>CM029018.1:18616181-18814256 GCA_016801055.1 Panax notoginseng
TCGATAAAAATTTGATCCAAGCTCGAGACTTGAAATATAAATAATTCAAATATAAATCAATTTTAAAGTTGGATAAATTCTTAATTAAACCTCTAATTTTTTTATTAATACTCGAAATATATTCGCTCAAAAAATTCAAACGATTTAAAATTGTTCTCAAACATTTTAATTAAAACTAATTTATTTTTAATAAACTTTATAAATTAAATTTAAAAAACTTAATTAATTATTCATTTAGACTGATATTATTAGTGTGACTATATCCCTATTATTGTGGAGAAAACAAGGCCCGGACAATGAAATAGTCAAAGATGTTGTGGTCATCCGTATAATAATCATGTTCACCTTTTGTATTGAAGAAATAGGCTTGTCAAAGAGAAGGACCCCACCCTGGTCGTAATTGATGTTGCCTGGACCTATATACTGTTTTTTAATTACTGGAGACTTCAAAGATTTTATTTATTTTCGGACATAACTCCAAAAATCATTGTTATTATAAATTTGGCGCAGCCATTAGTCTTCTCATCATGCATGTGATTCTACCTCATGTCCTCGTATATTTAAAAATTTTAATTATTTTTAAGGATGCATAAAACTTAAGTCATACTACTTACTCCCTCTTTATCCGGATACAAAGATCTAGTACTTTGTTTATTATGCTACTCTTTTAGAGGTGTTGTGTGTTGTGTGTGTGTATGTGTGTATAATGTGAGATAGAAGAAATAGTATGAGGCGAAAGACGCCAAGTTATAGTTCTGGTTTTAAAGTTAGATTAGGCAAGTAAGTTTTTGGATTATAAATTTTATAAATTATGAGGAGTTGCTAATTAAGGATAATTAATTTGTATGAACAACTTAAAGATTAAAATGATCAATAAGCTTAAAAAAATTGAGTAACACAAGAATTTAGGCTTTTGAACATTATACTTTATCTTCCATATTAACCCTATTGATAAATCCTACTCAAATAAATGGCAATGAATAAGTTAAGAGTCTCCGAGAATTGTTCGCCTATTAGTATTTGCATAATTTGTAGTGGTAGCGTTGGGTACTTCAATGTATCTCATCTTTTTTTAGTTTTTTTCGTGTAAACCTAAAACATTGTGTTTATACGTTAAATAATGTGTTTGAAATGATTATTTTTAGACGAACAAGATTTTCAAGTCATGCGTTTGAATTTTAATTAAACACTCCAAACGTTGTATAATCAAATATGAACTTAATATGTCCGATGTGATCTTGGTGATCTCAACACGACCTCGGTGTGGCTATATATAAATAAATACAACAAATTAAATATTATAATTTATTTATAATATATATATAATAATTATATATATATTATATATATATATTACTAAAACTTAAAATGTAAATAAAATTATCGGCTCTAATACCATATTAAAGCATCCACTTTACATGAAAGAAGAATTGAAAAACATTGAATTGCACGCGCTAGCAAGCTACATTAGATTTGGACGGCCGACTTTTTAATGAAGGTAAGTCAAACTTGTTGTTCTGATGAATTAAGACTGAGATCAAGATCTCATTATCATTGGATATTGATTAGTTAATTACTATTTATTTTTATTTTTATTTTTATTTGTTATATTCGACTGAAAATTAATATTTTTGTTTTTGACAAGAATGAATCATAAGATCTCATGCACCCAGATTTTATGAGTAATTTTTTTATTATTAAACCATGAGGGCTTGATAATTTCCTTATTTGTTGATCATGAAGGCCTATTTTAAATAATTAATTTACTGAATGAGTCTCTTATAAGCATACGATCATACGACTAAAATTGGCATGGTCAAAAATAAAAATATTTTCCTTCTGGAAGCCTTCTCCTAATTATACTGAATTTGTCTTTGAATAACTAAAGCAGTTGAGATGTTCCAAAAATAATACCATAAATAAAAAATAAAATAAAATAAAAAACCGAGGATCATACTTTAGTTATATTCAAATCACTTTTGAAATGGTAATGCTTTTGATTTGATTTGGAACCTGTATGACATTGCAGGGTTTTGCATGGACTTATTTCATACAATTGCATGGAATTTCAACATTTTCCCATCATTTTTCTATTCCATCAATGGTTGAATACATGTGATACGCATTGTCCAAATGATGTTGTACTCCTGTTGTCTTTTTTTTGTACTCCCTCCGTTCTTATATGTAAGTCGTTTTAGATTTTTTTTTTTATTTCTAATTATTTATCGTTTGAGGTTATCTAGGAGAATTAATTGATTACTATTTTTCTTAAATTGTCCCTTATTACTCCATCTAATCTTTTGATCTATATTTATGAGATAAGTGAGGTAAAGGGTATTATAGACAATTGATACTATAGTTAATGCTTTTCAATCATTTTCTTAATTCTTGTGCACATGTCTAAAAACGACCTATATTAAGAAACGGATGAAGTATTTTTCTTTGCATACTTTTTAGGCTCATATATCTTCAAACACAACCAAGCAGTACAGTACAGCTCTTGCTTTTAAGTACTGTGGGGGATTATTACATGTTAAAATTGACTAGTACTTCATCGGATTATTAATGGTCGTTAAAATAGGATAGTCGGGGTCTCGATTACCGATGAGTGAGCGATTAACCGACTCGTTGTTAAGCGAGCAGGCTCATAGGGGTAGTGTCCTTGAAAACCAAACGTCATATTTGGGTTTGGTGTATTAGCAACTCGGTCTAGTGGTTGTATAATATTTCCGATCTCACAAGTTTGAGCTCATATTATAACGTTTATGATTTTTTAATTATTATAAAACTAATATTTAGTGTGTGAATCATTATAGAATGTGTGATACATATATAAATACATCAGACTATAGTGTTTTGAGGATATGAGAGAATATCGCATACTTTCTATATTGGTTTAAATATAAATAATTAAGTCTATTATCACATAAAACCGCTCACATACCACTCACATACACTCACATGCATATTTTGATAGCCCACGTGACTTGCTCTGCACGTAGGGCATCAAAATATGCATGTGAGCGATTGTATGTGATAATAGACTTATTGTTTAAATATACATTGTACATGACATTTAATTAAGGTAAACCTAAACAATATACCTCTAATAGGGGAATAGCTAAACAAACCTTCTACAATAAAGGTACAGAAAGTCAAATCAAATCACAAATAAAATATCTACAACTAAATCAAATATTATCTACAAATAAATCAAATATTGTGAGAATTATCTCTAACATGCCCCCTCAAGATGGAGCTCCGGGAGGAGAGTCCAATCTTGTCCCTGAGAGAAAGAAATCGAGCTCGCGATAGTGGTTTTGTGAGGGCATCCACTAGTTGATATGTTGATGAGACATGAGAAACACGTAGAGCCCCAGTCTGAACTTGATCGCGGATGAAATGAAAATCAATTGCAACATGCTTCATGCAAGAATGAAATACTGGATTGGAACATAATTGTGTTGCGCCGACAATGTCGCAATAGATCACAGGTGACTGAGGTAACTGAATATGAAGTTCAGTAAGGAGAGAACACACCCAAGTCAATTCAGCAATAGTGGCTGCAAATGACCTATATTCAGCTTCAGTAGATAAGCGAACAATCACTTCTTGGAACTCCAGGAAATAAGATTGCGACCAAGATAAACAATATATGCACTAATAGAAGAAAAATCATCTTTGTTGCCTGCCCAATCAGCATCAGAAAAGGCATGAAGTGACTTTGGCGAGTCACGATAAAGACAAATGCCAAGATCAAAAGTTCCACAAAGATATCACAGTAGCCAATGGTTTTGTGGTGGACGATACATGTACTGAGACATTTTGTGTAAACGCAAGGCAAATTTATGGTCGAGTGACAAGTATTACTGTTGACGCCCCAAAATAGGATACATCACCCTTCTGAGTCGTCAAATACATGGTAAGAAATAAATACAACTTCATTAATACAATTGTCGTGTAAAATACGACAACACATATACTATGAGTTTAATACAAATATTGTCCTAATAAACAGATTAATGTGACGCCCCAAAATTAGGTATACATCACCCATCTTGGGTCGTCAGATACATAGTACAGAATACAAATACAACTGATTAATACAACTGTCGTGTACAATACGACAAAACATAAACTGTGAGTTTGAATACAAATATTATCTTCTAGAGAGTATTCATACTCAAAAGGAGTCCTCATTACATTTATTAACACACCATTACATAGAATAGAATATGAGGACTACTAACTAATACTATCATTCGGACCATCACTCCGTTCCCGACTTGCCCCAGCTACGTTCTCATTTCCTGAAGAGAACAGTGAAAGAAAGGGTGAGCTCAACTAGCCCAGTAAGAAATATTATGACTAAGATAATGCAGAATAAATTATCATTAGCCTTCAACAATGTTAAACTGATAAAATATAATAGACATCAAGTTTAACTGTAGCGGAACAAGCAATCCATTAAAAGAGTCAAGTAGAAAATAAACTCTACTATCTTTTATGATTTAAAAAGTTTTTCAACACTGGATCGCTGAGACTCAGCTTAATAAAATAATCCACATCATCGAATCACCCCTGCACTACGGCCAAGGATATTCGTGTATTCATTAATGGTCATGATCATGCCAACAACTGTCCATCAATGCACTACGGGCCAATGAGGACTTTTACCACATCATTTGTAACATTACGGTCATGATTATACCGAATAATCCCTGGTCATAATCATACCAAGTCCATCTATGCACTACAGGCCACAGATGACTTTCAACATTTATAAACATGAGGATGATGACAATGATATAAGAATTCAATAAAACAAGTTCAAGAATTAATTTATCCAAGAATTAACAACGTCCAAATTGTCAACATGATACTGCATTGTGGAGTAAAATTCAAGAATGCTTAGAAGAATATTTTCATGAAAAGATACTGGATGAAACGCAACTATCAAGGATATTCCACAAATTTCATGGAGTATAGAAGTCAAAACTTAACCAACTGAGTACAATAAAGAATGGAATAACAAAAGAAATCACCATGCATGCGATAGACCGCACAGACAGGTTATTCCAACAGAATAATAAATAATGGAACCAGGTCCGGCGTAAACGCACAGACAGGATATTCCGACAGAATAATAAATAATGGAACCAGGTCCGGTGTAAAACACACAGACAGGATATTCCAACAGAAAATAATAAAACGGAACCAGGTCCGGTGTAAAACACACAGACAGGATGTTCCAACAGAATAATAAACGGAACCAGGTCCGGTGTAAAACACACAGACAGGATGTTCCAACAGAATAATAGAAGAATGTCACCAAGTATAGGGTAGACCGCGTATACTGGTTATTCCAACAGAATAATAACAAATGGAATAACAGAAGTTCTCTTCATGAATATAAAAGAAATAATATTCCCTACCTTAAAAGAACTGGATATTGGAAAAGTGATGTAGCAGAATACTTTTATTCTCTCTCTCTTATTCTCTCTATACTTTCTCTCTCTATAGCTTGAATGAATTCGTGAAAAATAATGAAGCCCTAGGCCTCTATTTATAGAAAAACTGAGGGTGGCTCTTGGTCTTAACGAAGGGTCAAATGACTCTTGGTCTTAACGAAGGGTCAAATGACTCTTGGTAATATTGAAGGGACAACTACTATTGACGAAAGTAATTACTATTGACCAAGGTAAATACTATTGACGAAGGTAATTACTATTGACCAAGGTAAATACTATTGACCAAGGTAAATACTATTGACGAAGGTAATTACTATTGACCAAGGTAAATACTATTGACGACGGTAATTACTATTGACGACGGTAATTACTATTGACGACGGTAATTACTATTGACGAAGAGACTCTTAGATGATGACATATGGCCCCCCATAAAATAACCAAACTTACCACAACGTCTCAATTATTGATTTAATAATATAACATATTATACAGATGATACTATGACAATAATTTAAGAGATATGATGCAGCAATTACTGTAGCAATAATTGAGTATAGCTGAGTGACTTCTCACGTAAGCATCAATAATCAATACCGTGTGCTACTATGCAACCACGCGTATTACTGTACTTTTACTACCGAGTAGTTCAACAGTTTTAACGGTTTTAACGGTAACACCTCAGCCGTTATTTTTAATAAAATAATTCTGTCGTTTTCTCAATCCGACAATAATTCGTTGTGGGGTCCACCAATGATTGTGCCGTCGTACGAATATTCCTCGACAAAAAGAATATTCTCCGACCAAACGAATATTTTATAACAACTTGCTTACTTTGCAAAATTTATAAATATTACCCACAACTATAACATTATATCAAATTAACTCCATAATATTCAAAAATGATATTTATAGAAAATTCATCTTTATTTATAAAAGTTGGGGTCTTACAACCTCCCCTTCTTATGAAATTTCGCCCTCGAAATTAGGGTACGTACCTGGTATGTCGAAGAGGTAAGGATACCTTGATTTCATTTCTGATTCTAACTCCCAAGTCATTTCCTCAACATCGTGGTTTCTCCACAAAACTTTGACTTGAGGTATAACCTTGGAGCGTAGAATATGTTCCTTCTTATCCAAGATTTGAACAGGAACTTCTTCATACGTCAAATCCTCCGCTATTTCGTCCGGTTCTAACTCAATAATGTGGTTCGGGTCTTCCACATATTTGCGTAACATGGATATGTGGAAAACGTTATGAACACGAGACATACTTGGCGGTAAAGCGAGTCTATAAGCCACAGTTCCTACTCGATCGAGGATTAAAAATGGACCGATGAATCGAGGATTTAGCTTTCCTCTCTTTCCAAATCTCGTAACTCCTTTCCATGGAGCAACACGTAAGAACACATGATCTCCTACATCAAATTCCACGTCCTTTCGATGAAGATCAGCATAACTCTTTTGTCGATCTTGTGAGGTTTTTATACGTTGTCGGATCGTTTGAATCTTTTCTGTAGTCATACGTACCAACTCCGGTCCCAACAACGTTGCTTCGCCCACCTCATCCCAGCATACTGGAGAACGACATTTTCTTCCATACAATGCTTCGAATGGAGCCATGCCAATACTTGCTTGATAACTGTTGTTGTAGGAAAACTCCACCAATGGTAAGAACTTGTCCCAACTTCCCTTGAAGTCAAAGACACAGAGTCTTAATAGATCTTCAAGAGTTTGAATAGTCCTCTCTGATTGTCCGTCCGTCTGAGGATGATATGCTGAACTAAATCGTAACTCCGTGCCCATAGCTTTTTGTAAACTAACCCAAAATCGTGAAGTGAATCTTGGGTCTCGATCAGAAACTATGGATACTGGCATACCATGCAGTCTTACAATCTCGTTTATGTACATACGAGCAAGACGTTCAAGTGTATAAGTTTCTCGTATCGGTAAGAAATGAGCAGACTTGGTCAATCTATCAACAATGACCCAAATCGCATCAATACCTTGAGAAACCCTGGGAAGACGGTAACGAAATCCATGGTAATGTGCTCCCACTTCCATTCTGGAATTTCAAGTGGTTGCAATGGACCTTTTGGTACTTGATGCTCCGCTTTGACTCGTTGACAAGTTAGACACCTTGAGATAAACAACGCTATCTCTCTCTTCATATTGCTCCACCAAAATGTATGACGAAGATCATGATACATTTTGGTACTTCCAGGATGGATTGCAAACGGTGTGTTGTGCGCCTCCATCATGATTTCATACTTTAAATCAGGGTTGTTAGGAACACAAAGTCTGGAGTTGACTCGAAGTATTCCTTCTTCATCGATTCTTGCTTCCGGCATAGAACCTTCTTGCACTTTCTTCCTCATACGCATCAGCTCCAGGTCTGTAGCTTGAGCAGCTTTAACTTTATCGATTAAAGTCGGTTCTACTCGTATATTCGCCATCATCACATGGGTCCCTGGAGTCTTTAACTCTATCTCCATCCTTTGCAAGTCACACAAAATGGGCCTTTGCGTTGTTAATATTGCACTTGTACCCGCATATGATCTTCTACTCAATGCGTCAGCTACCACGTTCGCTTTTCCAGGATGGTATTGAATGGTATGATCATAATCTTTCAACAGTTCAAGCCAACGTCGTTGTCGCATGTTGAGTTCCTTTTGAGTGAAGAAATATTTGAGGCTTTTATGATCCGTAAAGATCTCCACTTTCTCCCCATACAAGTAATGCCTCCAAATTTTAAGTGCAAAGACAACAGCTGCCAACTCTAGATCATGAGTAGGATAATTCCTCTCATATTCCTTGAGTTGTCTTGATGCATAGGCTATGACTTTTCCATGTTGCATGAGAACGCATCCCAACCCTTTGCTCGAAGCATCACTGTAGATGACAAATCCCTCCGAGCCAGATGGTATTGTTAGAACAGGTGCTGAAATGAGTCTCCTCTTGAGTTCTTGAAAACTCTGCTCACATTCTTCGCTCCAACCAAACTTTGTATCTTTCCGAGTCAGCTGAGTTAATGGAGTAGCGATTCGAGAAAATCCTTCCACGAATCTCCGATAATAACCAGCTAAACCAAGAAAGCTACGTACCTCGGTCACTGATTTAGGTTGCTCCCAGCTTTGAATAGCTTCAATCTTTGCCGGGTCAACCGATATTCCACGACTTGATACTACGTGCCCAAGGAATGCTACCTCCTCCAGCCAGAACTCGCATTTCTTCAACTTGGCATAAAGCTTGTATTCACGAAGCTTTTGGAGTACCAGCCTCAAGTGTTGCTCATGATCTTCACGGCTTTTGGAATAAATAAGGATGTCATCAATAAAGACGACCACAAAGTGATCCAAATATTCCTTGAATACCCGGTTCATCATATCCATGAAGGCAGCAGGAGCATTAGTCAATCCAAAGGACATGACTAGGAATTCATAATGCCCGTACCGAGTTCTAAAAGCCGTCTTTGGAATATCCTCAGTTCTAACCTTCAGCTGATGATATCCAGAACGAAGATCGATCTTTGAAAAGAATTGTGCTCCTTGCAACTGGTCAAACAGGTCATCAATACGTGGCAATGGGTACCTGTTTTTGATGGTGACATGATTCAACTCCCGATAATCAATACAAAGTCGCATACTTCCATCTTTCTTCTTCACGAATAGAACAGGAGCACCCCAAGGAGAAGTACTAGGACGAATAAAGCCAATGTCTAACAATTCCTGCAGTTGGATCTTTAACTCCTGAAGTTCAATAGGAGCCATTCGATATGGGGCTTTGGAAATGGGTTTTGTACCGGGTTCAAGGTCGATACAAAATTCAATTTCACGCTCTGGGGGTAGGCCAGGAAGTTCTTCAGGGAATACGTCAGGGAATTTATTAACAATAGAAATATCATTCAAAACTGACGTATTTTTGTTTAGATCTGTGACATGAGCTAAGAAAGCTTGACATCCGTTTTTCAATAAACGAATAGCTTTATGGCTTGAGATGACAGCGATTGATTTTAATGGTTTGGTTGCTTGAATTCGCATAATAGGTCGATTAGGAATATGAAAGCTAACAACCTTACGAAAACAATCAATTTTTGCATAATGAGTAGTTAACCAATCAATCCCTAGAATCACGTCAAATGCAAGTATTTTTAATGAAATCAGATCGATAGGTAATGTGTGGGTACCAACTTGAACCAAACAAGACTTATAAACAGTGGAGGTAATGAAGGTTTCTCCCAACGGAGTTTCCACAGATAAGTCAAAGTCTAATTTCTCCGGAATCAAATTTAATCGATGAGCGCAAGTAGGAGAAATAAAAGAATGGGTTGAACCGGTATCAAATAAAGTATAAACTTCTTTAGAGTTTATGATAAGCTTACCCGTGATGACCTCATTCGGGTTCCTTGCTCTCTGGGAGTTCACAACAAACGCTCTCCCTTGCACAACCGGTTTTGACTTTTCTGGGACGGCCTTTGGTGCCTCCATCCTAGCTGAATTTGTCTTCGGTAAACGACAAAATCGGGCTAAATGACCTTCTCTTCCACAATTATAACATGCTTTGGACGGCATCGCGCAGTTTGGACTGATGTGCCCCTCCCCTCCGCATTTGAAACATATGATAGGTGGTCGTTCTCCTTCCTTAACGACAGGTGCTGGTGCTGACGTCTTTCCATCATTGTTGAATCTCCTCTTCTTGAAATGTCCATTCTTATTGTTTTGGCCCTGATTACCACCGAAGTGGTTACCATTTCTGGCCTGTTGATTCCCTCCACGCTTGTTGTCACCGCTTCGATGACTGCTCTCACTGGTATTATCATTTTGCCGGCTGCTCTCTTTTGGTTGCGTTATCTCGTTATCGCGCTCCACCAACTGAGCCCTATTTACAACATCTGAATACAAACACAGTTTATGAGAAACAAGATGTTGACGTATCTCCGGCTTCAAACCTCTTAAAAACATCCGCGTCATTCTTTCTTCATTATCCACCAGGTGGGACGCAAACCGGGATAACTCCGCAAATTTTGCCTCGTACTGCGACACGGTCATATTATTCTGCTCCAATTTGATGAACTCCACCTCCTTCATGTGACGAATACTCTCGGGAAAGTATTTGTCGTTAAACAGCTCTTGGAACTTCTCCCAGGACATCTTCAGTGCGGCAGGTTGAGTACGCTTTATCGATTCCCACCAGTAATCTGCCTCTCCTCGCAACATAAAGGCGGCAAAGGGAACCTTTTGCTCCTCGGAGCAACCCAAGACATCAAATATCTTGGTGATCTGCTTTATCCATGTTTCAGCTACAAGTGGTTTGGGTTCTCCCTTAAACTCCGGTGGTCCCAGCTCCTTAAACTGTTTAGCGGTGACCGCCTGAGAGTTTCAGTATTTCCACCTACGTTGTGGACAGGAGCCGCTTTCACCTGTTGTTGCATGAATTGCATAAAGCCTCTGAACATTTGATCATTCATCATTTGGTCAGTGTTGTTGTTTGCATGAGGATTGACACCTTCCTGATGCACATTATCCTGATTATTGATATGTGGTGAATCAACAGTCGTCTGTGCTCCATTGCTATTCTCAACATTCTCGGATGCCATTTTCAAATACTGTCACAAAATAAAAATTAATTGATATGTCATATATTATCCTTATATTATGACCGACCAATTAAATACCATGCAAATAAACTTAGGTATGTCATACTAGCGAAGGAATTCCCCGTCTCTCCCCTCCTAGTTCTATTCTCACATCTTGGCCAGGGATCATATCCCTAAGCTCTGATATACATCACCCATCTTGGGTCGTCAGATACATAGTACAGAATACAAATACAACTGATTAATACAACTGTCGTGTACAATACGACAAAACATAAACTGTGAGTTTGAATACAAATATTATCTTCTAGAGAGTATTCATACTCAAAAGGAGTCCTCATTACATTTATTAACACACCATTACATAGAATAGTGAGGACTACTAACTAATACTATCATTCGGACCATCACTCCGTTCCCGACTTGCCCCAGCTACGTTCTCATTTCCTGAAGAGAACAGTGAAAGAAAGGGTGAGCTCAACTAGCCCAGTAAGAAATATTATGACTAAGATAATGCAGAATAAATTATCATTAGCCTTCAACAATGTTAAACTGATAAAATATAATAGACATCAAGTTTAACTGTAGCGGAACAAGCAATCCATTAAAAGAGTCAAGTAGAAAATAAACTCTACTATCTTTTATGATTTAAAAGGTTTTTCAACACTGCGATCGTTGAGACTCAGCTTAATAAAATAATCCACATCATCGAATCACCCCTGCACTACGGCCAAGGATATTCGTGTATTCATTAATGGTCATGATCATGCCAACAACTGTCCATCAATGCACTACGGGCCAATGATGACTTTTACCACATCATTTGTAACATTACGGTCATGATTACACCGAATAATCCCTGGTCATAATCATACCAAGTCCATCTATGCACTACAGGCCACAGATGACTTTCAACAGAATATAAACATGAGGATGATGACAATGATATAAGAATTCAATAAAACAAGTTCAAGAATTAATTTATCCAAGAATTAACAACGTCCAAATTGTCAACATGATACTGCATTGTGGAGTAAAATTCAAGAATACTTAGAAGAATATTTTCATGAAAAGATACTGGATGAAACGCAATTATCAAGGATATTCCACAAATTTCATGGAGTATAGAAGTCAAAACTTAACCAACTGAGTATAATAAAGAATGGAGTAACAAAAGAAATCACCATGCATGCGATAGACCGCACAGACAGGTTATTCCAACAGAATAATAAATAATGGAACCAGGTCCGGCGTAAACGCACAGACAGGATATTCCGACAGAATAATAAATAATGGAACCAGGTCCGGTGTAAAACACACAGACAGGATATTCCAACAGAATAATAATAAAACGGAACCAGGTCCGGTGTAAAACACACAGACAGGATGTTCCAACAGAATAATAAACGGAACCAGGTCCGGTGTAAAACACACAGACAGGATGTTCCAACAGAATAATAGAAGAATGTCACCAAGTATAGGGTAGACCGCGTATACTGGTTATTCCAACAGAATAATAACAAATGGAATAACAGAAGTTCTCTTCATGAATATAAAAGAAATAATATTCCCTACCTTAAAAGAACTGGATATTGGAAAAGTGATGTAGCAGAATACTTTTATTCTCTCTCTCTTATTCTCTCTATACTTTCTCTCTCTATAGCTTGAATGAATTCGTGAAAAATAATGAAGCCCTAGGCCTCTATTTATAGAAAAACTGAGGGTGGCTTTTGGTCTTAACGAAGGGTCAAATGACTCTTGGTTTTAACGAAGGGTCAAATGACTCTTGGTAATATTGAAGGGACAACTACTATTGACGAAAATAATTACTATTGACCAAGGTAAATACTATTGACGAAGGTAATTACTATTGACCAAGGTAAATACTATTGACCAAGGTAAATACTATTGACGAAGGTAATTACTATTGACCAAGGTAAATACTATTGACGACGGTAATTACTATTGACGACGGTAATTACTATTGACGACGGTAATTACTATTGACGAAGAGACTCTTAGATGATGACATATGGCCCCCTATAAAATAACCAAACTTACCACAACGTCTCAATTATTGATTTAATAATATAACATATTATACAGACGATACTATGACAATAATTTAAGAGATATGATGCAGCAATTACTATAGCAATAATTGAGTATAGCTGAGTGACTTCTCACGTAAGCATCAATAATCAATACCGTGTGCTACTATGCAACCACGCGTATTACTGTACTTTTACTACTTAGTAGTTCAACAGTTTTAACGGTTTTAACGGTAACACTTCAGCCGTTATTTTTAATAAAATATTTTTGTCATTTTCTCAATCCGACAATAATTCCGTTGTGGGGTCCACCAATGATTGTGCCGTCGTACGAATATTCCTCGACAAAAAGAATATTCTCCGACCAAACGAATATTTTATAACAACTTGCTTACTTTGCAAAATTTATAAATATTACCCACAACTATAACATTATATCAAATTAACTCCATAATATTCAAAAATGATATTTATAGAAAATTCATCTTTATTTATAAAAGTTGGGGTCTTACAATTAAAACTCAAAAGGAGTTCTCATTACAATTATTGATACACTATTTTATAAAAATAGTGAGGACTGCTAAAATAACTTTCTAGAACCATCACTCCATACCCCGGCTAGTTCCTGCTATATTCTCACCTCTTGAGAAGAAAAATGGAACAAAAAGGAAAAAGGGTGAGCTCAACTAGCCCAGTAAAGAATATTATGACTAAGATAATGTACAACAAATTATCATTAGTCTTCAACAGGAAAAAATCTGATAGAATATAATAGACAACGAGTTTTAGATCAACAACTGCAGCAGAAATAGCAATCCATTAAAAGAGTCAAGTAGAGAATGAATTCTACTATCTTCTAAGATTTAAAAGTCCATCATCAATATTTTATTCCTGTAACATCAATCAATATACATCTTGAATCAAATATTCATCTTTGCACTACTGGCCAAAGATATTTATTTGTATCACCAGTTGGTCATGTTCATCTCAACACCTGTTCATCTTTGCACTACGGGCTAAAGATATTCATCAGTTAATTATTCATCTTTGCACTACAGGCCAAAGATATTCATCAAGTATCATCATTAAGAACTGAGGATGATAAAAAATATTTTAGAGAACGAATCCAGTAAGATAAAAGGACAAAGATTAGAGATTCGTACTTTAGATAATTCAATTTTAAAAATACTCCATAATAAACCATAATGGAGAAAAATTCAAGAATGAAGATCAAAACATGGATACAATCAAAGATAGTAACCATAATAGACATTTGGGACAAAGAAGAGAAAATTTTATTTTTTGGTGAATAGTATCGTATTTGTGAATAGTGACGTATACGTGAATAATGTCGTATACGTGAATAGTAATCCCGACACAAAAAGGTAGAAACTCCACAATAAAATTCATATCAATATTTTAGCATAATGATATTGAAGAAAATAATATCATTTACGAAGAAAATAACATCCCTTATCTCAAAATAACAGTATTTCTGATCAGAATATCGGATGTAAAGCCGAAGGAAATTTGCACTGAATAGCACCTCTCAAAGTATCTAAATACTCACTAAAATACGCTCGATAATATAGAGAGAAAACTTATGAATTTTGGTGTGATTTTCAATTTAAACTAAGCACCCTATTTATAAGAAAATGCTAGAACGCTAAAGGAGACTAAATTAATAAAATAATATATATATATATATATATATATATATATATATATATATATATATATTTTCCTCCTTTTACGCAACCTACCAAGACCAGTCCTCCACCTTTGAAAAAATTTCCAGCATATGTTTTAATCAAAAACAAAAGTGGGTCCCACCCATAATTTTAATAAAAATATTTAATTTTCGAAACTTCAATAATTCATAATTTTTATCAGAAAAATTTGAATCTCATGTGCTTTCTATAGGAAATTTAATTCTCTACAACTTTGTAGAAGAAAGTTTTTTTAAATTCCAAACAGAAAATGTCTGAAATTCACATACGGATGATTTTTGGCACCTCTATTCTGCCAAAAATACTGATAAAATACCTCAGTATTAATTCCTTCTTTTATAACCATAATAAATATATCCATCATTTATATCCACATAAAATAAATATTTTCTTATCATATAAATTAATAATTAATTATTCACAAATAATATTACAGAATCACAATAATGACAACCAGGTCGTTCCCAGGAAAGAAAGGGCTTTTCGATAAGGATTTCTCCTTACTGGCGCACAATTAGGTGACCAAACCTCTCCTTAGACAGAACTTCCTTAGACATTGCCAATAATATTATCTAATAATATTATTCAAATAATATGAATTATTGATCTGATAATGAAAATACTGTGCAGTGACAATTATTGAAACAACAATATTATAAAATATCAACGCATCAATTATTGAATCAATAAAATAAAATATTGAACAGTAATTACTGTAATAATTATTGAGTAGTGTCTTCTTACGTAAGGATCAATAATTCAACAATACTGTGCAATACTGTGTGCTACTGTACAACCACGCGTATTACTGTATTTTAACCACCGGGTATTCCTACAGTGTTAACGGTAATAATTACGCCGTTATTTATAAAAACTCAAACTTGTCGTTTTCTTCATCCGACCGTTTTCCGTTATGGGCCCAAAAATGGCTGCGCTGTCGTACGAATATTCCCCAACAGTAAGAATATTTTACGTCCAAACGAACATTCCCCGACAACAATGAATATTTTATAATCACTTGCTTATTTTACAAAATTTGTACATTTCACCCATAACCACAGTATTATATCAAATTAACTCCTTATTATTTCAAGATAATGAATAGAGGAAATTCAATTTTATTTAAAATAAGTTGGGGTCTTACAACCTCCCCTCCTTATGAAATTTCATCCTAGAAATTGACGTACGTATCTGGTATTTTGAAAAGGTGAGGTTACCTCGCTTTCATTTCCGATTCCAACTCCCAAGTCATTTTCTCAATAGCATGGTTCCTCTACAAAACTTTAACTTGTGGTATAATCTTGGTGCGTAAGACATGCTCTTTCCTATCCAAGATCTTAACAGGTACTTCTTCGTATGTTAAATCTTCGGCTATCTCGTCTGGTTCTAACTCAATAATGTGGTTCGGGTCTTTCACATATTTACGAAGCATAGATATGTGAAAAATATTATGAACACGAGACATGCTTGGAGGTAATGCGAGTCTATAGGCCACATTTCCTATCCGGTCAAGAATCTCAAAGGACCAACAAATCATGGATTGAGCTTTCCTCTCGTCCCAAATCTTGTAACTCCCTTCCATGGAGCAATACGTAACAATACATGATCCCCAATGTTAAATTTTACGTCCTTTCGATGAAGATCTGCATAACTCTTTTGTCGATCCTGTGCCGTTTGTATACGTTGTCGAATCGTTTGGATATTTTCCGAGTCATGCGTACCAATTCTGGTCCCAACAATGTTGCTTCACCTATCTCGTCCCAGCATACTGGAGAACGACATTTTCTTCCATACAACGCTTCGAATGGAGTCATGCTTATACTTGCTTGATAACTATTGTTGTACGAGAATTCCACCAATGGCAAGTACTTATCCCAACTTCCTTTGAAATCTAGGACACAGAGTCTTAATAGATCTTCAAGAGTTTGAATAGTCCTTTTCGATTGTCCGTCCGTTTGAGGATGGTATGCCGAACTGAATCGTAAATCCGTGCTCATAGCTTTCTGCAAGCTAACCCAAAATCGTGAAGTGAATCTTGGGTCACGATCCAAAACTATGGATACTGGAATGCCATGCAATCTCACAATCTCATTTACGTACATACGAGCAAGACGTTCAAGGTAATAAGTCTCACGTATAGGCAAGAAATAAGCAGACTTGGTTAATCTATCAACAATAAACCAAAAATCTCATCTATGCCTTGAGAAACTTTGGGAAGACCAGTAACGAAATCCATGGTAATGTGTTCTCACTTCTATTTCGGAATCTCAAGTGGTTTCAATTGACCCTTTGGCACTTGATGCTCTGTCTTTACTCGTTGACAAGTTAAACACCTCAAGATAAACTCCGCGATCTCTCTCTTCATATTGTTCCACCAAAATGTATGTCAAAGATCATGATACATTTTGGTACTCTAAGGATGGATTGTAAACGGTGTGTTGTGTGCCTCCATCATGATTCTATGCTTCAAGTCAGAATCGTTAAGAACGCAAAGTCTGGAGTTGACTCGAAGTATTCCTTCTTCATCGATTCCTGCTTCTGGAATAGCACCTTCTTGCACTTTCTTCTTCATACGCATCAGCCTCAGGTCCGTAGCTTGAGCAGCTTTAACTTTATCAATTAAAGTCGGTTCTATTCGTATGTTTGATATCCTCACGTGGGTACTTGTAGCCTTTAACTCTATCTCCATCCTTTGTAAGTCGTACAAAATGGGTCTTTGTGTTAACAAAATTGCACTCATACCCGCATACGATCTTCTACTCAATGCGTCAGCTACAACGTTTGCTTTTCCAGGATGATATTGAATGCTGTGGTCGTAATCTTTCAACAGCTCGAGCCAACGTCGTTGCCGCATGTTGAGTTCTTTTTAGGTGAAGAAATATTTGAGGCTTTTATGATCCATATAAATCTCCACTTTCTCCCCATACAGGTAGTGCCTCTAGATTTTCAACGCGAAAACGACTGCTGCCAACTCTAGATCATGGTAGGATAATTTCTATCATATTCTTTGAGTTGTCGCGAGGCATAATCTATGACTTTTCCATGTTACATGAGAACACATCCTAACCCTTTGCCTAAAGCATCGCTGAAGATAACAAATCCATCCGAACCAGATGGTATTGTCAGAACAGGTGCCGAAATGAGTCTCCTCTTAAGCTCTTGGAAACTCTTCTCGCATTCCTCGCTCCATACGAATTTTATATTTTTCCGAGTCAGCCGAGTTAACGGAGTAGCGATCCGAGAAAATCCATCCACGAATCTCCGATAATAACCAGTTAAGCCCAGAAAGCTACGTACTTC
The DNA here is from genome assembly GCA_016801055.1 of Panax notoginseng. Classification (NCBI taxonomy): domain Eukaryota; kingdom Viridiplantae; phylum Streptophyta; class Magnoliopsida; order Apiales; family Araliaceae; genus Panax; species Panax notoginseng. The sequence goes on from CM029018.1 coordinate 18,634,330, forward strand.
GGTTACCGACTTCAGTTGCTCCCAACTTTGTATTGCTTCAATCTTCGTCGGGTCAGCAGATACTCCATGTTTTGACACCACGTACCCAAGGAATACTACTTCCTCAAGCCAAAACTCGTATTTCTTCAGCTTGGCATATAGCTTGTTATCACGAAGCCTTTGCAGTACCAGCTTCAAATGGTGCTCATGATCTTCACGGCTTTTAGAATAGATGAGGATGTCATCAACAAAGACAACAACGAACTGATCCAAATATTCCTTGAATACACGGTTCATCATATCCATGAAAACAGCAGGAGCATTAGTCAATCCAAAAGACATGACTAAGAATTCATAATGTCTGTACCGAGTTCTGAAGGCAGTCTTTGAAATATCATCAGTTTTAATCTTCAGTTGATGATATCCAGAACGAAGATCGATCTTTGAAAAGAATTATGCTCCTTACAACTGGTCGAACAGGTCATCAATGCGAGGTAGTGGATACCTATTCTTGATGGTGACATGATTCAATTCTCGGTAGTCAATACAAAGTCGCATACTCCCGTCTTTCTTCTTTACAAATAAAACAGGAGCACCCCAAGGAGATGTACTAGGACGAATGAAACCGATGTCCAACAACTCCTGTAGATAGACTTTTAACTCCTTAAGTTCAATAGGAGCCATTCGATATGGGATTTTTAGAAATGGACTTTGTACCCGGTTTAAGGTCAATAAAGAATTCAACTTCACGTTCTGGGGGTAGACCAGGAAGTTCTTCAGGAAATACGTCAGGAAATTCACTAACAATAGAAATATTATTCAAATCTGACGTGTTTTTGTTCAAGTCCATAACATGGGCTAAGAAAGTTTGACATCCGTTTTTTAATAAATGAATGGCTTTATGGCTTGATATGACAGTGATTGATTTTAGTGGTTTAGTTGCTTGAATTCGCATAACAGGTTGGTTAGGAATATGAAAACTAACAACCTTACGAAAACAATCAATTTTGGCATGACGAGTAGTTAACCAATCAATCCCTAAAAATAAATCAAAAGCAAGTATCTTTAAAGAGATAAGATCAGCAGGTAATGTGAGGGTGTCAACTTGGATTAAACAAGATTTATAAACAGTGGATGTAATGAAAGTTTCTCCTAACGGAGTCTCCACAGATAAGTCAAAGTCCAATTTCTCCGGAGTCAAGTTTAAACGTTGAGCACAAGCAGGAGAGATAAAAGAATGGGTAGAAACGGTATCTAATAAGGTATAAACTTTACAAGAATTTATGATTAGCTTACCCGTGATCACCTCGTTCGGGTTTCTCGCGTTTTGGCCAGTCACGACAAACGCCCTCCCTTGAACCACCAACTTTATTTTGTCCGTAGTCGCCTTTTGGTGCCGCCGTCCCAGTTGGACTTGACTTTGCTACCGGACAAAATTGGGCTATATGACCGTCTTTTCCACAATTGAAACACACCTTGGAAGGCTGTGAACAGTTTGGACTTATGTGTCCCTCCTCTCCGCATCTGTATCATCTAACTAGCGGTCGTTCTCCTCCCCTAGAATTTGTTGTTGGTGCTGGTGCTGCTGTTGATGTCTTCCCGTTATTGTTGAATCTCTTCTTTTTAAAATTTCCACTTGGTTCACCTCTCCTATTATCATGGCCACGATTACCACCCGAGTGGTTACCGCTTTTGTCTGTATTTTTTCTTCCGTGCTGGTTATCATCGCTCCGATGACTGCTGTCACCGGTATGACCCTGGTTGTGGTCCCTCGGTTGAACATACTCATTATCTCGCTCTAATAATTGAGCCCTGTTTACAACATCTGAATATAAAGAAAATTTATGAGAGATAAGATAGTGTCGAATCTCGGGTTTTAGACCTCTTAGAAATATCCGTGTCATTCGTTCCTCATTCTCTACCAAATGAGGTGCAAACCTGGATAACTCTGCGAACTTCGCCTCGTACTGGGACACCGTCATGTTATTTTGTTCCAGTCTGATAAACTCTACCTCCTTCATATGACGAATACTTTTAGGAAAGTACTTATCATTGAACAGTTTCTGAAATCTTTCCCAAGACATGTTGAGTGCGGCTGACTGGGTACGCTTCACAGATTCCCACCAGTAATCTGCCTCACCACGGAACATAAAGGTGGCGAATGGAACCTTCTGTTCTTCCGTGCATCCTAAGACATCAAATATCTTGATAATTTGCTTGACCTACGTTTTCGCCTTAATCGGATTTAACTTTCTCCAGAATTCTAGTGGTCCCAACTCTTTAAACTACTTGGCTGTGACAAACCGTGCGTTGCTATCATTTCCACCCGTATTTTGTACACGAGTCTCCCTCGTCTGATTTTACATGAACTGTAAAAAGCTTCTAAACATTCCATCATTCATCATTTGTTCGGTAGTGTTAATTATAGGAGGAATATTGCCTTCCTGTTGCACGTTCTCCTGGTTTGTGGTTAAAGGTGTTTCTACGGTCTCATACACTCCATTGTTAACGTTCTCAGCTGCCATTCTTAAATACTGCCATAAAACAAGGGTTAATTAAATAAATTAACATATCACATAATATCCCTATATTATGACCGACCAACAAATAAGCTTAGGTAGGACACACTAGAGAAGGATTTACTCATCTCTCCCCTCCTAGTTCTATTCCTCGATCTCCGCCAGAGACCATATCCCTAAGCTTTGATACCAACTTTGAAGCCCCCAAAATAGGTATACATCACCCATTCTGAGTCGTTAAATATATGGTACAGAAACAAATACAACTTCATTTATACAATTATCGTGTAAAATACGACAACATATATACTGTGAGTTTAAATATAAATATTATCTAATAGATAATATTAAAACTCAAAAGGAGTCCTCATTACAATTATTGATACACTATTTTACAAAAATAGTGAGGACTGCTAAAAAAACTTTCTAGAACCATCACTCCATACCCCAGCTAGTTCTTCCTATATTCTCACCTCCTGAGAAGAAAAATGGAACAAAAAGAAAAAAGGGTGAGCTCAACTAGCCCAGTAAGAATATTATGACTAAGATAATATACAACAAATTATCATTAGTCTTCAACAGGGAAAAATCTGATAAAATATAATAGACAACGAGTTTTAGATCAACAACTGCAGCGGAAATAGCAATCCATTAGAAGAGTCAAGTAGAGAATGTATTCTACTATCTTCTAAGATTTAAAAGTCCATCATCAATATTTTATCCCTGTAACATCAATCAATATACATCTTGAATAAAATATTCATCTTTGCACTACAGGCCAAAGATATTCATTTGTATCACTAGTTGGTCATGTTCATCTCAACACATGTTCATCTTTGCACTACGGGCCAAAGATATTCATCAGTTAATCATTCATCTTTGCACTACAGGCCAAAGATATTCATCAAGTATCATCATTAAGAACTGAGGATGATGAAAAATATTTTAGAGAATGAATCCAGTAAGATAAAAGGACAAAGATTAGATATTCGTACTTTAGATAATTCAAGTTTAAAAATATTCCATAATAAACTATAATAGAGAAAAATTCAAGAATGAAGATCAAAACATGGATACAATCAAAGATAGTAACCATAATAGACATATGGGATAAAGAAGAGAAAATTTTATTTTACGGTGAATAGTGTCGTATACGTGAATAGTAATCCCGACACAAAAAGGTAGAAACTCCACAATAAAATTCATATCAATATTTCAGCATAATGATATTGAGGAAAATAATAACATTTACGAAGAAAATAACATCTCTAACCTCAAAATAACAGTATTTCTGATCGAAATATCGGATGTAAAGCCGAAAGAAACTTGCACTAAATAGCAACTCTCAAAGTATCAAAATACTCACTAAAATACGCTCGATAATATAGAGAGAAAACTTATGAATTCTGGTGTGATTTTCAATTCTAACTAAGCACCCTATTTATAGGAAAATGCAAGAAAGCCAAAGGAGACTAAATTAATAAAATAATATATATTTTTTCCTTCTTTTACGCCACCTACCAAGACCAGCCACCAGCCCTCCACCTTTGAAAAAATTTCCAGCACATGTTTTAACCAAAAATAAAAGTGGGTCCCACCCATAATTTTAATAAAAATATTTAATTTCTGAAACTTCAATAATTCATAATAAATAGCTCTTTATCAGAAAAATTAGAATTTCGTGTGCTTTCTATAGAAAATTTAATTCTCTACAACTTTGTAGAAATTTTTTTTTCTAAATTCCAAACAGAAAATATCTGAAATTTACATTCGGATGATTTTCAGCACCTCTATTCCGTCAAAAATACTGATAAAATAACTCAGCTTTAATTCCTTCATTTATAACCACAATAAATATATCCATCATTTATATCCACATAAAATAAATATTTTCTTATCATATAAATTAATAATTAATTATTCCAAAATAATATTACAGAATCATAATAATGACAACCAGGTCGTTTCCAAAAAAGAGGGGGCTTTCCGATAAGGATTTTTCCTTACTAGCGCGCAATTAGGTGACCAAACATCTCCTTAGACAGAACTTTCATAGACATTGTCAATAATGTTATCTAATAATATTATTCAAATAATATGAATTATTGATGTGATAATGGAGATACTGTGCAGTGACAATTATTAAAACAATAATAATATAAAATATCAACGCAACAATTTTTGAATCAATAAAATAAAATATTGAACACTAATTACTGTAACAATTATTGAGTAGTACTGTAACGCCCCCAAAATTTGGTAATACATCACCCATCTTGGGTCGCCAGATACATGGTACAAAATTCAAATAAAACTTAATTATACAACTGTCGTGTATAATACGACAAAACATAACTGTGAGTTTGAATACAATTATTGTCTACTAGAGATTATACAAACTCAAAAGGAGTCCTCATTACAATTATTATCACACTATTTAACAGAATAGTGAGGACTACTAATACTATCATCTGGTCCATCGCTCCGTTCCCCAACTAGTCCCAGCTATATTCTCATTTCCTGAAGAGAACAGTGAAAGAAAGGGTGAGTTCAACTAGCCCAGTAAGAAATATTATGACTAAGATAATACAAAATAAATTATCATTAGCCTTCAACAGTGTTAAACTGATAAAATATAATAAACATCAAGTTTAACTGCAGCGGAACAAGCAATCCATTAGAAGAGTCAAGTAGAGAATAAAATCTACTATCTTCTATGATTCAAAAGGGTTTTCATGACTTTTATCGCTGAGAATCAGCTTAATAAATAATCCACATCATCGAATCACTCCTGCACTACGGCCAAGGATATTCTTTAGTATCACGATCACGAATTATCCATGCACTACGGCTAAAGATAATCATATTTTTATCAACGGTCCTGATCATGCCATAAAATAATTCATCTCTGCACTACGGCCAAAGAGAATCCATAGCCATAATCATACCAAAAACTGTCCATCAATGCATTACGGGCCAATGAGGACTTTTTCCACATCATTTGTAATATTACGGTTATGATTATACCGAATATTCCCTGGTCATAATCATACCAAGTCCATCTATGCACTACAGGCCACAGATGACTTTCAACATAATATAAGCATGAGGATGATGACAATGATATAAGAATTCAATAAAACAAGTTCAAGAATTAATTTATCTAGGAACTGATAACGTCCAAATTGTCAACATGATACTGCTTTGTAGAGTAAAATTCAAGAATGCTCAGAAAAATATTTTCATGAAAAGATACTGGATGAAACACAAATATCAATGATATTCCATTAATTTCATGGAGTATAGAAGTCAAAGTTTTAGCCAACTGAGTGTAATAAAGAATGAAATAACAAAAGAATTCACCATGCATGCGATAGACCGCACATGCAGGTTATTCCAACAGAATAATAAATAACGGAACCAGGTCCGGCGTAAAACGCACAGACAGGATATTCCAACAGAATAATAAAGAATGGAACCAGGTCCGGCATAAAACGCACAGACATGATATTTCGACAGAATAATAAAGAATGGAACCAGGTCCGGCGTAAACGCACAGACAGGATATTCCGACAGAATAATAAATAATAGAACCAGGTCCAGCGTAAAACGCACAGACAGGATATTCCAACAGAATAATAAAGAATGGAATAACAGAAAAATTTCACCAAGTATAGGGTAGTCCGCGTATACTGGTTATTCCGGCAGAATAATAAAGAATAGAATAACAGAAGTTCTCTTCATGAATACAAAAGAAATAATACTCCTTACGGGTACAACAAATAATATCCCTTACCTTAGAAAGAAGAGTACTGGATATAGAAGTAGTGAAGTAGCAGAACACTTTTCTTCTTTCTATCTATAGTTTCTCTCTCTAGAGTTTCAGTGAATTCGTAAGAAATAATGAAGGAATGAGCTTCTATTTATAGAAAAATGGACTGCATAGTAACTAACTCATGAACGGTCCAGATTGATTTACTTTAATCTGACGGTCCATATTTAAAGCAAAATCTTTTAAATAAAATATAATATATTCTATTTATAATCTAATAAAACGAATAACTTTATAAAAGATTTTACTATGCAAACACTATGTAGGCACTATACAAATACTATGCATAATAAAATATAATGTATTCTAATTATTGTCTAATAATACAGATAACTTTATAAAAGTATTCTGTTTTATATAAAAATATTTTACTATTAGCCTAATAAAACGAATAACTTTATAAAAGTATTCTGTTTTATATAAAAAGCTTTTTCTATTTTATTACATTAATAATACCAATAAAACAAAACTGAGTGACTTATCACGTAAGCCTCAATAATCAATACCGTATGCTACTATGTAACCACACGAATTACTGTACTTTTACTACCGAGTAGTTCAACAGTATTAATGGTAAAACCTCCGCCGTTATTTTCATAAAATATTTTTGTCGTTTTCTCAATCTGACAATAATTTTGTTGTGGGGTCCACCAATAATTGTGCTGTCATACGAATATTCCTCGACAAAAATAATATTCTCCGACCAATCGAATATAATACAACAACTTGCATACTTTGCAAAATTTTTAAATACTACCCACAACTATAATATTATCTCAAATTCACACCATAATATTTAAAAAATATTTCGAAAAAATTAAATCTTTATTCATAAAATCTGGGGTTTCACAATCTTCCCTCCTTATGAAATTTCGCCCTCGAAATTTACGTACGTACCTGGTATGCCGAACAGATGAGGACACTTCGTCAGATTTTAACTCTTGAGGTATAACCTTTGAGTGTTGAATACATTCCAGGATTTTAACAGGTACATCTTCATACGTTAAATTATCCACTATCTCTTCCGATTCTAAATCAATAATGTGGTTCGGGTCGTCCACATATTTACGTAACATCAATACGTTAAAATGTTATGAACACGCAACATACTTGGCGGTAAAACGAGTCTATAAGCCACAGTTCCTACTCGATCGAGAATTTTAAATGGGTCAATTAAATTGAGGGTTGAGATTTCCTCTCTTCGTCGATTCTTGCTTCTAGAATAACGTCCTCTTGAACCTTCTTCTTCACATTCATCAGCTCTGAGTATGTAGCTTGAGCGGCTTTAACTTTATCGATTAAAGTCAATTCTAATCGTATATTCGTTATCTTCACGTGGGTCTCTAGAGTCTTTAACTTTATCTTCATCATTTGTAAGTTATACGAAATGGGTCTTTGTGTTAACAACATCTCACTCGCATACGATCTTCTACTCAACTCGTCAGCTACCACTTTCGTTATTCCACGATGATATTGAATGGTATGGTCATAATCTTCAACAACTCGAGCCAACGTCTTTGGCTCATGATACGTTCGCTTTAGTTGAAGAAATATTTAAGGGTTTAAGAAATGGGTTTTGTACTGGGGTCAATACAAAATTCGATTTCACGCTCTGGAGTAGGCTAAGAAGTCTTCACGAATACGTCAGGAACTTTATTAATAATAAAATATCGTTCAAAACTGTGACCCTCATCCCAGACTTGGATAATACGTCACATTGATACCTATCAACTTGCCAACGTCATTTACAACGTCTCCTACGGAAAGTCTGGCTTTGGTGCATTCCACACCAGGAAGTCAACAACGAAAGGAACGGGGATATTTACTTATGGCTTGATATGACAATGATTGACTTTAGTGGTTTGGTTGCCTGAATTCGCATAACAGGTTGGTTAGGAATATGAAAGTTAACAACCTTACGAAAAACATGATGAGTAGTTAACCAATCGTTTTCAAAAATCACATATCGACAGGTAACGTGAAAGTGTCGATTTGAATCAAACAAGATTTATAAATAGTGGAGTTAACGAAAGTTTCTCCTAACAGAGTTTCAACAGATAAGTCAAAGTCTAATAAATTTTTTATTTTTTATTTTTTTTAAGAGCCAAGTTTAAACGTTGAACACAACTAGGTAAAATACAAGAGTGGGTAGAACCAGTATCGAATAAGGTACAAACTTCGCAAGGGTTTATGATTAGCTTACCCGCGATAACTTCATTTGGGTTCTTCACTTATTGGAAAGTCATGACAATCGCTCTCCCTTGAACTACCCGGCTTTGACTTGTCTGGGGTAACATTTAGTGTCATCACTATCGTTGGAATTGACTTTAATATAGGGCATATTCCATCCTTAACTGCTTCATCGTACTCCTGCTTCATGATCTGAATCATCAATCTTCGATCCATATCGAGTTCAGATTGACCGCTCTGTACAGGGTAATTCAAAACTCGATGTTGGGTTCTCCCAATTGTTGTCCAAAAAGAGAAATGTATATCATCTATTTTAGTCTTTTTGGATCGGACGTCTCTTTCTACAATATCAACACGTCGTGCGGCTTTTACCCACGCATCCTTCATTCTCACTCGTTCAGTTGTTTCTTCTTTTAGCTGATCCTTGATATTTGAATTCTCAGATTCCAACTTTAATATCTTACACTCTGCCAAAGCGTGATTTTGTTCGAGCATCACATTTCGGGTAACACAATTTTGAATCATTACATCTCTTTGCTCCACGACCGCCTGCCGTTCTTCAGCCTGCTCTTCTAACTCATGAACACGATTTTGTAATTCTAAGTTTTGATCATAAATTTCTTCTAACCAATTCTCCTCAGGTTCCTCTTCTTCCTCACTCTCAGCTGCTACCTCTCCCACTAGCTTGGGTGCAACTATTAGTTCTTTACTTACCACGTAGATATCTCTAATTTCTTCTTCGCCTGATATTACATTATCCTGGTCGGTGATTAGAGGTGCCACGGTCTCATTCACTCCATTGTTGACATTTTCAGCTGCCATTTTCAAATACTGCCACAAAACAAAGGTTAATTAACATGTCACATATTATCAATATACTCTGACCAACCAATTAAATAACAAATAAACTTAGGTAGGTCATACTAGTGATAGAATTCTCCATCTCTCCCCTCCTAGTTCTTGTCTCACACCTTAGCCAGGGATCATATCCTTATGCTCTGATACCAACTGTGACGCCCCCAAAATTTGGTATACATCACCCATCTTGGGTCGCAAGATACATGGTACAGAATTCAAATAAAACTTAATTATACAACTGTCGTGTACAATACGACAAAACATAACTGTGAGTTTGAATACAATTATTGTCTACTAGAGATTATACAAACTCAAAATGAGTCCTCATTATAATTATTATCACACTATTTAACAGAATAGTAAGGACTACTAATACTATCATCTGGTCCATCACTCCGTTTTCCAACTCGTCCCAGCTATATTCTCATTTCCTGAAGAGAACAGTGAAAGAAAGGGTGAGCTCAACTAGCCCAGTAAGAAATATTATGACTAAGATAATGCAAAATAAATTATCATTAGCCTTCAACAGTGTTAAACTGATAAAATATAATAAACATCAAGTTTAACTGCAGCGGAACAAGCAATTCATTAGAAGAGTCAAGTAGAGAATAATGTAAGACCCCAACTTATTAATGAATAAAATCAAATTTTCTCTAAATATTATTGTGAATAATAAGGGGTTAATTTGATATAATACTTTGGTTATGGGTGAAATGTGCAAATTTTGCAAAATAAGCAAGTGGTTATAAAATATTCATTTTGTCGGGGAATATTCGTTTGGTCCTGGAATATTCTTGCTGTCGGGAAATATTCGTACGATGGCGCAGCCTTGTGTGGGCCCCATAACGGAAAGTGATTGGATGAAGAAAACGACAAGTATAAGTTGTTTATAAATAACGGCGTAGTTGTTACCGTTAATACTGTTGGAATACCCGGTGGTTAAAATACAGTAGCACATGGTATTGCACCAATTATTAATTCTTACGTAAGAAGGCACTACTCAATAATTGTTACAGTAGTTATTATTCAATATTTTATTTTATTGATTCAATAATTACTGCGTTGATATTTTATATTATTGTTGTTTCAATAATTGTTACTGCACAGTATTTTCCTTTATCAGATCAATAATTCATATTATTTGAATAATATTATTAGATAACATTATTGGCAATGTCTAGAAAGTTCTGTTTAAGGAGAGGTTTGGTCATCTAATTGCGCGCTAGTAAGGAGAAATCCTTATTGGAAAGCCCCCTCTTTCCTGGGAACGGTCTGGTTGTCATAAATGTGATTCTGTAATATTATTTGTGAATAATTAATTATTGATTCATATGATAAGGAAATATTTATTTTATGTGGATATAAATGAGGGATATATTTTTGTGGTTAAAAATGAAGGAGTTAATGTTGAGGTTTTTATCAGTATTTTTGTCGGAATGGAGGTATTAAAAATCAGGGTTTTTGAGATATTTTGCGGGGGTTATAATTTTTAATCCGACCGTTGGATCGTGGTAATTTTTGGATATGTTATACATATATAAGTTGAGTATATGTCCACAAATTTTGAACCGTTAAAAATGAACGTATGATTTATTATGAATTTTACAAGATGACTGGTTCAGAAATTGTTAAATTTTCGGAGTTTATCATTTTGATAAAAAATTCTAGAATTGGTGGGCCCCACTTGTGGTTGGTGAAGAAATGTGCTGAATTATATTTCAAATGTGGTGGGTGGGAATAGTAGCAGGTAAAGCCATCAGGTTGCAGGTCAAGCCTACTAAAATTTTCCTATAAATAGAGGGCTAAGTTAGAATTGAAAATCACACCAGAAACAAGTTTTCTCTCTTTCTCTCTCTAGATTATTGAGTGTATTTTGTGAGTATTTAGATACTTTGAGAGTTTCTATTCATCAGAGCAAGTTTCTTTCAGCCTTATACCGGTATTCCGACCAGAAGTACTGATATTTTGAGGTAAGGGATATTATTTTCTTCTTAAATGATATTATTTTCTTCAATATCATTATGCTGAAATATTAACATGAGTTTTTATCAAATTTGAAACTTTTTGTGTCGGGGTTACTATTCACGTGTACGTTACTATTCACGTATACGGCACTATTCACGAATACGACACTATTCACCGAAAAATAAAATTTTTTCTTTTTGTCCAAGATGTCTATTATGGTTACTATCTTTGATTGTATCCATGTTTTGATCTTTATTTTTGAATTCTGCTTCACAATTGATTATTATGAAGTATTATTGATCTTGGATAAACTGTTATACGAATCCCTAATATTTGTCCTTCTGTCTCACTGGATTCGTTCTCTTTAAGATATTTTTCATCATCCTCAGTCCTAAATGATGATATTACTGAATATCTTTGGCCTGTAGTGCAAAGATGTATGATTACTTGATGAATATCTTTGGCCTGTAGTGCAAAGATGAACAGGTGTTGAGATGAACATGACTGACAGGTGATACAAATGAATATCTTTGGCCTGTAGTGCAAAGATGAATATTTGGATAAAGATGATTATTAATTGATGTTACAGGGATAAAATATTGATGATGGACTTTTAAATCTTAGAAGATAGTAGAATTTTTTCTCTACTTGACTCTTCTAATGGTTTGCTGTTTCCGCTGCAGTTGTTGATCTAAAACTTGTTGTCGATTATATTCTATCAGATTTTTCCCTGTTGAAGACTAACGATAATTTGTTGTATATTATCTTAGTCATAATATTTTTTACTGGGCTAGTTGAGCTCACCCTTTTCCTTTTTGTTCCATTTTTCTTCTCAGGAGGTGAGAACATAGCAGGATCTAGTCGGGGTATGGAGTGATGGTTCTAGAAAGATGTTTTAGCAGTCCTCACTATTTCTGTAAAATAGTGTTTGAATAATTGTATTGAGGACTTATTTGAGTGTGGATATTGTCTAGAAGACAATATTTGTATTTAAACTCACAGTATGTGTTGTCGTATTTTGCACGACAATTGTATTATTGAAGTTGTAGTTTGCTTTCTGTACCATGTATTTGGCGACTCAGAATGGGTGTTGTATACCTATTTTGGGGGCGTCACAGTTGGTATCAGAGCTTAGGGATATGATCCCTGGCTGAGATGTGAGACAAGAACTAGGAGGGGAGAGACGGGAAATTCCTTCGCTAGTATGACCTGACTAAGTTTATTTGGTGTTTATTTGGTCGGTCAGAGTATAGGGATAATATATGACATGACTATTAACCCTTGTTTTATGGCAGTATTTAAGAATGGCAGCTGAGAACGTTAATAATGGAGTAAATCAGACCGTGGTGACACCTTTGATCACCACCCAGGGGAACGTGCAACAGGAAGGCAATATTCCTCCTGTAAACAACGTTACCGAGCAAACGATGAATGATGGAATGTTTAGGAGCTTTTTGCAGTTCATGCAAAATCAGACGAGGGAGACTCGTGTGCAGAATACGGGTGGAAATGATAACAACGCGCGGTTTGTCACAGCTAAGCAGTTCAAAGAATTGGGACCACCAGAATTTAAGGGAAAGCCGGATCCGATCATGGCAGAAACGTGGGTCAAGCAAATTACCAAGATATTCGATGTCTTGGGATACACGGAGGAACAGAAGGTTCCATTCGCCACTTTTATGTTCCGCGGTGAGGCAGACTACTGGTGGGAGTCTGTGAAGCGTACCCAGCCTGACGCACTCAACATGTCCTGGGAAACATTTCAAAAACTGTTCAATGACAAGTACTTTCCTGAAAGTATTCGTCATATGAAGGAGGTGGAGCTTATCAGACTGGAACAAAACAACATGACGGTGTCCCAGTACGAGGCGAAGTTTGCAGAGTTCTCCAGGTTTGCACCTCATTTGGTCAAAAATGAGGAACAAATGACAAGGATGTTTCTGAGAGGTCTAAAACCCGAGATTCGGCAATATCTTATCTCTCATAAATTTTCTTTATATTCAGATGTTGTAAACAGGGCTCAATTATTAGAGCGAGATAATGAGTATGTGCAACCGAGGGACCACAACCAGGGTCATACCGGTGACGGCAGTCATCGAAGCAATGAAAACCAGCAGGGAGGAAAACATTCGGACAAAAGCGGTAACCACTCTGGTGGTAATCGTGGTCATGATAATAGAAGGAGCTAGTCGGGAGGAGATTTCAAGAAGAGAAGGTACAACAATGATAACGTGGAGACGTCAGCACGAACATCAACTGTTTCTAGGGGAGGAGAACGACCACCGGTCGTATGTTACAAATGTGGGAAAGAGGGACATATCAGTCCAAACTGCCCACAACAATCTAAGGTATGTTATAACTGTGGAAAGGAGGGTCATATAGCTCGAGAGTGTTCTGTAGAAAAATCAAGTTCAGCGGGGATGGTGACTCAAAAAGCTGTCCCAGAAAAGTCAAAGTCAACGGTTCCTGGAAGAGCATTTTTTGTGACTGGTCAGAATGCGAGGAACCCGAACGAAGTTATCACGGGTTAGTTAATTATAAATTTTTGCGAAGTCTATACCTTATTAGATACTGGTTCTACCCATTCTTTTATCTCTCCTGCTTGTGCTCAACGTTTAAACTTGACTCCGGAGAAATTAGACTTTGACCTATCTGTGGAGCTCCGTTAGGAGAAACTTTCGTTACATCCACTGTTTATAAATCTTGTTTGATCCAAGTTGGCAACATCACATTACCTGTTGATCTTATCTCTTTAAAGATACTTGCTTTTGATGTGATTTTAGGAATTGATTGGTTAACTACTCATCATGCCAAAATTGATTGCTTTCGTAAGGTTGTTAGTTTTCATATTCCTAAGCAACCTGTTATTCAAATTCAAGCAACCAAACCATTGAAGTCAAACTCTTTCATATCAAGCCGTAAAGTCATTCGTTTATTGAAAAACGGATGTCAAGCTTTCTTAGCTATGTCATGGACTTGAACAAAAATACGTCAGATTTGAGTGATATTTCTGTTGTTTGTTTCCTGACGTATTTTCTGAAGAATTTTTTGGCCTACGCATGATATTGAATTTTGTGTCATCTTTGAATCTGGTACAAAACTCACTTCTAAAATCTCATATCGAATGGCTCCTATTGAACTTCAGGAGTTAAAAACCTAACTGTAGAAGTTTGTACCCGAGCCTTTATCTGGTGACTTCCTTTGTGGAATGCACTGAATCCAGACTCTCCGTAGGGGACGCCATATTCGTGCGATAGTAAACTGATAGGTGTCATTGTGACGTGCTATCCAAGGTTGGGATATGAGTCACAGTTGAGAGCAATCTAAGTCGGTAATTGAAATATGTAGCTTTCTAGGCTTAGTTGGTTATTATCGGAGATTTGTGGAAGGATTTTCTCGAATCATTATTCCATTAACGCAGCTGACTCGTAGAGATACAAAATTCGTATGGAGTGAGGAATGCGAGAAGAGTTTCCAAGAACTCGAGAGGAGACTCATTTCGGCACCTGTTCTGACAATACCATCTGGTTCGGATGGATTTGTTATCTACAGCGATGCTTCAGGCAAAGGGTTAGGATGTGTTCTCATGCAACATGGGAAAGTCATAGCCTATGCCTCGCGACAACTCAAAGAATATGAGAGGAATTATCCTACTCATGATTTGGAGTTGGCAGCAGTCGTTTTCGCGTTGAAGATCTGGAGACACTACCTGTATGGGGAGAAAGTGGAGATCTATACAGATCATAAAAGCCTCAAATATTTCTTCACCCAAAAGGAACTCAACATGCGGCAGCGACGTTGGCTCGAGCTGTTGAAAGATTACGATCATACCATCCAATATCATCCTGGAAAAGCAAACGTAGTAGCTGACGCATTGAGTAGAAGATCATATGCGGGTACGAGTGCAATGTTGTTAACACAAAGGCCCATTTTGTATGACTTGCAAAGGATGGAGATAGAGATGAAGGCTCCAAGTACCCACATGATGATATCAAATATACGAGTAGAACCGACTTTAATCGATAAAGTTAAAGCTGCTCAAGCTACGGACATAGAGCTGATGCGTATGAAGAAGAAAGTGCAAGAAGGTGCTATTCCAGAAGCAAGAATCGATGAAGAAGGAATACTTCGAGTCAACTCCAGACTTTGTGTTCCTAACGATTTTGACTTGAAGCATAGAATAATGATGGAGGCACAAAACACACCGTTTGCAATCCATCCTGGGAGTACCAAAATGTATCACGATCTTCGACATACATTTTGGTGGAGCAATATAAAAAGAGAGATCGCGGAGTTTATCTCGAGATGTTTAACTTGTCAACGTGTAAAAGCGGAGCATCAAGTACCAAAGGGTCCATTGCAACCACTTGAGATTCCAAAATGGAAGTGGGAACACATTACTATGGATTTTGTTACGGGTCTTCCCAAGGTTTCTCAAGGTATAGATGCGATTTGGGTTATTGTTGATAGATTAACCAAGTCCGCTCATTTCTTGCCGATACGTGAGACTTATTCCCTTGAACGTCTTGCTAGTATGTACGTGAACGAGATTGTGAGATTGCATGGCATGCCAGTATCCATAGTTTCAGATCGTGACCCAAGATTCACTTCACGTTTTTGGGTTAGCTTGCAGAAAGCTATGGGCACAGATTTACGATTCAGTTCGGCATACCATCCTCAAACGGACGGACAATTAGAGAGGACAATTCAAACTCTTGATGATCTATTAAGACTTTGTGTTTTAGATCTCAAAGGGAGTTGGGACAAGTACCTACCATTGGTGGAATTCTCCTACAACAAACAGTTATCAGGCGAGCATAGGTGTGGCTCCATTCGAGGCGTTGTATGGAAGAAAATGTCGTTCTCCAGTATGCTGGGACGAGGTGGGTGAAGCAACATTGTTGGGACCAGAGTTGGTACGCATTACTACAGAGAAGATCCAAACGATTCGACAACGTATACAAACGGCACAGGATCGACAAAAGAGTTATGCGGATCTTCATCGGAAGGACGTGGAATTTAATATTGGGGATCATGTATTATTACGTGTTGCACCATGGAAGGGAGTTACAAGATTTGGGAAGAGAGGAAAGCTCAATCCAAGATTTGTTGGTCCATTTGAGATTCTTGAGCGAATAGGAAATGTGGCATATAGACTCGCATTACCTCCAAGCATGTCTCGTGTTCATAATGTTTTTCACATATCTATGCTTCGTAAATATGTTAAAGACCCGAACCACATTATTGAATTAGAACCAGACGAGATAGCTGAAGATTTAACGTACGAGGAGGTACCTGTTAAGATCTTGGATAGGAAAGAGCATGTCCTACGCACGAAGGTTATACCACAAGTTAAGGTTTTGTGGAGAAACCATGCTATTGAAGAAATGACCTGGGAGTTGGAATCAGAAATGAAAGCGAGGTATCCTCACCTTTTCGAAATATCAGGTACGTACGTCAATTTCGAGGACGAAATTTCATAAGGAGGGGAGGTTGTAAGACCCCAACTTATTAATGAATAAAATCAAATTTTCTCTAAATATTATTGTGAATAATAAGGGGTTAATTTGATATAATACTTTGGTTATGGGTGAAATGTGCAAATTTTGCAAAATAAGCAAGTGGTTATAAAATATTCATTTTGTCGGGGAATATTCGTTTGGTCTTGGAATATTCTTGCTGTCGGGGAATATTCGTACGATGGCGCAGCCTTGTGTGGGCCCCATAACAGAAAGTGATTGGATGAAGAAAACGACAAGTATAAGTTGTTTATAAATAACGGCGTAGTTGTTACCGTTAATACTGTTGGAATACCCGGTGGTTAAAATACAGTAGCACATGGTATTGCACCAATTATTGATTCTTACGTAAGAAGGCACTACTCAATAATTGTTACAGTAGTTATTATTCAATATTTTATTTTATTGATTCAATAATTGCTGCGTTGATATTTTATATTATTGTTGTTTCAATAAATGTTGCTGCACAATATTTTCCTTTATCAGATCAATAATTCATATTATTTGAATAATATTATTAGATAACATTATTGGCAATGTCTAGAAAGTTCTGTCTAAGGAGAGGTTTGGTCATCTAATTGCGCGCCAGTAAGGAGAAATCCTTATTGGAAAGCCCCCTCTTTCCTGGGAACGGCCTGGTTGTCATAAATGTGATTCTGTAATATTATTTGTGAATAATTAATTATTGATTCATATGATAAGGAAATATTTATTTTATGTGGATATAAATGAGGGATATATTTTTGTGGTTAAAAATGAAGGAGTTAATGTTGAGGTTTTTAATCAGTATTTTTGTCGGAATGGAGGTATTAAAAATCAGGGTTTTTGAGATATTTTGCGGGGGTTATAATTTTTAATCCGACCGTTGGATCGTGGTAATTTTTGGATATGTTATACATATATAAGTTGAGTATATGTCCACAAATTTTGAACCGTTAAAAATGAACGTATGATTTATTATGAATTTTACGAGATGACTGGTTCAGAAATTGTTGAATTTTCGGAGTTTATCATTTTGATAGAAAATTCTAGAATTGGTGGGCCCCACTCTTGGTTGGTGAAGAAATGTGCTGAATTATATTCAAATGTGGTGGGTGGGAATAGTAGCAGGTAAAGCCATCAGGTTGCAGGTTAAGCCTGCTAAATTTTCTATAAATAGAGGGCTAAGTTAGAATTGAAAATCACACCAGAAACAAGTTTTCTCTCTTTCTCTCTCTAGATTATTGAGTGTATTTTGTGAGTATTTAGATACTTTGAGAGTTTCTATTCATCAGAGCAAGTTTCTTTCAGCCTTATACCGGTATTCCGACCAGAAGTACTGATATTTTGAGGTAAGGGATATTATTTTCTTCTTAAATGATATTATTTTCTTCAATATCATTATGCTGAAATATTAACATGAGTTTTTATCAAATTTGAAACTTTTTGTGTCGGGATTACTATTCACGTGTACGTTACTATTCACGTATACGACACTATTCACGAATACGACACTATTCACCGAAAAATAAAATTTTTTCTTTTTGTCCAAGATGTCTATTATGGTTACTATCTTTGATTGTATCCATGTTTTGATCTTTATTTTTGAATTCTGCTTCACAATTGATTATTATGAAGTATTATTGATCTTGGATAAACTGTTATACGAATCCCTAATATTTGTCCTTCCATCTCACTGGATTCGTTCTCTTTAAGATATTTTTCATCATCCTCAGTCCTAAATGATGATATTACTGAATATCTTTGGCCTGTAGTGCAAAGATGTATGATTACTTGATGAATATCTTTGGCCTGTAGTGCAAAGATGAACAGGTGTTGAGATGAACATGACTGACAGGTGATACAAATGAATATCTTTGGCCTGTAGTGCAAAGATGAATATTTGGATAAAGATGATTATTAATTGATGTTACAGGGATAAAATATTGATGATGGACTTTTAAATCTTAGAAGATAGTAGAATTTTTTATCTACTTGACTCTTCTAATGGTTTGCTGTTTCCGCTGCAGTTGTTGATCTAAAACTTGTTGTCGATTATATTCTATCAGATTTTTCCCTGTTGAAGACTAACGATAATTTGTTGTATATTATCTTAGTCATAATATTTTTTACTGGGCTAGTTGAGCTCACCCTTTTCCTTTTTGTTCCATTTTTCTTCTCAGGAGGTGAGAACATAGCAGGATCTAGTCGGGGTATGGAGTGATGGTTCTAGAAAGATATTTTAGTAGTCCTCACTATTTCTGTAAAATAGTGTTTGAATAATTATATTGAGGACTTATTTGAGTGTGGATATTGTCTAGAAGATAATATTTTTATTTAAACTCACAGTATGTGTTGTCGTATTTTGCACGACAATTGTATTATTGAAGTTGTAGTTTGCTTTCTGTACCATGTATTTGGCGACTAAGAATGGGTGTTGTATACCTATTTTGGGGGCGTCACAAATAAAATCTACTATCTTCTATGATTCAAAAGGGTTTTCATGACTTTTATCGCTAAGACTCAGCTTAATAAATAATCCACATCATCGAATCACCCCTGCACTACGGCCAAGGATATTCTTTAGTATCACGATCACGAATTATCCATGCACTACGGCTAAAGATAATCATGTTTTCATCAACGGTCCTAATCATGCCATAAAACAATTCATCTCTGCACTACGGCCAAAGAGAATCCATAGCCATAATCATACCAAAAACTGTCCATCAATGCATTACGGGCCAATGAGGATTTTTTCCACATCATTTGTAATATTACGGTTATGATTATACCGAATAATCCCTGGTCATAATCATACCAAGTCCATCTATGCACTACAAGCCACAGATGACTTTCAACATAATATAAGCATGAGGATGATGACAATGATATAAGAATTCAATAAAACAAGTTCAAGAATTAATTTATCTAGGAACTAATAACGTCCAAATTGTCAACATGATACTGCTTTGTAGAGTAAAATTCAAGAATGCTCAGAAGAATATTTTCATGAAAAGATACTGGATGAAACGCAAATATCAATGATATTTCATTAATTTCATGGAGTATAGAAGTCAAAGTTTTAACCAACTGAGTGTAATAAAGAATGAAATAACAAAAGAATTCACCATGCATGCGATAGACCGCACAGGCAAGTTATTCCAATAGAATAATAAATAACGGAACCAGGTCCGGCGTAAAACGCACAGACAGGATATTCCAACAGAATAATAAAGAATGGAACCAGGTCCGGCATAAAACGCACAGACAGGATATTCCGACAAAATAATAAAGAATGGAACCAGGTCCGGCGTAAACGCACAGACAGGATATTCCGACAGAATAATAAATAATGGAACCAGGTCCGGCGTAAAATGCACAGACAGGATATTTCAACAGAATAATAAAGAATGTAATAACAGAAGAATTTTACCAAGTATAGGGTAGTCCGCATATACTGGTTATTCCAGCAGAATAATAAAGAATAGAATAACAGAAGTTCTCTTCATGAATACAAAAGAAATAATACCCCTTACGGGTACAACAAATAATATCCCTTACCTTAGAAAGAAGAGTACTGGATATAAAAGTAGTAAAGTAGCAGAGCACTTTTCTTCTTTCTATCTATAATTTCTCTCTCTAGAGTTTCAGTGAATTCGTAAGAAATAATGAAGGAATGAGCTTCTATTTATAGAAAAATAGACTGCATAGTAACTAACTCATGAACGGTCCAGATTGATTTACTTTAATCTGACGGTCCATATTTAAAGCAAAATCTTTTAAATAAAATATAATATATTATATTTATAATCTAATAAAATGAATAACTTTATAAAAAATTTTACTATGCAAACACTATGTAGGCACTATGCAAATACTATGCATAATAAAATATAATATATTCTAATAATTGTCTAATAAAACAGATAACTTTATAAAAGTATTCTATTTTATATAAAAAGATTTTACTATTAGCCTAATAAAACGAATAACTTTATAAAAGTATTCTGTTTTATATAAAAAGATTTTTCTGTTTTATTACATTAATAATATCAATAAAACAAAATTTAGTGACTTATCACGTAAGCCTCAATAATCAATACAGTATGCTACTATGCAACCACACGTATTACTGTACTTTTATTACCGAGTAGTTCAACAGTATTAACGGTAAAACCTCCGCCGTTATTTTCATAAAATATTTTTGTCGTTTTCTCAATCCGACAATAATTCCGTTGTGGGGTCCACCAATAATTGTGTCGTCGTACGAATATTCCTCGACAAAAATAATATTCTCCGACCAATCGAATATAATATAACAACTTGCATACTTTGTAAAATTTATAAATACTACCCACAACTATAACATTATCTCAAATTCACACCATAATATTTAAAAAATATTTCGAAAAAATTAAATCTTTATTCATAAAATCTGGGGTTTCACAAGTGTCTTCTTACGTAAGGATCAATAATTTAATAATACTGTGCAATACCGTGTGCTACTGTGCAACCACACGTATTACTGTATTTTAACCACTGGGTATTCCAATAGTGTTAACAGTAACAATTACGCTGTTATTTATAAAAACTCAAACTTGTCGTTTTCTTCATCCGACCGTTTTCCGTTATGGGGCCCACAAATGGTTGCGCTGTCGTACGAATATTCCCCAACAGTAAGAATATTTCACGACCAAACGAACATTCCCCGACAATAATGAATATTTTATAACCACTTGCTTATTTTGCAAAATTTGCACATTTCACCCATAACCACAGCATTCTATCAAATTAACTCCTTATTATTTCTTGATAATGAATAGAGAAAATTTAATTTTATTTATAATAAGTTGGGGTCTTACAATTATAGACTGCCTACAATGGCTCTATATTCAGTTGGGTCTGTAAGGGCGGAGCACGAGTGTAATGTAAGTGGTGGACTGGTTGGAAGAGTGGTGAGAACTAATTTGTTATCCATCATGTTGGTACGAGCAAGAAGATCTAAGATGTATCGACGTTGAGAAAGAATGATCCCATGTTCATATAGAATGACTTCCACACCAAGGAACTAAACAAAGGGGCCTAGATCCTTAATGGAGAATCTGAGCAATAGAGTTAACAATCTGGTTGACCATATCATTATTGTCACATGTAAGTATAATGTCATCAACATACACAAGGAGATATACACAATAGCTACCAGTGTTGAGGACAAAGAGAGATGTATTTATATGTGAGTTCTGAAATCCTGATGCAATAAGAAACTAACGAAGCTCATTATACCAGACACGAGGAGCTTGCTTAAGGCCATAAATGGCTTTGTAAAGTTTACACAGATAAGTAGGATAGTCATGATCAACAAACCCATACGGTTGAGCCATATAAACATCTTATGTGAGGTGCCCTTATAAAAAGGCATTATTGGCGTCAAGTTGGCGGAAAGACCAGCCGCGACGACTGATAGCAATGTTGAGGACAAGCCGGACTATGGTAGCCTTAATGACTGGACTGAATGTATCATTATAGTCGACACCAGGTCGTTGATGAAATCTTTTAGCAACCAACCGAGCCTTGTACTTGTTAATAGAACCATCAGAGTGGCGTTTAGTTCGCAAAATCCATTTGCATCCAACAATATTTTGGGAGGAAACAGATGGGACTAACGCGCATGTCCCGTTTCGGACAAGAGCATCATATTCTGCAGACATGACTTGATGTCATTTAGGATCTTTAAGGGCTTGGGTTGCATTTGTGGATTCTAACTCTACGGGTTAAGAAATTTGGGCAATGATATTAAGTTTTTGGATAGGTTTGTGACTAGAATTATTGGCTCTAGTAGTCATCGGATGAGTGTTATGAGTTTCGGTGATGGGTATAGATGGTTGGTTATTTGGTTCAGTAGGGTTTATGGTGGTAGCAGGTGATTGAGAGAAAGTAAGTGGTAGGGTGAGGGAAGATGGGTTTGGAGGTATTGAAGTGTTCGAGGCTGCAGGTGATGCATTTGGTGTCGGAACATCGCGTGAGGGCATGGAGAGAGACCGCTCGTTAGATGGCGTGGAAAGTGGTCGAGGCTAATTATTGGATGATGGAAAATGTATAATTGGCAGGATCCAAGTGGAAACAGTTTGTGGTTGAGGACGAGGTAAGTGGTTGTGAAGAGAAGAGAAAGGAAAAACAAACTTGACATGACGAGATATAAACATTTTGATCAGATGTTATCTCGGGCCCATTGAACATAAAATTGGTAATGAAATATTATGAAAGAGATAGTCATCAAAGAAGTTACACTTTTATTTATAAAAGGAAATGAGACATCTGACTCTAAGTACTCGAGTTGCACCATACTTCTAAAAGTTGCACTTTACAAGTAATGAAGGATAAGAAATCATCGATATTGAGCTGTAAGTCCGAAGAAGCTTTATAATCAATCTAATAGGAGGTACAAGAATATTCGGTGATATGAAAGTTGGTGGAGGCTTCTTCTTTGTGACGCCCCTCAAAATAGGTATACATCACCCATTCTGAGTCACCAAATACATGATATAGAATACAAATACATGCTTAATTATACAATTGTCATGTAAAATACGACAAAACATAGCTGAGAGTTTTAAAACGAATATTGTCTTCTAGACAATATCCAAACTCAAATGGAATCCTCATTATAATTATTATCACACTATTTTATAAAATAGTGAGGACTACTACATCCACCATCTCGGACCGTCACTCCATTCCCCGACTAGTCCCGACTACGTTCTCATTTCCTAAAGAGAACAATGAAAGCAAAAGGGTGAGCTCAACTAGCCCAGTAAAAAATATTATGACTAAGATAATGCAGAATAAATTATCGTTAGCCTTCAACAGTGTTAAACTTATAGAATACAATAAACAACAAGTTTAACTGCAGTGGAACAAGCAATCCATTAAAAGAGTCAAGTAGAACATGATATCTACTATCTTCTATGATTTAAAAAGTTTATCTTCAATTTTATCGCTGAGACTCTGCTCAATAAATAATCCACATCACTGAATTATCCATGCACTATGGCCAAGGATATTCAGTAGTATCACATCCACGAATTATCCATGCACTAAGGACCAAAGATATTCGTGTTATCACAATTGGTCATTATCATGCTAACAACTGTCCATCAATGCACTACGGGTGTGACGCCCCCAAAATAGGTATACAACACACATTCTGAGTTGTCAAAATACATAGTACAGAAATAACTACAACTTTATTAATACAACATAAAAACTGTGAGTTTAAATACAAATATTGCCATCTAGACAATATCCACACTCAAATAAGTCCTCATTACAATTATTGATACATTATTTTACAATAATAGTGAGGACTACTAAAACGACTTTCTAGAACCTTCATTCCATACCCCGACTAGTACTTGCTACATTCTCGCCTCCTGAGAAGAAAAATGGAACAAAAGGAAAAGGGTGAGCTCAACTAGCCCAGTAAAGAATATTATGACTAAGATAATATAAAACAAATTATCGTTAGTCTTCAACAGGAAAAAATCTAATAGAATACAATAGACAACAAGTTTTAAATCAATATTTGCAACAAAAATAATAATTCATTAGAAGAGTTAAGTAGAGAATGAAATATATACTATCTTCTATATATGAATTTAAAAGTTCATCGTCTATCTTTTATCCTTGTAATATCAATCAATATATATCTGGAATCAAATATTCATCTTTGTACTACAGGCCAAAGATATTCATCAGTTGGTCATGTTTATCTAAACACATGTTCATCTTTGCACTACGGGCCAAAGATATTCATCAAAAATCATTCATCTTTGCACTACAGGCCAAAGATATTCAGTTATATCATCATTTAGGACTGAGGATGATGAAAAATATTTTAAAGAAAACGAATCCAGTGAAACAAAAGAATAAATATTAAGGATTCGTATTTCAGCTATTCCATATCCAAAAATACCTCATAAGTAATCATAGTGGAGTAAAATTCAAGAATGATCAAAACATGGATACAATCAAAGCTAGTATCCAGAATAGATATTTTGGACGAAAAACAAAAATTTAATTTTTTTGTGAATAGTGTCGTATTCGTGAATAGTGTCATATAAGTGAATAGTACCGTATACGTGAATAGTGACTCCGACACTAAAAGATAGAAATTTCATAAAAAAAATATCATCATACTTCGTGAATAGTACTCGTGAATAGTAACTCGTGAATAGTAATCTCGACATGAAAAGTTCCAAATTTGATAAAAAAATTCCAACCAATATTTCGGCACAATGATATTGAAGTAATAATATTATTTTCGAATAAAATAACATCTCTTACCTGGTAAAGACAGTACTTTTAGTTGAAACACCGGATATAGGCTATGACTTAAACTTGCACCGTATAGCAACACTAACAGTATTAAAATACTCACAAGAATACGCTCAAAATATCGAGAGAGAGAAAGAGAGAAATCTTTAGTTTCTGGTGTGATTTTCAATTCTAACCTAAGCACCCTATTTATAGGAAAATGCTTAGAACACCAAAGCAGAAAATTTAATATAATATTAATATATATATATATATATATATATATATATATATATCAAAATTTTCTACGCACACAAATCTGGTCCAACATCAGCCACACACACCTCATTTAAAGAAAAAAAACATTTTTCTTATTAAAAATATTTTAAACTCCAAAAATCAATTATTCAGGAATTTCAGAACTTCAATAATTCATAATAAATAGCCCTTTTGTCAGAAAATTCAAATCTCATGACTTTTTATAGGAAATTCAATTCTCTACAACTTTGTATAAGAAAGTTTTTCCAAATTTCAAACAGAAATTGACCGAAATCTACAAACGAGCGATTTTACAAGCTATAATCAAATTTCAGTCAAAAAATGGGCCCACAGACATGTTTAACATGTTTTAAATAACTTTTACAATAAAAATACTCTTTCTCCTCATATACTCATATATCCCACATTCATTGTAAAAATATCATCATTATTATATTATAATAGTATAATAAAATATTATTTTATCAAAAAAGATAAAATATCGATTTTCAACAATTGTCACTTTAAAAAATTTTCTCCATCTATATCCACATAAAATGAATATTTTTTTAATCATATAAATCAATAATTAATTATTCACAAATAATATTATCGAATCACAATACTGACAACCAGGCAGTTCCCAGGAAAGAGGGGGCTTTCCAATAAGGATTTTTCCTTACTGGCGCACAATTAGGTGACCAAACCTCTCCTTAGACAGAACTTTCTAGACATTGCCAATAATGTTATCTAATAATATTATTCAGATAATATGAATTATTGCTCCGATAATGAAAAATACTGTGTAGTGACAATTATTGAAACAACAGTAATATAATATCAACGCAGCAATTATTGAATCAATAAAATAAAATACCGAACAGTAATTACTGTAACCATTATTGAGTAGTACCTTCTTATGTAAGATTTAATAATTGGTGCAATACCGTGTGCTACTGTGCAACAACGCGTATTACTATGTTTTAACCACCGGATATTCCAACAGTATTAACGGTAACAACTACACTGTTATTTATAAACAACTTATACTTGTCGTTTTCTTCATCCAATCGTTTTCCGTTATGGGGCCCACACAAGGTTGCGCCGTCGTACGAATATTCTCCGACAACAAGAATAATTCACGACCAAACGAATATTCTTCGATAAAAATGAATATTTTATAACCACTTGCTTATTTAAAATATTTGCGCATTTTACCCATAACTAACTACATTAATCAAATCAACCCTTACTATTTCAAAATGATAAATAGAGGAAATTAAATTTCATTTATTAATAATTTGGGGTCTTACAACCTCCCCTCCTTATGAAATTTCGTCCTCGAAATTGACATACGTACCTGGTTTTTTGAAAAGATGAGGATACCTTGCTTTCATTTCCATTTTTAACTCTCAGGTCATTTCTTCAATAGCATGGTTTCTCCACAAAACTTTAACTTGTGGTATGACCTTTGTGCGTAGGAAATGCTCCTTCCTATCCAAGATCTTGACAGCTACCTCTTCGTACGTTAAGTCTTCGGCTATCTCGTCCGATTCTAGCTCAATAACGTGGTTTGGGTCTTTCACATATTTACGTAGCACAGATATATGAAAAATATTATGAACACGAGACATACTTGGAGGTAACACGAGTCTATAGGCCACATTTCTTACTCGGTCAAGAATTTGAAATGGACCAATAAATCATGGATTGAGCTTTCCTCTCTTCCCATATTTTGTAACTCCTTTCCATGGAGCCACACGCAACAATACATGATCCCCAATGTCAAATTCCACGTCCTTTCGATGAAGATCCGCATAACTCTTTTGTCGATCATGTGCCGTTTGTATACGTTGTCGAATCGTTTGGATCTTCTCTGTAGTCATTTGTACCAACTCTGGTCCCAACAACATTGCTTCTCCCACCTCATCCCAACATACTGGAGAGCGACACTTTCGTCCATACAATGCTTCAAATAGAGCCACACCTATACTTGCCTGATAACTGTTGTTGTAGGAGAATTCCACCAATGGTAGGTACTTATCCCAACTTCCTTTGAAATCTAGGACACAAAGTCTTAATATATCTTCAAGAGTTTGAATAGTCCTCTCTGATTGCCCGTCTATTTGAGGATGGTATGCCGAACTGAACTGTAAATCCGTGCCCATAGCTTTTTGCAAGCTAACCCAAAATCTAGAAGTGAATCTTGGGTCACGATCCGAAACTATGGATACTGGCATGCCATGCAACCTTACAATCTCATTTACGTACATACTAGTAAGACGTTCAAGGGAATAAGTCTCTCGTATTGGCAAGAAATGAGCAGACTTGGTTAGTCTATCAACAATAACCCAAATAACATTTATGCCTTGAGAAACCGTGGGAAGACCCGTAACGAAATCTATGGTAATCTTGATGCTCCGCCTTTACACGTTGACAAGTTAAACACCTCGAGAAAAAGTTTGCAATCTCTCTCTTCATATTGTTCCACCAAAATGTATGTCGAAGATCACGATACATTTTGGTACTTCTAGGATGGATTGCAAATGGTATATTGTGTGCCTCCATCATGATCTTGTACTTCAAATCAGAATCGTTAGGAACACAAAGTCTGGAGTGGACTCGAAGTATTCCTTCTTCATCGATTCTTGCTTCTGGAATAACACCTTCTTGCACTTTCTTCTTCATACGCATCAGCTCCGGGTCTGTGGCTTGAGCAACTTTAACTTTATCGATTAAAGTTGGTTCTATGCGTATACTTGACATCATTGCACTCGTTCCTGCATATGATCTTCTACTCAACGCGTCAGCTACCACGTTTGCTTTTCCAGGATGGTATTGAATAGTGTGGTCGTAATCTTTCAACAGCTCGAGCCAACGTCGTTGCCGCATGTTGAGTTCTTTTTGAGTGAAGAAATATTTGAGACTTTTATGGTCTGAATATATCTCCACTTTCTCCCCATATAGATAGTGCCTCCAGATCTTTAGCGCGAAAACGACTGCTGCCAACTCTAGATCATGAGTAGGATAATTCCTCTCATATTCTTTAAGTTGTCGCGAGGCATAGGCTATAACTTTTCCACGTTGGATGAGAACACATCCTATCCCTTTGCCTGAAGCATCGCTGTAGATAACAAATACATCTGAACCAGATGGTATGGTCAAAACAGGTGCCGAAATGATTCTCCTCTTAAGCTCTTGAAAACTCTTCTCGCATTCCTCGCTCCATACGAATTTGATATCTTTCCGAGTCAGCTGAGTTAACGGGGTAGCGATTTGAGAAAACTCTTCCACGAATCTCCGATAATAACCAGCTAAGCCCAGAAAGCTACGTACTTCGGTCACCGTCTTTGGTTGCTCCCAACTTTGTATTGCTTCAATCTTCGCCGGGTCAACAGATACTCCATGTTTTGACACCACGTGCCCTAGGAATGCTACTTCCTCAAGCCAGAACTCGCATTTCTTCAACTTAGCATATAACTTGTTTTTACGCAGCCTTTTGGAGTACCAGCTTCAAATGGTGCTCATGATTTTCACGGCTTTTGGAATATATGAGGATGTCATCAATAAAGACAACAACGAACTGATCCAAATAATCCTTGAATACTCGGTTCATCATATCCATGAAAGCTGCAGGAGCATTAGTCAATCCAAAAGACATGACTAGGAATTCATAATGCCCGTACCGAGTTCTGAAGGTAGTCTTCGGAATATCCTCAGTTTTAACCTTCGGCTGATGATATCCAGAACGAAGATCGATCTTTGAAAAGAATTGTGCTCCTTGTAACTGGTCAAACAGGTCATCAATACGAGGTAGCGGATACCTATTCTTGATAGTGACATGGTTTAATTCCCGGTAATCAATACAAAGTCGCATACTCCCGTCTTTCTTCTTTACAAATAAAACAGGAGCGCCCCAAGGAGATGTACTAGGACAAATGAAACCGATGTCCAATAACTCTTGTAGTTGGACCTTTAACTCCTGAAGTTCAATAGGAGCCATTCGATATGGGGTTTTAGAAATGGGTTTTGTACCAGGTTCAAGATCAATAAAGAATTCAACTTCACGTTTCGGGGGTAGACCGGGAAGTTCTTCTGGAAATACGTCAGGAAAGTCAATAACAACAGGAATATTATTCAAATTTGACGTGTCTTTATTCAAATCCATAACATGGGCTAAGAAAGCTTGACATCCATTTTTTAATAAACGAATGACTTTATGGCTTGATATAACAGTGATTGATTTTAATGGCTTAGTTGCTTGAATTCGCACAACAGGTTGGTTAGAAATATGAAAACTAACAACCTTACGAAAAAAATCAATTTTGGCATGATGAGTAGTTAACCAATCAATCCCTAAAATCACATCAAAAGTAAGTATCTTTAAAGAGATAAGGTCAACAGGTAAGGTGATGGTGCCAACTTGGATCAAACAAGATTTATAAACAGTGGATGTAATGAAAGTTTCTCCTAACGGAGTCTCCACAGATAAATCAAAGTCTAACTTCTCCGGAATCAAGTTTAAACGTTGAGCACAAGTAGGAGAAATAAATGAATGGGTAGCACCGATATCTAGTAAGGTATAAACTTCGCATGAATTTATAATTAGCTTACCCGTGATCACCTCGTTTGGGTTCCTTGCATGTTGACCAGTCACGACAAACGCTCTTCTAAGAACCGTTGACTTTGACTTTTCTGGGACAGCTTTTTGAGTCACCATCCCCGCTGGACTTGGTTTCGCTATAGTGCAATCTCGAGCGATATGTCCTTCCTTTCCACAATTATAATATACCTTAAACTGTTGTGGGCAGTTTGGGCTGATATGTCCTTTTTTGCACTTATAGCATATGATCGGTGGTCGTTCTCCTCCCTTGGAACCAGTTGCTGGTGGTGCTGACGTCTTCGTATTGTCATTGTTGAATCTCCTCTTTTTAAAATTTCCTTCCGACTCGCTTCTTCTATTTTCATGGCCACGATTACCACCAGAGTGGTTGCCGTTCTTGTCTGTATTTTTCTTTCTTCGCTGGTTATCATTGTTCTGATGACTGCTGTCACCAGTATGATCCTAGTTGTGGTCCCTCGGTTGACCGTACTCGTTATCTCGCTCTAATAATTGAGCCTTGTTGACAACATCTGAATAGAGAGAAAATTTATGAGAAATGAGATATTGACGTATGTCGGGTTTCAAACCTCTCAGAAACATCCGCGTCATACGTTCCTCATTCTCCACCAAATGAGATGCAAACCTGGACAACTCTGCAAACTTCGCCTCGTATTGGGACACCGTCATGTTATTCTGTTCTAGTCTAGTAAACACTACCTCCTTCATATGACGAATACTTTCAGGAAAGTACTTGTCATTGAACAGTTTCTGAAATGTCTCCCAAGACATGCTGAGTGCGGCTAGATGGGTACGCTTCACAGACTCCCACCAGTAGTCTACCTCGCCACGGAACATAAAGGTGGCGAATGGAACCTTCTGTTCCTCCGTGCATCCCAAGACATCGAATATCTTGGTAATTTGCTTGACCCACGTTTCCGCCATGATCGGATCCGGCTTTCTCTTAAATTCTGGTGGTCCCAATTCTTTGAACTGCTTGGCTGTGACAAATCGTGAATTGCTATCATTTCCTCCTATATTTTGAACATGAGTCTCCCTCGTTTGGTTTTGCATGAATTGAAAAAAGCTTTTAAACATCCCATCGTTCATCATCTGCTCATTGGTGTTGTTCACAGGAGGAGCATTGCCAACCTGTAGCACATTCTCCTCGTTGGTGAGCACAGGTGTCTCCACGGTCTCATTTACTGCACTGTTAACATTCTCAGTCGACATTCTCAAATACTGCCATAAAACAAGGGTTAATTTAAGCAATTAACATATCACATAATATCCCTATATTATGACCGACCAACAAATAAGCTTAGGTAGGACACACTAGCGAAGGATTTACTCGTCTCCCCCCTCCTAGTTCTATTCCCCGATCTCCGCCAGAGATCATATCTCTAAGCTCTGATACCAACTGTGACACCCCCAAAATAGGTATACAACACCCATTCTGAGTCGTCAAAATACATGGTACAGAAACAACTAAAACTTTATTAATACAACATAAAAACTGTGAGTTTAAATACAAATATTGCCATCTAGACAATATCCACACTCAAATAAGTCCTCATTACAATTATTGATACATTATTTTATAAAAATGGTGATGACTTCTAAAACGGTGATGACTTCTAAAACGACTTTCTAGAACCTTCATTCCATAAACCGACTAGTACTCGCTACATTCTCGCCTCCTGAGAAGAAAAATGGAACAAAAGGAAAAGGGTGAGCTCAACTAGCCTAGTAAAGAACATTATGACTAAGATAATATAAAACAAATTATCGTTAGTCTTCAACAGAAAAAAATCTAATAGAATACAATAGACAACAAGTTTTAAATCAATATTCGCAGCGAAAATAATAATTCATTAGAAGAGTTAAGTAGAGAATGAAATCTTCTATCTTCTATATATGAATTTAAAAGTTCATCGTCTATCTTTTATCCCGGTAACATCAATCATTATATATCTGGAATCAAATATTCATATTTGCACTACAGGCCAAAGATATTCATCAGTTGGTCATGTTCATCTAAACACCTGTTCATCTTTGCACTACGGGGCAAAGATATTCATCAGAAATTATTCATCTTTGCACTACAGGCCAAAGATATTCAGTTATATCATCATTTAGGACTGAGGATGATGAAAAATATTTTAAAGAAAACGAATCCAGAGAAACAAAAGAATAAATATTAAGGATTCGTATTTCAGCTATTCCATGTCCAAAAATACTTCATAAGTAATCATAGCGGAGTAAAATTCAAGAATGATCAAAACATGGATACAATCAAAGCTAGTATCCAGAATAGATATTTTGGACGAAAAATAAAAATTTAATTTTTCTGTGAATAGTGCCGTATTCGTGAAGTGCCGTATACGTGAATAGTGCCGTATACATGAATAGTGACTCCGACACTAAAAGATAAAAATTTCACAAAAAAACATCATCATGCTTCGTGAACTCGTGAATAGTAACTCGTGAATAGTAACCCCGACATGAAAAGTTCTAAATTTGATAAAAAAAATTCCAACCAATATTTCGGCACAATGATATTGAAGTAATAATATCATTTTCGAATAAAATAGCGTCCCTTACCTGGTAAAGACAGTACTTTTAGTTGAAACACCGGATATAGGCTATGACTTGAACTTGCACCGTATAGCAACACTCACAGTATTAAAATACTCACAAGAATACGCTCAAAATATCGAGAGAGAAAGAGAGAGAAATCTTTAGTTTCTTGTGTGATTTTCAATTCTAACCTAAGCACCCTATTTATAGGAAAATGCTTAGAACACCAAAGCAGAAAATTTAATATAATATATATATATATATATATATATATCAAAATTTCCTACGCACACAAATCTGGTCCAACATCAGCCACACACACCTCATTTAAAGAAAAAAAAACGATTTTCTTATTAAAAATATTTTAAACTCCAAAAATCAATTATTCAGGAATTTCGAAACTTCAATAATTCATAATAAATAGCCCTTTTGTCAGAAAATTAGAATCTCGCAATTTTTTATAGGAAATTTAATTCTCTACAACTTTGCAGAAGAAAGTTTTTCTAAATTTCAAACAGAAATTGATCGAAATCTACAAACGGGCGATTTTACAGGCTATAATCAAATTTCAGTCAAGAAATGGGCCCACAAACATGTTTAACATGTTTTAAACAACTTTTGTAATAAAAATACTCTTTTTCCTCATATACTCATATATCCCACATTCATTGTAAAAATATCATCATTATTATATTATAATAATATAATAAAATATTATTTTATCAGAAAAGATAAAATATCGATTTTCAACAATTGTCATTTTAAAAAAAATTTCCCATCTATATCCACATAAAATGAATATTTTCCTCATCATATAAATTAATAATTAATTATTCACAAATAATATTACTGAATCACAATACTGACAACCAGGCAGTTCCCAGGAAAATGGGAGCTTTCCAATAAGGATTTCTCCTTACTGGCGCGCAATTAGGTGACCAAACCTCTCCTTACACAGAACTTTCTAGACATTGTCAATAATGTTATCTAATAATATTATTCAGATAATATGAATTATTGCTCCGATAATAAAAAATACTGTGTAGTGACAATTATTGAAACAACAGTAATATAAAATATCAACGCAGCTATTATTGAATCAATAAAATAAAATACTGAACAGTAATTACTGTAACCATTATTGAGTAGTGCCTTCTTACGTAAGAATCAATAATTGGTGCAATACCGTGTGCTATTGTGCAATAACGCGTATTACTGTGTTTTAACCACCGGGTATTTCAACAATATTAACGGTAACAACTATGCCGTTATTTATAAACAACTTATACTTGTCGTTTTCTTCATCCAATCGCTTTCCGTTATGGGCCCACACAAGGCTGCGCCGTCGTACGAATATTCTCCGACAATAAGAATATTCCACGACCAAACGAATATTCTCCGATAAAAATGAATATTTTATAACTACTTGTTCATTTAAAATATTTGCGCATTTTACCTATAACTAACTACATTAATCAAATCAACCCTTACTATTTCAAAATGATAAATAGAGGAAATTAAATTTTATTTATTAAAAATTTGGGGTCTTACAACGGGCCACTAAGGACTTTTACCACATCATTTGTAACATTACAGGTCATTATTATACCGAATAATCCATGGTCATAATCATATCAATCAACAGTCCATCTATGCACTACGTGTCAAATATGACTTTCATCACAATATAAGTATGAGGATGATGACAATGATATAAGAATTCAATTGAATGGAAGCAAGGATAAATTTTAAAGATTTATAATTTAATTTATCCAGAATTCAATAAGTCCAAATTGTCAACATGATATTGTTTTGTGGAGTAAAATTTAATAATAATATTGTATCAAGAATAATATTGTATCAAAAATAATTTGGACAGGAAAAAAAATTAATTTTTGTCATGAATAATACCCCGGGTGAATAGTACCTGAGTGAATAGTACTTCAGGAATAGTACTCCGACATGAAAATGTTAAAACTTATCAAGAATATTCAGAATAATATTTTCGTGAAAAGATACTAGATGAAACGCAAATTTCAAGGATATTCTACTAATTTCACGGAGTATAAAGTAACATTTAACAAAATGAGTGTAGAATTCGGAATCTGAAACGAAATAATATTACTTACATACTACAGAGTATGGAAGAAAATATTATTTCTTACAAATATTGAACAAAAATAATATCCCTTACAACTGTTAAACGAAAATAATATTCCTACGAATATTAAACGAAGATAATTTCCCTTACAGATATTATACGAAAATGATATTCATTACGAATATTGAACGAAAATAAAATTCCTTACGAATACGAAAAATAATATCGTAAGCGAATATGAAATAAATAATACTCCTTACCTTAAAAAGAAAGTACTTCTGATTGGTAGGGCGGAATATTCTTAAATAAAACTTATACTATTTTCTACACTCAAAGCTTCCTTAAACTCTAAAAAAATACGCTCAATATTATAGAAAAGAAATTCTCTGATTCTGGTGTAATTTTCAATTTTAAACTAAGCATCCTATTTATAGGAGAATGGAATGATACTATTTAGAAATAATCACGGGTGAACAGTGTTAGAAAACTCACGCACACGAATTCGCCGGCTGAAATTTTCTGATTTACTATGCAAACACTATGCATAATAAAATATAATATATTCTATTTTTCATAAAAAAACAAAACTTATAATATATATATATATATATATATATATATATATATAAGTAATAAAATAAAACTGAGATAACTTTATACCGACAGTTTTGAAAAATGAGTAAGTGGGGGTCCAAATAATTAATAAGCAACATTTACAACAAATACTTCATAAAAATCCCCTTAATATTTTTAACAACATTTATTCATCAATAATATAACTTGCAATATTAACAACCAGATCATTCCCAGGAAAAAGGGGGCTTTTCGATAAGGATTTCTCCCTATTGGCGTGCAATTAGGTGACCAAACCCCTTTACTCGACAGAACTTTCTAGACATCGTCAATAATGCAAATAATAATATGAATAACTTTGTCGTCTCAATTATTGATTTAATAATATAAAATATTGTGACAATAATTGAATCAATAACGTGAGATACTATGCAGCAATTACTGTAACAATAATTGAGTATATATAACTGAGTGACTTCTCACGTAAGCATCAACAATCAATACCGTGTGCTACTATCCAACCACGCGTATTATTGTACTCTTATCACCAAGTACTTCAACATTTAACTGTAAAACTTTCGCCGTTATTTTTATAAAAAGATATTTCTATCGTTTTCTAACTCCGACAATAATTCTGTTGTGGGTTCCACCAATGATTGTGCCGTCGTACGAATATTCCCTGTTAAAACGAATATTCCCCGACCAATCGAATATTTTATGACAATTTGCTTACTTTGTAAAATTTATAAATCTTACCCACAACTATAACATTATAACAAATTCACACCTTAATATTCAGAAATGATATTTAGAGAAAAATTCATCTTTATTCATAAAAGTTGGGGTCTTACATTCTTCCCCTTAGAAAAATGTAAGGAGGTAGAGTGGCCTAAAAAATGCTCGAAAAGGAAGGTTGGGAGAAAGGAGTCTGAGATGGCACAATTCACGTCGTACCTAAATAAGCAAGGAAAAGTGATGAGTGAAAGGAAGATACAATGTGAAAAGATAATATTTGCAAGTATGAGTAAAGTTAGAAATGAGTACCTTTTGACAAATTCCTTTATGGCAAGAAAATCTTCGTCCAAACGATGGTACAAAGTCGCCAAGAAGAGATGAGCAAAGGGAACCTGCATACCACAAGCTAGCAGAGAGATCAACTTGATCATACGGGCCGAGGGGCCATCTAATGGTGAACTATAGAAAATGAAAAGAGACAGCCACATGGTAAGATAAGGAACCAGTGGGAAATGACATTATTCCACACGAAGGTCAAGAACTGACTCGCTATAAATAGAGTTATCCCAATGACCTAGATTTGTAGTCTCGAAAGAAATAGTGCACCCAAGAAATCCATGAAGTATTTTATCGTTTAGGAGTCTCGAAGTCAGGAAGAAGTTTATCGCCCTAAAACTTGTATAGATAGAGGCCTATTTGAAAGCTTCCGTCAAATATGTTACAGACTCGGCATCCCTAGAAGACAAACAAAATGGACCACATGAAACGGAGGCGGCTGCAGGAAGGTTACATGATACAAATTAGAATAAGTATATAACTCAAAGGAGAAATGGAATTCGTAAAAGATATGATGAAAAGGAAACTTACTTATAGATGGCATATACGTCTTTTAAGAGTATGGGTGAATTCCCCCTAAACAATAACAAAAGTGCAAGTAGAAGAGCACCAATGAGAAAGCAGTAGGGTAAGGGCATCGTGATCCTGTTGAATGTAGAGGCCCCGAAACTGTTGAATGCAACGAAGAATACCAAAATCCTCAAACATCCTCACATGTCTAGCTAGAATATTTGTGGATCTCATCAGTCCAATGTTGTCATCCTTGAAGGCGATTGCAAAAGTCAGACAAAAGGCGCGCAGATCGGGCTGAAGGGAAACATATATTTCTCAGTACACATACGGGAAATACTATTATAACGAAAAAAAATTCTACACTTTTGTAAGACGCAACGTATAGATTTAGACCCTCATTTTCGGGAGGAGGAAAAGCAGAATGATCATAGTTTTTGACTCGGTCCCAAAAAGCATCGAATGGCTCGAAGAAATGAGTATGTCCCCATTCTATTAGGAAGGGGATCTCCCTGCCAATTTTTGAGTTTGTGGAGCGATCATCAGAATCAGCCTACGACGAAAAATATCCAACATAAAAACTATATGTAAAAAGAAAATAAAGATAAAACATTTGAAATTAAGTGCTTACCATAATGAAAAGGAGAAAAGTGAATTTTAACTCCAAGTGACAAGGTTGCCTTGAACGAATGATCTTCCTTTGAAAATATCTTGTGGAAAAGAAGTCCAAATCTCCAACGAGATAACTTAGCCCAGAAAAGAGAGATTAAGGGTCACCTAAAAAGAAGAAAACAGGAAAAAAAATCAAAAAATTGAGGCAATCAACAAAAAAGCGAATAAAAGACGAAAAATCTCGAGATGAAAGAAAATCGCCTAGGGTTCAGCCGCCACCTAAGGTTCGACCACTTAGGGGGAATCACCTCCATACTTTATCTCCTTCGTGCTTCGCTCGTTGGCTTGCTTGAACGTTTGATTTCTTCTTCGAGAAAAAAATAGAAAATAATTAAAGATGGAGCAAGAGGGGATGAAAGTGAATGGGGAATTAACTAAAGAAGACTTATGTGTATATAGGGAGAGGTAAGAATCCAGTTTCTATAAAGAAAAGGATTTGATTAGATTTCCCTCAATCTATGAAAATCTTTAGCTCCTATAAATATATAATATATATATATATATATATATATATATATATATTCTATATATTTTGTCTCCATCAAATATTCAACTTGATTCAGTTTCTAAAATAAAGGGAAACATGAAGATTTGATCAGATTTAGAAGATTTGACTAAATTTGAAATATTTGACCATATTTAGACAAAATTAACAAGATCAAAAGGGTAGTCCTAGGAGGGACACCCCCTAGGGTTCAACCCCGTATGGTTCACCCCATAGGGTTCGGCCCCCTAGGGGAAATCCACTTCTAAGGAATTGTTCAAAAATTAAACAGGGACTCAAAGACTGAAAATGTTATGCACGATCGTCACTCAAAAAGGCGCGACTCACGTGTAGGGAGAAATGTGGGTCCAAATATAAATTAGGGTTGACGTGACCTAAAGAATTGAATTAAAATAGAAAAGTCAAAAATAAATGAATAAGACGGAAAATAAATGAACAAAAGGGGTGGTGGCCCCTAGGGTTTGACCAACCTACGTGATCCCACCTTGTGATAAACTTTGACAACAACTTTCTCGATTGAACTTAATTATGAACTACCGGAACAAAACAAAAACAAAACTAAGGAAACGAATGGAAAAAGAACAAAAAAAAATTGAGGTGACTCCCTAGTCACCCTAGGGTTCGACCACCCTAGGATTTGGCCTTCTAGGGGGCACACAATCTTCATATTTTTTAATGTTATTCCGAACAAGCCTTGAGTTGTGCAATGGCAAGCTTGAAAACAAGAAAAGAGACAAGAAAACTCATAAGGATTTAGGAATGATTTTCCTTGAAACCTCCATGACAATAGAAGCTTCTTATAGGATCAAAAATCACAAGAAAAAGATGAAAATTGAGTAAGAAATGCCAAGACAAATGAATGATATCGAACAAGGCACGAATTAACCTAAGGTTTGGCCCCCTAAGGTTTGGCCATCTAGGGTTCGACCCCCTAGGGCTTGGCCACCCTGGGGTCGTACCGAGGTCCTACGGAGCATTTCGACGATAAATTTGGGTCATATGAATGAAGAAAAAGCACGGACCAACATGAATTGAGCAACAAGGCTTTAAAGAATGATAATTTGATAGAGGCCTCCATGAGCTCTGGAGACAACTCATAATGGAAAATGGTCGAGGGATTAATTTGGTTAGCCGCTAGAAAGATATATAACAATTTGGACATTACTTTGGGCAACTAAGTGAACTAGCCCAATTGCAATAAATATATTTCCTATTAACTATATATATAATTCTCATATCTTTTGTTGTTTCTTGTCACATTATTTTATTTAAATGTGTTCAGTTCCAAGTCTTGAATGATAACTTGTCATAAATCTATTGAAGACTGAGGACTTCTTCAAGTTCTATATGTGGGTCATGTAAGCACAGAGTCAAAACTCTGACTTGACTAAACATATAGTACAGCACACCATCATCTTCAAACCACCCTTAGCAGTTCATATACTATATATACAACAAGAGGAACCACAAGATTTCTTCCATTTTCAACCTATCTGAAAATTTATTTTGCCCTTATACATGTCTGGCCACATAGCTATATATAGGGAGAGATAAATATAGAGAGAGATAATCATTTATATATATAGTTATAATTAATAATGGATGTAGAGAAGGTG
Organism: Panax notoginseng; assembly: GCA_016801055.1. Taxonomy (NCBI): domain Eukaryota; kingdom Viridiplantae; phylum Streptophyta; class Magnoliopsida; order Apiales; family Araliaceae; genus Panax; species Panax notoginseng. Next base: position 18,673,973 of record CM029018.1, read on the forward strand.
AGTAGCATAGATAGTTGTGGTAAGAAGAATGAAGATGATGACGATGTTCCACTACCGGGGTTTCGGTTTCATCCGACGGACGAAGAGCTTGTAGGGTTTTATCTTCGCCGGAAGGTTGAGAAGAGACCTATCAGTCTGGAGCTCATCAAACATATTGATATCTACAAATACGACCCTTGGGATCTTCCAAGTACGTGATACAATATAATATATATGCTCTCTGTGTTCTAAAATATAAAATCATTTATTTATATTAAAGTTAGTCGTTATTTGTTTAGTACTTTCAAAGAAAAATATGAATTTTAGTGAATGAATGAATATTTAGTGACGATTCAATGGGGGTAGGCTGGCCGATCATTGAAATCTATATTTGATATTTTCAAAAATAAAATTACTGAATACAAAGATCATAATCCCCATGTTTTGATCCGGAGAAAATTTCAATTGATTTTGTTGGAAGGTTTTTTAAAGAAATTAGTATAGTTATTTGAATCAAATAGTTAGTTCTATTTTTTTTTTCCGGTCTAACTTCAAAAAATGTATATATTTCTCATATTTGTTTTGATTCGATAATGGGATAATAATATATAAATTAATTCGTTTCGTTTATGTCCAAGTTTGAGCTTAGTTTTTGTGTACAATTAAATTCTAAAAACTCCGATCCCTCTCATATTGTTTTCTGTTGGCTTGTGAGCATGCAGAAGGTAGCAACGTGGGAGAAAAAGAGTGGTACTTTTTTTGTAGAAGAGGCAGAAAGTATAGGAATAGCATAAGACCTAACAGGGTGACTGGCTCTGGATTTTGGAAAGCCACCGGCATTGACAAACCTATTTACTCAGAAGGCCGCCGCGGCGACTCCAGTATCGTTATTGGGTTAAAGAAATCTTTAGTGTACTATCGTGGAAGCGCTGGCAAAGGCACCAAAACTGATTGGATGATGCACGAGTTTCGCCTTCCTCCACTTGATCATCGGCCTCTTCACCAAAATAACGCCAACCACATCCATCTCGACAACGATGTATCTCAAGAAGCTGTAAGAAACTAAAACTTACTCTTTATCTCATATGCATTATGGCATGGCTCAGTCGTCGTGACAAGCTCAACAATATTTTTACATATATATATATATGGGAAAGGAGAATGATCCGTAAAAGATATTTGCTATGAATTAAAAATAAGCAAATATCATGTCCACTAAAGAACTAACAACTGAGATAAAACTTGAAAATAATTCATGTCCAGTAGCGGACGTGAATTTTTCAATTCTAATCTCGGTCGTTGGCTCTTGTAGTGAACGCTAATAATAGTGTTTGCTCATTTTGGATTCATAGTAAATACATATTATGAATCATTACTCGTATATAAGGAAAAATGTATATACATAACTGTGTAGTACACAGTCGCTTATGACGACGGTTTTTTTTGTTATAGCGACATTTCACCTGTCACTATATATAGTTATTCTAATCTATGGCGACGGTGGTCACCCGTCGTTATAACCCAAAAAATCGACCCAACAAACCGTCGTCATAGACGACTGTGTATATACATATAACCCATATATATATATGACCGATTTATACCTAGCATCAACTTTGGATTAGTTCGACTAATGTATTTGTGGTCGTTCATATGAAGATGAAAATGTCGCAATTCCAAAAAATAACATTTATAGTCCCCTACTTAGAAAAGCAGACAAGGGGTTATTTTAAAAATCGTAGTTGTTCCATCTTTAATGAATGACCATAAATGTGTTATCTAAGAAATCCTGAGCTGATTGTGACAATTACAATCATCTAACTGTTACAACCACAATCAACTAGTTGTGATGACCACAGTCAACCGGATCAACCAATGATCAAACTTTAAATTTTTGTAAAACTTTCTTTATATAAAGAGAGATTAGTTTGCAAAAAGTTTTTTTGACCAATCTTAAATCTTCTCTATTCTAACAAAATTTGTGTTTACAAAATAATTTTAGGAAACTAATAAATTCATAATAGAATTTAATATTTTCACAAGAAAATTATCGCTATATATTCTATAGCGATGCTTTTCACCGTTACTATACATTTATAACGACACTTTTCATGTATAAATATTGTGAAAATATCAATTTTCATAATTTTATTTTTAAGAAACTTTTTATTTTTTTATAATAAAAGAATTAAAAAAATTGTACTAAAATTTGCGATCACAGTTTCACTGACATATCATCATTACTAAGTTAAATACTCAATAAATTTAGGTGTACATGTTGAACAAAAACATATTCTCAATGTTCATATAAATTTTTTAAATGAATTTTTTTTGCGAAACGGAGACAATATTTTTGAAGTGTAGGCTAATTAATACTATTTAAGAACTGAAACTAACCTAAATGGAAGAGAATCAAAACTTGGTGGTTCTTTTACTCTATCATGTTTCACGTTTTAACTCAATCCATTTCTAGTCTCCAAAAAAATTATATTTCTCTATATGAACTTATTCATAAATTTGTAAAACATTTAAACCTATCAAATACATTAAGAAGAATATTTGATATATATATATATATATATATACACACACACACACACACACACACACACACACAAGTAAGATTGAGTTGATTCTCAAACAAATTTAAGAAACTTGGTCAAATATCAAATTTCTAACTTTATTTTAGTTTTTTAATTTGTAATTACATTGGTATTCTTTTAACTACTATTTTGATTATATATATATATATATATATATATATATATATATATATATATATATATATCGAAATTTAATATTTTTTTTTAATGTTTGTATGAATATTTTTTAATAGTTGAAATCTTGTCCGCCCTTGATAAATCAATCAACTAGCTGTGACAACCAGAATATTAATGTTTGGTGTGATAATTATTGTTATCACAATCAATTAGTAGCTTAGTTTTTTTCTATATAAGTAGTTGGTGTAACACTATCATTTCTTTCGGGTTATTGATTGATACAATCAATGGCGTAACTAACTAGCTGTGACAATCACAATAATGCGTTTAATTAATGCTTCTAGCTTGTTGAACTTTGCAGGAAGTATGGACACTATGTCGAATTCTAAAGAGAAATACATCAAACAGAAAGTGCATACCAGATTGGAGAGAGATATCCAGTACTACTACTACTAGAAATAGAACTAATCCGGTTGTTGATGCTGCTAGCTCCAAAACATGCAGTGTTGAATCTGATAATCGGCAAGCTTACAATATTTGTTTCAGAACTACCCCCGTAACCAAACATTTGCATGATGACTTGAAGAAGAAGAAGAAGCCAGTATTGGTTTCTAGCGACCTGCATGTCAATATTGGATCAAACAATTTGGTTATGGCCCCAGGTCTGGCCTCAATATATCAAGCTCCATCGAGTGGAATAACATCATACTCCAATTTCTCAAGCCCAGAAGTGAACGAATTGCCCCAATACGGGAACTGGGATGAACTCAGATCTATAGTGGAGTTTGCTGGTGGTGATACATTTTTCTCTTACTGAACTGATGGTATAAATACTATATGATCTTGATTATGTAACATTAGATGCCATATATATATATATATGAGATTATTTCTAGTTACATATTTCTTATTGATCTGTTTGGAGTGTCGCCGTCGCCATGATTTTAATTCCATAAATTACAAGAGGTTTTAATTCCTCCTCCTCTGTTGTGTTGGTACCAAAAGAAGAGAGAAGTTGCAGGCAGGTTTGAATAATTTAAGATTAATTAGTTTGCTAAATTCTATCTTGTCAAAGGTGTAAGCTAACCGATTGTGTCAAAACACATCCTCCACCACAGTGACTAACAATCTCTTGACGAAACTAAGAAAAAAACTCAGCACTCCTGACCTGACTATCAGGAGCCGATGCTGCTGCTGCAACCTCCTGGGAAAGCATATTAAATTACCTTCTTAGTCTGAGCAAATGACATAGCCCCCGAAGTGTGTCGTACTTTAAGCTTACTCCTGTTCTCTTTCATCTTCTCGGACTTTGTCTTGAATTGTCACACATCATCTTCCAACTATCATCCTTTAAGTGTGCCCGTTGGTGGTCATGCAAGCGAGACCCAGGGTTCTCACCTACATCTCCAAAAGCTCTCTCCTTCATCCCGTACATCAACTTTGTAAAATTACGGGCAATGTGATGCCATACAGCCCCATCACCCTTCACTTGACTAGTGCCCTCCTCGTATAGGTAATATATCTACAACAGTTACATCAGTAAAATGTTAACAACAATGTGGAATTAGCATATATCCAGCAAGATTAGATTATTCTGAGAACATAAGAAATGAAATGCAGCATATAGACATGCATAATTTTGCATATTATTCTCATGGTGACCACTGACCAGAATCAGACATTCATTCATTAGCACACTTTGCCAACACAAATACACTTCTCCTAACCAAATGCTAAAGGGTCAGCTCAATCAACATCACATAGCAGACCTCGTATTACTAATGGATCAGCGAAAGAGTCTGTTTTAAACATGTTTTGTTTCAATGTTCCTAATCGAAATTTCTCAAGCCAGAATATAAATGTCAATAATATATATATATATATATACACAAACACACACGGTCTAGATCTTAAGCTTACCCCTTATCTAATATACCTTGCATACCCCCCTTTAGCGACGGAGCGACGGAGCGACGGAGCGACGGACCGGGCTACGATTCGGTCCGTCGCTATATGTTGTCCGTCGCTAAAAGTTAAAACGACGGTTCTATATATATCGACGGACCGAATCGGTCCGTCACTAAAGGGGGATATGCAAGGTATGTTAAATAAGGGGTAAGCTTAAAATCGAGACCGTATATATATATATATATATACCTAATTGTTATATATACAAGTTGAATATGCAGATAAGTCAATAATCCCTTCAAACCAAAGAAAAATTACACTTCTTACTCAGCAGTTTTGATTTTTGACTAATCAATAGCAATACAAAAAAAGGCCTCATAAAGACAATTCAACGAGAAAAAAGAAAAGCACATGACATCAAAACAAACCCACCTTATCTTATTTAACATCTTATTAAAAAAAAGAATATAGAAAGTGTAAATGCTTCTACAAGATTACAATAGAATAAGTGATTAAGGCAATTTAATATATCTAGGTCCCATCCTTCAAATGGATATAATTTTTCGAATATGAATGTAGTGTACATCAGTATAACCTACTGAAACCCATCAACCGGACTCATCTAGTATCATGTGTAGTGAGAAAGGAGTTTCACATAATTATTTAGAGTGCAATTTACACATCTTTTCTTAGGAATTCAGCCACCAAGTTATTGTTTTTCTCTTTTTTTCAACAGTTGTCACATCAATCATCTGTGTTAGATTTCGACATCGCCCTCACTAGTGTCAACTACTTGAACACGTCTTCTAGTTTAAGAAAATTTCGATAACACCTTCCCATGGTCTCCAAGTACATAAAAATAGTCCAACAATGTTAGCTTAGTATACACTCGGAGAACACTATTTAGTGTTTTTAAATTATCGTTTACTTTATGTATACGTTACTAATTACTCGGATGCCTAAATGTATGATTTCAAAATTTGTTATGTTTTATTTAAGGCTTCTATTTAAATTAAAATGTTATATTCTTCTATTTCAAAATTCGGATCAAGTATTTATTTTTGAACTGTGAAAAAGTATTGTTTAAAATATCGATAATATTGAGAAAAGATTTTGAAAACCTCGGTCTGACTATGTATAGAACCCATTATTGATTACGTTTAGTTCCGAAACTAATATAAGACATACTAAGGCGCACACCTTTTAGATGCCCTTCGGTGAGCTTGTATTTTTATAGATACCTTAGTAGGGTGCGTATCATTGACGTTATCGAACTTTTGGGCCGTGTTACAGGGCTATTGTAACCTTAGTCGCTAAGGCTGTGGATTAAATTATATATGATATACATTGAAAACATTTTTGAATGTGAATTCGTTTTGTTATTAATTGATTTTGTTTTGAAAGCATGCCTACTATTTTTATCGAACAAAAGAATTTCGAAAAAGTGTTTTGCGAATTGTACTTGATTCGGCTAGATAAGAAGGATTGTTACTTGATGGGCTTCATCGCTCACCCCCTTACAGATTTTTACAGGTCTCGTCGTTGAAAGCTAAGCACTTATTTGATACGCTTGGAATAGCTGGAATTTAGTTTTAGACATTATTTCTTTTGTTGATAAGTTTTGATAAAACTATTAGTTTGAGCGAGCTGCGTCTCCATTTTAAGAATTTGGTATTTCTTTTGAATTGGATTGAAATATATTTATTGTTGGGTTTTAAGTTAAAATTATTGTTGAGTTGTTTTGTTTGGGTTGTGCGTTATGGATATTGTTGCCTTGCATGGCCTTCGACTTGCGGCGTGTAACACTTCAGGCCTATATCGGGTTCGGGTTGTTACAAAGATGATTTTTAAAAAATAATAATAATATAATAAAAAATATATACATATAGATAATGAAAAGGTAATTATAAGTACATATTTAAAACATACAAGGATAAGAATATGACAAGTGATTTAAGTTGTAACAAACTTTTATTTTTAAAAATGACTCTTTTACTTGTTAACCTATTTTGTAAAAGAATTAAATATATTTAAATAACGAGAGAGAGAGAAAAGAACATAAAAACTATTTGGCTTTAGAGTACTGCAGAACAGAGAAGAAGAGAAGAAGAAAAATCAAAAAGGATTTGTTCGTTTTTAATTTTATGTTTCGCAATATCGAGGTAAGTGACTTTCCGAACTATTTAGTGTTTTTAAGATTATCGTTACTTTTATGTATGCCTTAAAAATTATTCGGATGCCTAAATGTATGGTTTCAAAATTTGTCATGTTTTATTAATTAAGCCTTCCATTTAAATCAAAAAGTTATGTTCTATTAAAACTTCGGATCAAGTATTTATTTTTGAACTGTGAAATGAGATTATATGATTTTGAACTGTGAAAAAAGTATCGTTTACAATATCGATAATATTGAGAAAACTTTTTTGAAATCCTCAGTCTGACTATGTATAGAAGCCGTTATTGATTACGTTTAGTTCCAGAGCTAATATAGGACATACTAAGGCTCACACTTTTTAGATGCCTTCGAGAAGCGTGCATATTAGATACCTTAGTAAGGTGCGTGATCATTGACATTATTGAACTTTTGGGTCGTGTTACAGGGATATTGTAACCTTAGTCGCTAAGGTTATGGATTAAAAGATATATTGTATACATTGAAATTATTTTTGAATCGTTTTAGTTTTGAAAGCCTATATACTATTGCTATTGAACAAAAAGATATTTCGAAAAAGTATTTTTACAAATTGTACTTGATTCGGCTAGATAGGGAGGATTGCTACTTGTTGGACTTCATCGCTCACCCTTACAACTTTTACAGGTCCCATCGTTGATAGCTGAGCACTTGTTTGATATGCTTTGGATGAATGGAGTTAATTTAAGATGTTTACCTCTTTTGTCATTTAATTTGTAATAAACTCTTAGCTTCGAGGAGTTGCGTCTCCATTTTAAGATTTTGATATTTGTTGGTATTTCAATTGGATTGATTTAAAATATATTTATTGCTAAGATTATTGTTGAGTTGTTTAGTTTGGGCTGCGCGTTATTGATATTGTTGCCTTGTGGGCCTTAGGGCTTGCGGCGTGTAGCACTTCAGCCTATATCGGGTTTGGGGTGTTACAGAGATGGATAGAATGTAATACCCGGTTAAAAAATAATAATAATAAAATAATAATAGATTTATAATTAGATAATGGAATAAAAACTAATAATTATTATACATATCTAAAACCTATTAGGATAAGTTAGTTAGATTGTTATAAACTTTTAATTTTAAAAAAACTCTTTTATTTGGTAACCTATTTTGCAAAGGAATTAGATATATTTTAAATAACTAGAGAGAAAGAAGAACGTAAAAATTATTTGACTTTGGAGTATTGCAGAATAGAAAAGAAAAGAAGAAAACTCAAAGAATTTGTTTACTTTTAATTTCGTGTTTCGCAATATCAAGGTAAATGATTTTTCGAACTATTTAGTGTTTTTAAATTATCGTTTACTTTATGTATACGTTAGTAATTACTCGGATGCCTAAATGTATGATTTCAAAATTTGTTATGTTTTATTTAAGGCTTCCATTTAAATTAAAATGTTATATTCTTCTATTTCAAAATTCGGATCAAGTATTTATTTTTGAATTGTGAAAAAGTATCGTTTAGAATATCGATAATATTGAGAAAAGATTTTGAAATCCTCAGTCTGACTATGTATAGAACCCGTTATTGATTACGTTAGTTCCAGAGCTAATATAGGATCTACTAAGGCGACCTTTTAGATACCCTTCAGGGAGCGTGCATTTTTATAGATACCTTAGTAGGGTGCGTGATCATTGACGTTATCGAACTTTTGGGCCGTGTTACAGGGCTATTGTAACCTTAGTCGCTAAGGCTGTGGATTAAAATATATATGATATATATTGAAAACATTTTTGAATGTGAATTCGTTTTGTTATTAATTGATTTTGTTTTGAAAGCATGCCTACTATTTTTATCGAACAAAAGAATTTCGAAAAAATGTTTTGTGAATTGTACTTGATTCGGCTAGATAAGGAGGATTGTTACTTGATGGGCTTCATCGCTCACCCCTTTACATATTTTTACAGATCCCATCGTTGAAAGCTGAGCACTTATTTGATACGCTTGAAATAGCAGGAGTTATGGATTTAGATATTATTTTTGTCAATAATATTTTTGTCAATAATGACTTTCGAGAAGCTGCGTCTCCGTTATTTGGATGTGTTGTTTATTGGTATTTCATTTGAATTGATTTAAAATATATTTATTGTTGGGTTTTAAGGTAACATTATTGTTGAGTTGTTTTGTTTGGGCTGCACGTTATTGATATTGTTGCCTTGCGGGCCCTCGGCCTTGCGGCGTGTAGTACTTTGGGCCTGTATCGGGTTTGAGGTGTTACAATTATACTAGCTAAAAATACTGTGTCCTAAAAGTTTCCAATTTTCAAACTCGAAGCAAAATATTTTCTCAGTCCAAATTTAAGCTTCAACAAGAGGCCAAGTCTTCTGCTAATAACTCAAATTAGTCAAAAACCCTAAACACTTAAATCATGACAACTTTAAATATATCAACAATTAAGCACAAATCCAAGAAATTAAACCAAATCCCTAAAATATTTAGGCATAATCATCAAACTTTAACAATAAACCAAGCCCAATTGCAAATGATACCACCATCAACATATCAACCTCAAAAACTAATTTCAATTTAGGCATAAGCCTAATCCTTTCAATTTCAACGAAGAGAGATGGGAAGCGAGAGGGAAGAGTGAAGCAGTGCACATACCAGCAATACCAGCCGCGCGCAAAATGAAAGCAGGTGGCGGTGGGGTGCTGTCCGTGCCCTAGATTGGTGACTGAAATTGTTGGGAGCCAATGGCAATGGGGCGTAGGGCTAGCTGGTGTAGCGCAGAGAAATTGGAGGGATAGCTGGTGATATATTTTTATTTTTAATTGTTGGGAAAGTCTTCAATCTGATGATCATCAAAGGGTCTGAATTGGGTCAGATCAATGGAGTTACAGTGGGGAACTATGATGATAAAGTGCCTGGCCTCATGCACAGTTTGCATTGAAGAAGTTGTTAATTACTAAACTATATTTTAAGAATAAACAACGAACAAAAATGCTTTTTTTGTGTGGGGAATCAAAAAATGGCAAACGACTTTGTTTTTTTTGAAACTTATGAGCGTGGCCGTAAAATGAGAAAACGGTTCGAACTCGATTTATATTCGTTCGATTAAAAATTTGATTCAGTTTAATTCGAAATATAAATGATTTAAATATAAGTAAATTTTAAAGTTGGATAAATTACTTGAATCTTCTCAAATTTAACTTTCTATTGATACTCGAAGCATATTCGTTCGAAAAATTCAAACTGTTCAGACTCGATTCGGTAGCTAAATGAGCCTCAATCAAACTTTATTTTATACTCAATAAATTTTGTGAACCAAATATGAGCAACTTAATACTCGACTCTACTCGACTCGATTTATTTATACTCTTACTTATGGGTATTATACATGACAATTTAGAGCGTTAATACTATTTAATATGTTTAAAAATGTAACGTTTGGTGTATTTGGAGGTCTAAATGTATCGTACTATTTTTAGTGTATTTTATTTGAATTCAAAATATTACTTTCGTGAGTTAAATAAATTATATTTAAAATAAATTTTTGTTAGACGTTTGGTTTATTTGATGTATGATTGAAAATTATCTAATTATCTAATCTATTTTGGAGTTTCTTCTAACGATACCTCTTTTCTTTTCTATGGGCAAAAAGAAAATTTGTAAAGAAACAATATTGTCAACACAAAACATATAGGAGTAGTAAACTTCATTCCTTTTTAATTGACTTTTTAAGAGGAAAATACATAGAATAAAAAATTTTATTTATGTTTTATTTAATTGACTAAATTGGATATAAATATTAATATTGTCTTTTTCAAATTCATTGAAAATATTAGATAAAATAAAAAAGGGAAGGTTATATCATTGAACTAAATTATTTGAAAATATGAAAAATAAACAAATTTGAGCTTAATATTTAATGATAATATAAAAAATTAAATAATTAATTCTTCTTCAAAATTTACCAACCGCATATAGAATTGAACAAAAAAAATAAAATATTTGAATAAAACTTGAAAAATATGGATGAGAGAAGTAAGAGAGAAAATAGGGATAGAAAGTGGAAAAGATAAAAAAAAGCAAGTAAAGATGTGACACAACTTCATCAAAAAGCAATTTTTTCCCTCCCTTTTTAATAAGAGATAATTAATCGCACCGAATGGTCTCTCAATTCTAAAATTTATGAATGATCATTCAACCATTAAATTTAGGAAAAGAAAATATTTTTTAATCTTTTGTTTGATTTTGTCAATTAGTCGTTTGGCATATTATAGGTCCGACTGAATTATAATTTTAAAAAAATATATATATATATATATATATATATATATTATTACATATTTACTCAGTTTATATTTATATATAGTAGTCTAAACTAAAAATTAAGTAACATATTTTTTGTAAAGTGGTTAGTGGTTACTTATATCATTTTTATAATAAAATATAGTAATAGCATAAAAAAAATGAGATTAACTATTAAAAATAATAAATACTAGAATAGTTATAAAATAGTTTATTTATGTTAATTTAAACTTCAATTCCGATAGTAAAAAAATGATGCATGTCAAACATTTTAAATGAATTGTTTTAAATTATATTTTTTTGCGGCTTACCGTCAATATTAATAATTTTATATTTTAATACATACTTGACTGAAAAATCTTATTTGGGCCGAGTTTGGACAAATTTATTATAGTTCGAATGGGCCAATCTCGAATCCGAACCCGATAATTTTAAAATGGGTTGAGCTTAGACAATCTTAAACCCGACTCACATAGCCCGATTGACAGACTTACTCATACAAAGCGCCAATAATACACATACAGATGACATGTAAATTTAGAGTTTTACGCTATCCAATAACACATGACACGTAGAAAAATTAAGAGAAAATCAAAGTATATTGAATTGTATTGACAGATTTTGTATTTAATATTTACCACCTTAATTTTCTTCTAAATTCTCTATGTGACGTGATGATATTGAAGGGTGTAAAACTATATCAAAACATGTAGTTATTTTTGAAATAAATAAATTTACACGATGTTAAAAAAAATATCTTATCATGTATCATTATTAAATTATCAACTTATCACATCATATTCAAAAGGGAATTGTTAAATTCATAACAAAAGTATCGATGTAGATGTATAACGACGGTAAAAATCGTCGCTATAAGATCTATAACGACACTTTTATTATAAAAATAATATTTTTTATTATGAATTTAACAATTCTCTATTCAAAAATGTACATAGGTTTGATTTTGATAAGTTTGTTTGTCCGATCTCTACAGGATCTGCCCAAATATCGATTCTAATGAGATTTGACTTTTGAAATTTTATAGGGTCAGGTCGGGTTTGGGGTATGGTATTCCTCCCCCATCATCAACTCGATTATATTATACACACACATATATACAAAATTGACCTATTTTAAATTTATAATTATGTATTTATTTAGGTTATTTAATTAAAGTTCGTAAAAATTTTAATACAAAAATATTGTTAGTAATAGAAATATTGCGTCTTTATTTTGAATTAAAAATTATTATATAAAAGAATTTATTTTTTTAAATAAAAAAGAAGAGAAAATTCAGGAAAAGAAAACAGGATGGCCCTATTGCCATACCTAAATGTACATTAAATGAGAATAAAATTTAATTAATATGATTTCTATTCTAAATTACAAGATTAATATTGATCTTTTACAAGTTAATTTTAAACATTGTTGAATTCAATATTGATATAAATTTATTTAATTTATGTTAATATAATTATGAATAACATAAACTACCTAAAAGTACTGCTATTTATGAATTTATTATTTTTAAAATTTAAATGAATTATATTAATTTAAAATTTAAAAATATCTTATATTAATTTTTAAAAAGTAAATTTTTTATCTTAGAATTCGGAGTGGACAAAGGGAATATTTATAAGTCTTATAAATGTATTTTATTTTGTTTCTAGAAGGAATGGTATGGAGTATTTCATTTTTGGACATCGAATAAGCATTTTGGATCGGCCATTTTTATGGATCCATTTTTTTAACCAACATGAAAGTAATCCCACAATATCACTGGTGTGGACTAGCTGCACCAGACCCAAGCCCCAAATACGTTACCGGATATTCCCAAAAAGGGTCCAATTTTGTACACGTGTACCACTAAATATTAACCTGGTCGAACCGCACCGTATCGAACCGTAGAGGAACAACCATACGGTATACCCTAGCTTTATATTAGGGTTTGAAGAAGCAACCTTCGCCTCTCACTTTTTATCATTTCTCTCAGTAGGCTGAGAAGCATAACTGAGAGCTTCTTCTTCTTCTTCTTCTTCTTCTTCTTACCTCGCCTCCTCTTTTCGGTAAGATAACCCTAATTTATGTGCTGTACCTATGTATCTATATGTGTAAATTCATATCGGTAATCTTATCTGATTCGTGATTCTCTTCATTTTGTTCGTCATTTCTACTGATTTATGCTCGATTGGTTTTGATTATTTGTGGTCAACTTTGCTTCTTAGAGTTTATGTTAATCAATTTTACTGTTGTAAACTCTGTATTATTGTTTTTGTTTGGTTTTTGAATTCTCTGATTTAGATTTGTTTCGTCTGATATATGTTTAGATCTGTATTGGATTTATTTGTACTTAATTGTTAACTGAAGGCTGGATAGATCTAATTAAGTATTCGCCATGTCTGCTTATTCTATTTCATCAAGTATGATATAGATCAATTTTTGCGATTGCGTCTTATTTGTTCTTTGATATGAAATTCTCGTTTTGCTCTGTGATTGATGAGTAGATCTGAATATTGTGAAATAGCTGTTCTGATTTAATGTTGGAATAGATTTGATTTTGTTTTTGACGAGGAGTTGACCAACACGCTATTTTTTTTGAGTTTAACAATAAAAATCTGATCAAGTTGTGTATGCTATTTACCTTGGTTAGTTAGTTATGTATCATCTCATTAGGAAAAATATTGTTTATGGATTTTCATTGCAATTCATTTTATTTTTTCTCTTTTAACTCTGATTTTACTAGTAGCATTTTCCTCTCTGATGTGCCTGTAACTGAAAAATGATTTGGTTTACAATAAGTTCTGAAAATACCTCCAGTGAGTTTTGAGTGCATCTTTCCAAATAGGAACATATTCATTTTAGTATTCGTCTCTCAAGCTTATTCATTTGCTATTATCTTCTATGAATGAAAATAATTATTCCGTCCATGCATAACTTAACTGTATCTAATTTTATCAATATTTTGGCTTAGTATTTTTATTCAAAAAGTATGTGAGCTTCTACAGGTTGTTGCATAAGGGGAACTTGTCTAGATAGCTTTTTGATAGTTTTTTCTTATACTTGTTAACTTAATTCCTTGCTGATGCTTATTAGGGGTTAATGTTGTAGATATGTTTTTAGCTTGACAATTTTTTAGTAGGTATACATATTCTGGAGTTGGTGGAGGCTATTGGTTTGTTTCTTAAATAATATTTATTATTTTCTTGTATTTTATGTAGGTGCAAAAGCCGAAACTTTCAGAACTATTATATTTTTGTGACATTTAAGCAGCTGTCAAGATGGTAAGTAACTTCTTTTTGTTTTTTCAACTTTCTGTGCATTTTCCTTGTTGCTTATTTTTTTTGGGTTGGTTGAACAAATATATTGTTCTGATGGCAATTTACCTGGTACCATACAGGTGAAGTTCACAGCTGATGAGCTCCGAAGGATCATGGACTATAAACAGAACATCCGTAATATGTCTGTTATTGCCCATGTTGATCATGGTATGGAAGCAACCAGCATGTTCTTTTCAACTTTTTATTAGTAGCTGTCTAAACTGTTATAGCTGTGGTGATGGTGGTATAAGTAGGACCCCATGGATTGATGTTATGTATAACTTTTCTGAGAAATTTATTAGAAAGATATCTAACGTTTTCTGTGGGAGGAAGCTTATGTGAGCTTCTGATTGAGTGGTGGTCTTTGTCTGGTCTAATTGAAACCTGATTGTCAACAAATGTTGTTAAAAAATTCTCTTGTTTGGAAAATACAAATTTACTATAGATATTTCTGCTGTGCTCCAACTGGTAAAGACTCTTACAAATGTTGGCTTAGTTAATGAGGATTTAAAGGCCAGATTCATATGATTATTTTGTTTCATTAAATTTAGTTTGGTGCCCTGTGTTTTAAGCATGATCCTAGACTCTGCTTGTATTAATGTCATTTCTTTCTTCTGCCAGGAAAGTCCACCCTTACCGATTCTCTTGTTGCTGCTGCTGGTATTATTGCCCAAGAAACTGCTGGTGATGTCCGAATGACTGATACGCGTGCTGATGAAGCTGAGCGTGGTATTACCATCAAGTCTACCGGAATCTCTCTTTATTATGAGATGTCAGATGAGTCTCTGAAGAGCTACAAAGGAGAGCGGAAAGGGAATGAGTACCTCATCAATCTTATAGATTCTCCAGGACACGTTGACTTTTCTTCGGAGGTTACAGCAGCTTTGCGTATTACTGATGGAGCACTTGTTGTGGTTGATTGCATTGAAGGTGTATGTGTCCAAACAGAAACAGTTCTCAGACAAGCCCTTGGAGAAAGGATTCGACCTGTCTTGACTGTGAACAAGATGGACAGGTGTTTCCTGGAGCTGCAGGTTGATGGTGAAGAGGCTTACCAAACATTTCAAAGAGTTATTGAAAATGCAAATGTCATCATGGCAACCTACGAGGATCCCCTCCTCGGTGATGTTCAGGTTTACCCAGAGAAAGGTACTGTTGCTTTCTCAGCTGGGTTGCATGGTTGGGCATTTACCTTGACCAACTTTGCAAAAATGTATGCTTCCAAGTTTGGTGTTGACGAGTCTAAGATGATGGAAAGGCTCTGGGGTGAAAATTTCTTCGACCCTGCTACCAAGAAGTGGACCAGCAAGAATACTGGGACTGCTACTTGCAAGCGTGGATTTGTTCAGTTTTGTTATGAACCCATAAAGCAGATCATCAAGACTTGCATGAACGATCAGAAAGATAAGCTTTGGCCTATGTTACAGAAACTTGGTGTTACCATGAAGTCTGATGAGAAGGATTTGATGGGGAAGGCCTTGATGAAACGTGTCATGCAGACCTGGCTTCCAGCAAGTACAGCCCTATTGGAAATGATGATATTTCATCTCCCCTCTCCAGCAACGGCTCAGAGATACCGTGTTGAGAACTTGTATGAAGGGCCACTTGATGATATTTATGCAAATGCTATTAGAAACTGTGATCCTGATGGTCCTCTTATGCTTTATGTTTCTAAGATGATTCCAGCTTCTGACAAGGGCAGATTCTTTGCCTTTGGTCGTGTGTTTGCTGGAAAGGTTTCCACTGGTTTGAAGGTCAGGATCATGGGTCCCAACTATGTTCCTGGAGAGAAAAAAGATTTGTATGTTAAGAGTGTCCAGAGAACTGTTATCTGGATGGGGAAGAAGCAAGAAACAGTTGAGGATGTACCGTGCGGAAATACAGTTGCCTTGGTTGGCTTGGATCAGTTCATCACTAAAAATGCTACTCTGACAAATGAGAAAGAAGTTGATGCCCATCCAATTAAAGCTATGAAGTTTTCTGTGTCACCTGTTGTGCGTGTTGCGGTGCAGTGCAAGGTTGCCTCTGACCTTCCCAAACTTGTTGAAGGACTGAAACGATTGGCCAAATCTGATCCCATGGTTGTCTGTACCATTGAGGAATCCGGAGAGCATATTATCGCTGGTGCTGGAGAACTACATCTTGAAATTTGTTTGAAGGATTTGCAGGATGATTTTATGGGTGGTGCTGAAATTATTCAATCAGATCCAGTTGTTTCATTCCGTGAGACAGTCCTTGAGAAGTCTTGCCGTACTGTGATGAGCAAGTCCCCGAACAAGCATAATCGTTTGTACATGGAAGCTAGGCCACTTGAGGAAGGGCTTCCAGAGGCTATTGATGATGGACGCATTGGTCCAAGGGATGACCCAAAGGTTCGTTCTAAGATTTTGTCCGAGGAGTTTGGCTGGGACAAAGATCTTGCTAAGAAAATTTGGTGTTTTGGTCCTGAGACCACTGGCCCCAATATGGTGGTTGATATGTGCAAGGGAGTGCAGTACCTTAATGAAATTAAGGATTCTGTTGTTGCTGGGTTCCAGTGGGCATCCAAGGAAGGTGCGTTGGCTGAAGAGAACATGCGAGGAATTTGTTTCGAGGTCTGTGATGTTGTTCTCCATGCTGATGCTATTCACAGGGGTGGTGGCCAAGTTATCCCAACTGCCAGGAGGGTTATCTATGCTTCGCAGATAACTGCCAAACCCCGTCTTTTGGAACCTGTATACCTGGTGGAAATTCAAGCACCAGAGCAAGCACTTGGTGGAATTTACAGTGTACTGAATCAGAAACGTGGCCACGTGTTCGAGGAGATGCAGAGGCCTGGAACCCCTCTGTACAACATCAAGGCATATCTCCCTGTCGTCGAGTCTTTTGGATTCTCGGGCCAATTGCGAGCTTCTACTTCAGGACAAGCCTTCCCCCAGTGTGTCTTTGATCACTGGGACATGATGTCTTCTGATCCATTGGAGGTTGGATCCCAGGCATCAACGCTCGTGGCTGATATTCGCAAGAGGAAGGGCTTGAAGCAGCAGATGACACCATTATCCGAGTTTGAGGATAAGCTGTAAGTCATTGATTGGTGACTCAACTTGGTGACAGATACCTTAATATGGTGGGCAGTATAATTTTTTGTCTCGTTTGCTTGTTTACATTTTTGAAGTCAATTTTCCAATGCGTCATGTACTCGGTACTTCGTTTCTTTTTTAATGAGTTGTTGCCCAGGCACTCTATTTCTGTTTTGTTTTTAGATGTGGTTACAAGGACAAGAATGTTGTGTTAAATTTCAATGTTTAGTCTGTGTTTTGGAATTGGTTGTGCCAGTTACTTGTTCGAGTATGTTAGTAGATGCTTTGTTGATAGCTGTGTGCAGAATATGCATATTAAGCTCCTCTATTATTCCTGTTTCCTGTTTCCTGTTTCCTGTTTACTGTTTCCTGTTTCCATAGATAGATTGCTTGTTGCAGGACTTTGTCCAAATGCAACCGGGAATTTTAGTCCATTGGCCTTATAATATTTGTGTTTTTAGCTGAATTTTCAGGGCCTGTAGTTTTAGGCCTTAGGCCACTGGATAACATTTCCTCTATAATTATTTAGCTTTTTTAATTTGATCTGTGAGTGGCTTGATGTAGCTCCCTAGTATTGCGTGAGAATTAGCACTAGTAGTATTTTAGTTGGCATAATTTGTTTCCAGGATGCGAATGGTTTGGATCTTGTGTATCTTAATGAACCAATTTGTTAATCAGTTGACTTTGATTATTGGCTTTAGTTTGCATCTTACTTTGGTTTATGGTTTGTCTGTACGCCTACATGGCCATGGTTTCTACATGTCGAAAGATATGGTATGTAATGGTTGAGTCCGTTAGTTCTGAACAAATCGATTCCATAACTCCCTCCTTTATGTAATTGAAGATTAATTTTTTATGTTAGTTTGGTCAAAATTAGAGGTACTTTTTTTACTTTTTAAAGTGATATTTTCATAATTATATTTGTATTATTACTTGGTAGTATCACACCACCACTAAATTTTTATAGCTAATATTTTTAGTTTTGAAATGGAGTAAAATACTAAGTACTTGCTTCAAATAAAGTCTTTTGTTTAACTTTTCAAGGTCAAAGTGACATACATGAAAGCTAACTTATCATCCTTTTGAGGATAACAATATTATAATTTATGTCATCCTTAAGAGAGGATGGAGGGACTACAATTTAGTACTACTGTGAAGGGGCATTTTCTGAAATTTTACACAAGAAACTATCATCCTCCACATATTTATAGTGATCCTTATCCTCCTTCCTAAATGGAGCGCTGATTTTAATTTAAACTGATAAATGGGGTCTGATAGTGAATCACCAACTAGTGCATGTGGGGGAATCGGAGAAGTTGATATTTGCTTTTTTTGCTCCAATCTTTGTCCCAAATCCTCTCCGAATAATTATATATTTAGTGTGAAAATTGTAGTAGTAAACTAAATTATTTTTATTATTGTAATATTTTTTTTCGGTCCCACATTTATCGAGGTTTTAATACAAACAATTAAGAATAATGCTAAAGACACAAATTATTCTACAAATATTTTACAAATTGTTGATGTGGCATACTTCACCTCAGCATATTGTGTGGGGCCGAATACTATATTGAAACAATTTGTTAATCAATATGGTGAGGTGGAGTATGCCACATCAGTAATTTATAAAATATTTATAAAATAGTTTGTGTCTGTAGCATTACTTAAATAATTCAAACAATTTTAAACTTTAACCCTTTTTTTATGAATAAGTGGCTTGGCTCATTATTAAGAAGGGAGGCTACTATAAAATAAATATAAAAAAAAGGAAAAAATGAAACCTAATCAAAGCATTCATTTTTTCTCAATCACCCGAACAAGCAGCATATATCTTTATGATAATTTGGCCTTCAATTTTAAACTCACCCACAAAGCCTTTTATCTCTCCACCATCCCCGCCGTCTCCTCTAAACCACCCATCTCCGTCGTCGCCGCCGCCGCCGCTTCTTCCATCATTCTCCGCCATCCCTTCCCCTCTCTCTTCTCCTTCCACCAAACACTTCTTCATGCTCTTTTTCACTCTAATCCATTTGGCTAAAAAATTATTGGATTGAGAGATAAAATCTGTGTATTTGATTTGATTTTGATCCATCTACTATCGGATCGATAAACCCATTTGTAATTTTGTGCAACAATGGACGGTAGTACAGTGTCGTCAGAAAAATTATGTATAACTTTGACGGGGTTGCCGATTGGACTCCATCACGATCTTGTTGGTTTTCTGAGTTATGGGTCTGGGGGCAACAATCGTAAAAACTCACTCAAACATCAAACTTGTCTATTCAGGTAGAAAATATTGGCTTATTCGGTCAGTCAAAATTGAACCATTCAGATGTTAAAAAATAATAATCAAACATACTGAATGACTGAATCGCTCAAATTCAGAGCCAATCAGCCTTATTCAGACCGAAACAAACAGGGTCTTAGTCTTTAGGATTAGCTATACAATATAAGGAAGATAATTCCGTTTTATCAAATGTTTCTTCAAAAGAAGCCTTTCAAGCAATAATCACCTTAAATAACTACCTTTTAACATGAGCAAAATATTCCGAAAGTTATTTTATGAATATTGTTGACTGAGTAAAAAAATTGAGTTTATTGTATGGAGGTTGTTATAAAAAGTTCAAGAATATGTGAATTATATATATAAATTTTTGTATGAAAATTTTTAGTTTTTAATTTATATTTTAGCTTTTAAGGATTCAAAAAAATTTAACACTTAATACATTTAACAAAGTTATTACTTTAGTACACATGCTCAAGTTAGAACCAAAAGAATTTATTATCTAAGCTAGATTATTATTTTATTGAACATTTATTTATCAAAATTTTACTATACTTTCCAATAATACACGCATTTAACTTTAAAAAAAAATCATTGAAAACATCACAAACATTAAAAAGAATTACACTATTAACTTTGATACAATCACACCCTTTTTTCTCCACTCTCTCTAATCTATTTTAATGTTCTAAAAATTAGTTTAAAAATTAAATAAAACAAAGGTAAAACTAGCCGTTAACCCACTATATTCGATCATTTTTATACAATAACTTATTAAACTTTTATTTTATGTAATTGTCTCATAAAACTAATAAAAAATTTGTAATTACGTCGTTCCGTCTAATTAATTGAACAGACGTCAAATTATTGCCTACGTGACAATTTTAAACAAAATAAAAAATTGAGATAAATGACTTGGCTGCCACTTGAGATTAACAAAAGAATAAAATAAGGTTACAAGTCCCAAATTAAATGTCATCTTCAACCTCTAGTTGGGTATAACCCAACCCGTTCAAATGCAAAATGGGTCAAACCAGATCTGAAAATTATCATTCTTTTACTGATACAACCTGAGTTACAATAGGAAGAATCAACCTGAGATAAAATATCAATTAGTGTTCTCTCACTGATACAATTCAGTGGTTCAAATTTCGAAGAATCATTATCGTGACTAGTTTCAAAGAATATATATAGATCTATCTATACACAAAGAGTAGTGCTACGCAGACAGGGAGATGGGACAAGAAAATTGGACCGGTCTAATTTTTTTTTTTTTTTTTTTTATTGTGACTTTTAAAAAATATATAGTATTTATTCCAACTGTAATTTTTATAAAATAGTGTTTTAGGTGTAATTTGGATACACATACAGATACAGGGTTATACAGACTGTATAACCCTGTATTTGTATGTATATCTAAATTACACCTAAAACACTATATTTTATAAAAATTACAGTTGGAATAAATACTATACATTTTTTGAAAGTCACAATAAAAAAAAAAAAAAATTAGAACCGGCCCAATTTTCCGGTCCATATTTTCTGTCTGCCCAGACTTATTGATACACAAATCTCTCACTTATATATAATAATAAACTTATCACGATATAGACCATTACAGCTATTTTGCCATAAAACTAAAAAAAAGATGATAATAAAGTAACTAAGATGAGTAATTTAGAGATAATTTTTTTTTAATAGACGTGTACTTTCAAACTAGGACAATTAAAGTGGTTTAACCGGTAATCCGTCCAGTTTATCAAAAATATCCGTCCATGAATATATTTATATCTTTCCATGATTGATATTTATTCTATTGATATATAAATCTTTTCTTTTACATTTCAATTCTTATGTTTATTCTTTTAATAATTTAATTTAATTTTTTTGGCACATGCGACAATTACTAGTATGTATAAATATAGGAACTGAGATAGAAATAAAGTTTTGGAAGCATGTGTAAATACCAAAGAGTTTTGGACGCATATGCAAATGCCGAAAAGTTTTGGACCTCAATGTAAATAATAGAAATTATAGGGGCCTTGGACCAAATACCAAAAAGTATAAAAACTGGAAGCAAATTTCATAAAACATGATTCAATTGCAAATATAAGAATGTATTGGGACGTTCATGCAAATATATTGAAGTATAGCGATGGGGACGCTGCTACAAATATTAAAAAAGAAAAGGTAAAAAAGGAACCAGGACTCGAGCACAAAATTAACAGTTTCCGGTAACCATGGGAGTCGGTGGAAACACTACCTCAAGATTAGCATCTCACCTATTTCTTAGATTTTCTGAATTTCTTTTGCGATGACGGCTATCCCGAAGAAGCAATATATGATTCAGGGTCAATCTTATCGACATATTTTTTCTTCCCGAACTCCTTGGCCTTTATCTGCAACAACTCGAAATATACATATTTGTCATTTTACATTTAAAAAAAATCTGACCCTGAAAAATATATAAAACATTTTCTCGAGCCTTTCTATAGCAGCTTGTAGTGCAAAAGAAGGATACATTTAAAAATTACGGAAAGTTCACAGTGGGATATCCCATCACAAGATCTCAAGTACCTTCAAAGACATGGCCATTGCAGTCACATCATTCTTCTGATCATTAGACACACTAGCATCCTGTTTTGCATTCTCCTACAATAGCCAAACAAAGATAGGATGATGAGAAAAGGAAATTAATAACAAATACACAAAAAGACATTTACAAGTTCTTACTCTGGGAGGAACAAATGCTTCTTCTCTTTTCCTTTTGCTTTCAGCTGTTTTTTCTGCCTGTTTTTCCTGTCTTTCTTGCCACTTCTTTGCTGACTTCTTTTTGTCACTAAGGAAGTACTCACCACTTTCTAGTTGTAGATCAACCTGAAGAAGATTACCCCAAAATTATCAAAATAACATTGAACAGAGCCAAGAAGCTTAGCAACTTGAGGTTAAAACATACTTCTCATACTGGCCTAAAAACAAACAAATCAGAGAGGAAGTAAAAACAACAGATACAAGCAAAGAAACTGGGGACCCTATCAGGTTGTCAAAACAGAAACATACTGCATGCGGTTTTTTTTTTTTTTGGGGGGGGGGGTGGGTGGGGTTTCAAGACCAAACCTAACCAATGTACGAACTTGTGAAAACAACGTAGTCAGTTGCTGAAGTACCGTTCCGTTAACACACTTTACGACGAACATGTCTTTAACATCATTCGTATTCACACTACAGCAATAACTTAGACCACCTGATTCTGAACCCATGGATGGCCATACCACAAGAAGCAGAATTCTTCATTCTTGTTTGTGAAGAACATTATTAATAGATTGCAGTACTAACTGTTTACCCAAGCAAGTGATTGCATAAATATGTTAAGAGGTTACTAGTACTAACTGTACTACCAAATCAGATAACTGCATGAAGTGCCAGGTTTGATATTTGACTAACAAACTCGAGTAATTACAGCAATAAGAAAATTTAAAATGAAGTCTCCAATAGCTTACTGGTACTAATCAAACTCGACTCACCTTACTAGGTGGTTGCGGAGGAGGAAAGGGTGTATATGGTTTCTTCTCTTTGCTCTTGACTTTCTTTTGTTTAACATTTTTCCTGAAAATGGAGTTCAATTAACAGAATATACTGGCAAAACTGTTACATAAAAGACGCAGCGAAGAAATGGTTAAGCTGTTGCATATAATTAGCTGACATAGGTTATAGATGTCATACTTCTTAAACTTTGGAAGAAATCTGTCCCAGTTCTCATTTGCAAGTTCAGGATTTTCTGCAAGCTCTTTCTTCAACATGAGAATCTACTTGTTCCAAGAGGGGGGAAACAGAAAGGGCAAAAAAATCAATAGATCTTCAAAGCAAAGTATTATTAATGTCCAAATAAACAACTCAAAACCGGCTCACCTTGGCATGATATACTGGATACAATTTATTATACATACAATCTTCCACGATCCTCCTAACTTGTTTTAGACCTTTGAATGAACCCATAGCAGAAACTGTGTTTCCCTGCTCATTTACAAGTAAAAACTATTTACTCGTAAAAAACTTTCAAATAAGATGAAACAAATATCCTAATCAAAATTATTCTTTAAATATTTTACATAACATTGAATGCACTGAATTTTGTTCAAATGAAGAAGCTAAACAATCATATACCTGAACAAGAATATAGCAGCCAGTCAAAATCTCCAGTGCCTGCATTTCAGTAACATCGTCAACTATGCAGCAAGATAAGAACCTTTAAACACAAGTAACAAGGTCAGTTCACAAACCTTAAGAGTCGAAGAATTGGAACCTACAAGACGTTGTCTTCTTTTGACAAATCGCTCCTAGAAACAACAAGAAGGATTGAGATCCAGGTTACACATTTATTCATGTCATTTTGATGAGTATGAAATATGTTATATTTTTATTCATTAATACTTAATCTTTTGTATTTATTTTGTGCCTAAATAAACTCATTATTCTTATATTTTTATTTTAGATACAATCGAAGGGGTTTCATGATTTTGGAAATAAATTGGAGGAGGTTTACGGGATTCCTAACAAATCAAGGATTCAACAATTAGTATCATAAATGGATTTGGATTCATGCGGCAATGAGTTTAAGCACATGACAATTGTGGGATTTAATTCCAATTTCAAATCTGAATTTTAGATTCTAGAAGAATAGTTTTTACAATTCTATTGTAATTAGGATTTCTTTTAGACTAAGATTTATTTCCAAATTGAATTCTATTTCTTTATGAAAATTAGGGTAATTTGTAATTTCTTTTAGGGTTTGGATTTCTACTTCCTATAGGATTTAGGACTTTGTCTAGCACTATAAATAGAGGATGCTAGTCATGATTTTATTCATTCAATAATCAACTATCATCTATTGGAGTGCAGACTCAAGAGCATGTCAGGCTAGTTCTTTTTATTCAGTTCTAAAGGGAGGTGAATCCTTGTTACAAGTAATTGATTAATTGAGTATTATTATTTATTTCTTCTTCTGTGAAATTTCTTCTGATAATCTGTTTTCATTGATTGCATGTTAATTGATTTAATTAATTTAATATGGCCAATTGAATTAGTTTGATCATTATCATATGCTAGATTAAGATTGGTATTACGTGTAATTGATATCTGTCTTTATCATAAGTAGCAACTTAGTAATAATAATTGTGGACAAGCTTTTGTTTATTACTAAGATTATCAGAAAATAAGTTAAACAAATCGAGCTTATGTGTTTGTTGCTTGGATTAGCCTAATTCTCTATTTCTTAATGCTTCTATCATATTAAATCTAGAGAGCTTATTCTAGGTTGTATGCTAGTTAGAATCTGGTGGAGAGCTTGTTTCATACAGTGATAATCTAAGGAGAATTTCGGATAGCAGAGCTTATTGTTATCTAGGGCTAATAGTTTCATTGAAGGAAAAATAATAATAACTTGATTAATTGATTATTGTACTTGGTGAAACTGAACTGCAGAACTGAAGTTTTTACATATTTGGTTAATTTCATCGTTAATTCTTGTTCTCTTAGTTTAAAAATAATTTTCAAAAACCCCCATCTTTATTTTCTGTTTAAATAGTAGAATAATTCTAAAACAACTTTACTCTCTGTGGGATCGATCCTTACTTGCTACTGTGCTAATTATTATAAATTGTGAAGTGAAAGTGAGCTTAATTTAGGAGTATCAACGACAGCTCCCAAATTTTGGCGCCGTTGCCGGGGAGTAATTTGGCGTTTTGTTTTTATTCTATTATTTGTTTTGTTCCTGTTTTATGACTCGATCTTCTCAGGCTACTATATTAGATTTTGATCCAGAGATTGAGAAAACTGCAAGGAGGCTAAAGAAGGAAAAATTTAAAGTTCAACAGTCTTCTGCAGATATAGACGAGGCTTCTGCATCATCACCAGGCCTCAACTTAGCTTTGGAATTATTATCCAACGAATCCGACAAAGAAGAAGAGATGGCGATTCCAAACAACAATAGAACTCTCAGGGAGTTGGCAACTCCTAATTTAAATCAACAAACTTTGTGCATTGAATATCCTAATTTAGATGCTGCATTTGAACTTAAATCCGGACTAATCCATTTATTGCCTACTTTTCGTGGTCTTACAGGTGAGGACCCCTACAAACATCTGAAGGAATTTCATGTGGTGTGCTCCACCATGAAACCACACGGAATCACCGAAGCTGAGAGCATTCTCATTCTCCCTAGCAGATTTGGCAAAGGATTGGCTGTACTACCTACCCTCAGGTTCAATCCAGTCTTGGAATGACATGAAGCAGTTGTTCTTGGAGAGATACTTTCCAGCCTCAAGAGTAGCCAACATAAGGAAGGAGATCTGTGGGATTAGACAATTCAGTGGGGAGACACTATACGAGTATTGGGAAAGATTCAAAAAGCTTTGTTCCAGCTGTCCACCGCATCAAATAGATGAACAACACCTGATCTAGTATTTCTACAAAGGGTTGGTACGGATGGATAGAAGCATGATCGATGCAGCTAGCGGAGGAGCACTAGTTGACAAGACCCCAGAGGCTGCAAGGACTTTAATTGCAAACATGACAGCAAACTCGCAACAATATGGCACTAGAACAAATCATGCACCAGTAAGGGTAAGCGAGGTAAGCACTTCTGATTATGGTCAACAAATTTCTGAATTAACTGCTATGGTTAGACAATTAGCTACAGGTTAACTGCCAATTGCAAAGGTTTGTGGAATATGTCTACAACCAAATCACAATACAGATGAATGCCCAACATTACAAGATGATGAGGCTGTGCAACAAGCTAATGCAATGGGAAATTATCAGCCACCACCTCAGAAAAAGTATGATCCGTACTCAAACACGTATAACCCAGGATGGAGGGATCATCCAAATCTGAGTTATGGGAGTAAGCAAGCGGCACCACCTGCATTTCCACCTAGGCAACAAGGCTTCCAACCAGCCCAACCTCAATATCAACCGAAGCAAGCAGTCCCTGCACCTACTGGAACATCGTTGGAGGATATGTTCAAAGCATTCATGGGACAGACACAACAATTCATGGGACAAACACAACAGTTCATGAATCAGACACAGCAGTTCCAGCAAGAGACAAAAACTTCATTTCAAGATTTGAGGAACCAAGTAGGACAACTGGCTACAACTGTGGGGATATTGGAATCCAGAGGCTCAGAAAAATTACCATCTCAAACAATAGTCAACCCAAGGGAGAATGCAAGTGCCATAATTTTGCGGAATGAAACACAGTTGGATACACTATCGACCCCCGTAGAGTTTGAAGAGGAAGCAGCTAAAGAGGAAACAGAAAAATCCAAGGTACAACCTAACCCTCCTAATCAGCTTAAAAACATACCTCTTCCCTTTCCTCCCAGAAATTCTAAAACCTCAAAGAGAGATGAAAAAGAAAAAGAAATTTTGGAAACTTTTAAAAAAGTAGAAGTAAACATCCCTCTCCTTGATGCAATTAAACAAGTGCCACGGTATGCTAAATTTTTAAAAGAATTATGCACTAATAAAAGAAAATTGCAAAACGATGAAAGAGTCACAGTCGAAAAAAATGTATCTGCTGTTCTTCAAAGAAAAATGCCTCCTAAATGTAAAGATCCAGGAATGTTCACAATCCCATGCAAAATAGGAAACACCAGATTTGAAAAAACCATGTTAGATTTAGGAGCTTCAATTAATGTTATGCCTTTATCTGTTTATGCTTCCTTAAATCTAGGCACTTTGAAAAATACTGGTATGATTATTCAATTGGCTGATCGTACTAACACTTACCCCCGAGGGGTAATTGAAGATGTCCTAGTGCAGGTGAACGAACTAATCTTTCCTGTAGATTTTTACATTATGGATATGGAAGATGATACATCACCAAATCCTTCCCACATCTTGTTAGGAAGACCCTTCCTGAAAACAGCAAGAACCATGATTGATGTGCATAATGGGACCTTGACTATGGAGTTTGATGGCGAGAAAATCCAGTTTAACATCTATGATGCCATGAGGTACCCTAGTGATATAGGACAGGTTTTTGCTATCGATGTGAGAAACTCCTTGGTGCATAGAGCTTTTGAACAACTACATAGGGACAGTTTAGAGATTGCAATCACCAACAGTTTGGACATGGACAGGGAAGGAGAGATTGCGCAAACCCAGGAATTGAAGGAGAATGTAGCTGCATTACATTCATTGCCAAAATTCTCAAATAAGTTAGCAGTACATTCTATTCAATTTCTTGTTTCTCATCAAAAGTTATTACCTTCTGTTGTACAAGCCCCAACTCTAGAATTGAAACAATTACCTGCTCATTTGAAATATGCATATTTGGGGACTAATGACACTTTGCATGTAATTATTGCTAGTAATCTAGCCAAGGTGCAGGAAGAAAAATTGCTGAGTCCTAAGGGACCATGTTACAGTTTTTGGATGGACAATAGCGGATATAAAGGGTATTAGTCCTGCCATGTGCATGCATCGGATATTGTTAGAGGATGGAGCTAAACCTACAAGAGATGCGCAAAGGAGATTGAATCCACCAATGATGGAGGTGGTGAAAAAAGAAGTGCTCAAACTGCTTGATGCCGGTATCATCTATCCCATCTCCGATAGTCAATGGGTGAGTCCAGTGCAGGTAGTCCCAAAAAAATCCGAAATCACCGTTGTCAAGAACGATGACAATGAGTTGGTGCCCACACGAATGCAAACAGGGTGGAGAGTGTGTATAGATTATAGAAAATTGAATGCTGTAACAAGAAAAGATCACTTTCCTCTCCCTTTTATTGATCAAATGTTGGAAAGATTAGCTGGGCACACTTATTATTGTTTTCTAGATGATTTTTCAGGATATAACCAGATTGTGATTGCACCCGAGGACCAAGAGAAGACCACATTCACATGTCCCTTTGGTACTTTTGCTTATCGACGGATGTCTTTTGGACTGTGTAATGTCCCAGGTACTTTTCAACGATGCATGGTAAGCATTTTTTTCAGATCTTTTAGAAGAATGCATCGAGGTTTTTATGGATGATTTCACAATTCATGGTGATTCTTTGGATGCATGCTTAGATAATTTAAATCGTGTTCTAGATAGATGCATGGAAACTAATCTTGTTTTAAATTGGGAAAAATGTCATTTCATGGTAGAACAGGGAATAGTACTTGGTCATGTTGTGTCATCTAAAGGTCTTGAAGTTGATAAAGCTAAGATAGATGTTATATCTACTTTGCCTTACCCCGTCAGCGTGCGGGAGATTCCCTCTTTTCTAGGTCATGCAGGATTTTATCGAAGATTTATCAAAGACTTCTCGAAGATTGCATTACCCTTATGTAAGTTGCTGCAAAAAGATGTGGACTTTCAGTTTGATGATGAATGCAAGGAGGCTTTTGACACTTTAAAGAAATTATTAACTTCTGCTCCTGTCATTCAACCGCCAAATTGGAAGTTGCCATTTGAGATCATGTGTGACGCAAGCAACTATGCAGTGGGGGCTGTTTTGGGACAAAGGATTGACAAAGCAGTTCATGTCATATACTATGCTTCGAGGACTTTGAATGAGGCTCAGATAAACTATTCAACAACTGAAAAAGAACTTATATATGTGGTTTTTGCTTTAGATAAATTTCGATCATATTTGCTTGGTACTAAAATTATAGTTTATTCTGACCATGCTGCTCTCAGGTATTTGCTCACCAAAAAGGATTCTAAACCAAGGATTATTCGATGGATTCTGCTCCTACAAGAATTCGACTTAGAGATCAAGGATAAGAAAGGTGCGGACAACTTAGTAGCGGATCACTTGAGTAGGCTACTGCGAGACGAGGAGAAGCTACCATTACATGATTCTTTCCCGGATGAGCTGTTACTTTCCATCCATACTGAGAGTCCCTGGTATGCAGATATGACATATTTTCCTAAAGAATTTTCCAAATCCCAAAAAGGAAACTTAAAAAGTGATGTTAAGACACTATGTTTGGGATGATCCATACTTACAAAAATTTTGTGCGGACCAGATAGTTAAACGATGTGTGCCTAACAGTGAATTTCAATCTATTCTTTCCTTTTGTCATTCTTATGCTTGTGGAGGACATTTTGGTCCAAAAAAAAACTGCTAATAAAGTTTTGGAAAGTGGTTTTTATTGGCCATCGCTTTTTAAAGATTCCTATCTGTTTTGTAAAACATGTGTTAATTGCCAAAGGGCATGGAATATTTCTCAACGAAATCAAATGCCCCAAACTCCTATTTTAGTTGTTGAAATTTTTGATGTTTGGGGTATAGATTTTATGGGACCTTTTCCTTCATCCTTTGGAAATTTATATATTCTTTTAGCTGTTGATTATGTCTCAAAATGGGTGGAAGCTAAAGCCACTAGGACTGACGATTCTAAAGTTGTTGCAGATTTTGTTAGGACTAACATATTTGTCAGGTTTGGAACACCACGAGCCATCATTAGTGATCGCGGAACCCACTTTTGTAATAGGGTGTTAACGGCTTTGTTCAAGAAATACAATGTTCTACACAAGGTTTCTACATCCTACCATCCACAGAGTAATGGTTAAGCTGAGGTTTCTAACCGGGAGATCAAATCCATTTTGGAGAAGGTAGTTAACCCTAGCAGAAAGGATTGGAGTCTGAGATTAGATGATGCACTTTGGGCCTATAGAACTGCGTACAAAACATCTATTGGGATGTCACCATACAGGATTGTGTTTGGAAAACCATGTCACTTACCTGTTGAGTTGGAGCATAGGGCTTTTTGGGCAATCAAGCAGTGCAACATGAGTTTGGAGGTAGCTGGCGTACACAGGAAATTGCAGTTACAAGAGTTGGAAGAATTGAAGAATGAAGCCTATGAAAGTTCGAAGATTTACAAGGAAAAGACCAAAGCTTTTCATGATAAGCAGATTGTGCGGAAAACCTTTATTGTGGGACAAAAAGTTTTGCTATATCATTCTCGGCTTAAGTTATTTCCAGGTAAATTGAGATCTAGATGGGTTGGTCCTTTTGTTATCACTAATGTGTTTCCTCATGGTGCAGTTGAGATTCAAAGTCCTAGTACGAACAAGATCCTTAAGGTGAATGGACATAGATTAAAGCCTTTCTATGAGGGGCATCAAGTGGAAAATATTGAGATGATGGAGCTAGACGATCCAATCTATGAAAGCTGAGAAGAGAGGCATAACGTCGAGCCAAAGGCGTTAAACATGGGTAGCTGCTTGGGAGGCAACCCAAGATCTCAGATTTGATTTTTCTATCCCTTTACTTTTTAGTTTTTTATTATTACTATTATTATTGCATGTTCGCTAGTAGTATTTTCTTCGTTGCATGATTTTCTTACATTGGGGACAATGTAAGGTTTGAGTGTGGGGGGGAGATTTAGATTTTATTTTATGTAGGAAAAATAATCCAATTTTGATGGAAAAAATAATAATAAAAAAAAAAAAAAAAAAAATTGGGTTCCATGGTTCTATTTGCCTATGTGTTCGAAGGTTAAAGTCAAATATTGAAAATTAATGCTAAAATTCAGAATCTGTTTGATGATTAATTTGTTAATGAATGATGACAACTAAGCCATGATCCATAGTAATTGATTTCAATTGAATTTGTGATACATAAGTACTTGAATATGAGAATCATGTTTATTTGGCTAAGTTATTTGTGGAGTTGTCTATGTGCACTGATTTCATGACTTAGAACTGTTTAACTTGCTTATGTTGTGCAGAACCATGTAAAAAAATGATGAATGAAAAAAAAAATGAAAAAAAAATGAAAATTGAAAATCTGCTTCAATGTCCATTGTGCGAAATAACTGGGTATCTAAGCCTCGGGAAGCATCGGTATTCACGCTGAAAAGTGCGATGGATAAAAGCAGTTTGACTAGTCGACTTTTATGGCCTTTGTTACTTGAATAAGTAAGCCCTTAGGGGTGTCTCTACACCTAGCGCCCTAAGATCATCTGGTTTGGGAGTCGGTGGAAAGTTCGCTAATGGGTAACTCTGAAAAGCCTAAGAAAAGGAGACATTGCACATGTCAAAAAAAAAAGTATACGAAAAAAAGTATACGAGAAAAGCATGAAAATACATTCATCTGTGCTAAAAAAAAGGTTCTATGAAAAAAATTAAAAGGCAAAAAAAATTTGTTCTTGGTTAAGAGTTAGTGTGCATGGTTTTTGCTCCATGGTAACTAAGTTGAGTAAGTATGATGATTTTGGGAGAGTTACTTATGTGGCTACAGTTTGATTTAATGAAATTTATTGGTGAAATGGTATGGTTGGTAATTGTAAGTTGATTGATAAAGCGTTGATTAGATTTCTGCAAATTTAGTGTTGCTAGTCATGATTTGTATCTTGAATTCTTTTGACACTATGGTTGAATAGAATTTTTCTGGAAATCAAATTTTTGGTTTACACAAGGACGTGTAAAAAAATAAGTGTGGGGGAATTTGATGAGTATGAAATATGTTATATTTTTATTCATTAATACTTAATCTTTTGTATTTATTTTGTGCCTAAATAAACTCATTATTCTTATATTTTTATTTTAGATACAATTGAAGGGGTTTCATGATTTTGGAAATAAATTGGAGGAGGTTTACGGGATTCCTAACAAATCAAGGATTCAACAATTAGTATCATAAATGGATTTGGATTCACGCGGCAATGAGTTTAAGCACATGACAATTGTGGGATTTAATTCCAATTTCAAATCTGAATTTTAGATTCTAGAAGAATAGTTTTTACAATTCTATTGTAATTAGGATTTCTTTGAGACTAAGATTTATTTCCAAATTGAATTCTATTTCTTTATGGAAATTAGGGTAATTTGTAATTCCTTTTAGGGTTTGGATTTCTACTTCCTATAGGATTTAGGACTTTGTCTAGCATTATAAATAGAGGATGCTAGTCATGATTTTATTCATTCAATAATCAACTATCATCTATTGGAGTGCAGACTCAAGAGCATGTCAGGCTAGTTCTTTTTATTCAGTTCTAAAGGGAGGTGAATCCTTGTTACAAGTAATTGATTAATTGAGTATTATTATTTATTTCTTCTTGTGTGAAATTTCTTCTGATAATCTGTTTTCATTGATTGCATGTTAATTGATTTAATTAATTTAATATGACCAATTGAATTAGTTTGATCATTATCATATGCTAGATTAAGATTGGTATTACGTGTAATTGATATCTGTCTTTATCATAAGTAGCAACTTAGTAATAATAATTGTGGACAAGCTTTTGTTTATTACTAAGATTATCAGAAAACAAGTTAAACAAATCGAGCTTATGTGTTTGTTGCTTGGATTAGCCTAATTCTCTATTTCTTAATGCTTCTATCATATTAAATCTAGAGAGCTTATTCTAGGTTGTATGCTAGTTAGAATCTGGTGGAGAGCTTGTTTCATACAGTGATAATCTAAGGAGAATTTCGGATAGCAGAGCTTATTGTTATCTAGGGCTAATAGTTTCATTGAAGGAAAAATAATAATAACTTGATTAATTGATTATTGTACTTGGTGAAACTGAACTGCAGAACTGAAATTTTTACATATTTGGTTAATTTCATCGTTAATTCTTGTTCTCTTAGTTTAAAAATAATTTTCAAAAACCCCCATCTTTATTTTCTGTTTAAATAGTAGAATAATTCTAAAACAACTTTACTCTCTGTGGGATCGATCCTTACTTGCTACTGTGCTAATTATTATAAATTGTGAAGTGAAAGTGAGGTTAATTTAGGAGTATCAACGACAGCTCCCAAATTTGCATAGCTTTTAAACAATAGCTTCTCAACACTATAATGATGATTCTAATGCATATGATGATGTTCCTTCTAGTCAAAGAACTACACATTCAAACAACTTTAACATCCAATGTATGAAAACTTTTGAAACTGCCACACAGTAGTTGTTGGCTAGCGAAATTATTTTCACAAAAAAATATCTTATTAGTCCTTCTAACATGACAACAACAGTCAAATCATAAACAGAAGTTCTTCGGATTTCATGACAAATTGTTAAAAATTGCATTTTTTCCATATTTCTTATCCATGTTCCAAAGAAATTATTCAAAATGGAAAACCTAGGATGATTCAATTAAAGTAATAAGCACCTTGTTTCGGACCATGCCACCAATCTTGATGATGTCACACTGCATTTCATCATTCAAAATCTTGATCGCCTGAAACATTAAAAATGTTGGGTGAGCACAAACACAAATGAAAAATGCAAGATTGTCTCAAATGAGACTATGTTATTTTAGTTTAAAAGATTTGCCCTTTTTTTTGTATGTAGACCTTTAAATATGAATGAGGCACGTGGACGAAGAGTATCAAGACGTGACACTCGTCAAAATAGAAGCAAAAGGTTTATTCAGATCTGGGCCTTAGAAGCCCAATGTAGACTCGAAATGATAACTTGGGGGAGGAACTTAGTCAACAATTATATTTATAGTTTTTAACCACTTTGGGCTAATAGCAGAAGGTCTTGGGTCCAATAACGCATAATTTGGGAACATGTTTGATGTTACGGGTTATGGTTTGGTGGCTGAAGAGTAGAGTTCGCTGAGTGCTGTCCATATTATACAGACAGACCAAAAGCCTAACTGAGACTATGGACTTGTGGCCCATTAAGACATGGGACCCAAATGACGACTATATATATAGAGGGATAGGCCCATTTCTCGGGCTCTCTCAAGACTAAGAATGAGATGGAGAATATCTTCTGCAAAAAATAGAATTCTACCCTCATCTTAGTACATATTCTCAGTTTGTCTTCTCTTCCCCCTACTACAACTCTTAAACATTTTTCCTCTCATACCTCATGGAGATTCCTAACCTCTCCAGACTAAACCCCAACTTTCACTCCAGACATACATGGTCACGCTTGCGCGATTGTGTGCATGTTACAGGAAGAAGTTAAATTAACTCATAACGCATGCAAAAAAATGTCATCAAATGCAAATTCGTTTTGGTACAATCCATTTATAAAACTAGAGAGTTTTTGAAATAGGGTGCAGCCTAAGTGCAAACATGCATGATTGAATGAAAACTCGCAACAATATTTTTGCCTGTGCAAAAGAGCATTTTAGAAACCAACATAAACGGCTACATAAACAGAATCATAGAAAGTGTACCTGAGGTGCTGGAACACTTCTTGACAAAAGTTTAATAAGATCCCTTGCTTTTACTATAATATAGGGATCCCTCGTCTTTCTAGTTGTTGATACAGTCATTGATCCTTCAACCTGGTCACCATAGAGCACAAACTAACTCACTAGAACAGGAAATATGCTACATGCTACGATTTAACTGACTGAGATGCTTCTCCAAGTATTACATAAACGATCTGAAAATGTCATATTAGCAAAGCATATAACAAATCAATAAAAAAAGGTATCAACTCTATCCACGCTAATATTGTTGCAAATAATAATGATAGGCAAACATCATGTAGACATGACATTAAACTTGTTTTGCCAAATATTCTCTGAATAATATTGAGCATTGCAAAATGGTTAGTAAGTCCGTAGAACTCTAAAAGGGACCAAACGACTCAAAGTAACTAATAACTATCTTATCCCTCCATGGCTGGGTTGAGCAACCTCAACTCCTAACTCATATCCAATTAAAAAGATTATGGTTATCAGTAGATTTTATCCTCAGTAGAAATATTATTCCATTTCTACAAGATTGCTGACTAACTTCTACATTTTGGACCAGACAGGATTAAAGATAAATAAATCATTCCCACAAACAATTAAATATCATGTCATAGTGATATAAAATTAAAATGAAAGATAGCAAAACGGCTCTACCAATTCAAAAGATTAAAAATTTAAGAAAAATAAAAAAGGGATCACCCACCAAATTCAGCTCGCATGAAACTGCGTGCTCTTTCAATGCACCTTTTACAATCGGCCAAGCTTCTTGCAGGTACTTTTCTACATTAACCGAATCAACAATAAGAAAAATGGGACAATTCCAAAGTTCAAACTACAGTATATATTCAGTACATTATATTTGCTTCTTCTTTTTCTAATCAATTGTATGCATTTCTCAGTAGGATTAACAGAAAGTACTACAAATTAATAAAGGATGAAAAAATAAAAACTTAAACGAACCTCTGTATTGAGGGAAGAGAGTAGAGAAGGAGCTGACTTCGAGCAAACCGCCTTCATTCCAAGAGGGATCGAACTTTTCAATTTTCCAATGGTCGATGTTCGGGTCATCGTCCCATGGCTTCGGCTTGTCGTGCTTACCCTTGTGCTTCGTCCTCGGCTTCTGCTCTTCATCGCCGTTTACGATTTCTTCTTCCGGTTTCACCATTTTTTCCGATGGAATTCGAAACCCTAATTAGTTCAACTACGCCGGCTACTGGTATATGTTGGGAGATATATGGTTTGTAGTACTCAGGAACTTGGGTTGGCCAAATTGATCTGTCGGAATATAGTACCACTATAACAGGAATAATTAAGGGCCTGGGTTAATTTCAGCTTGCTTAGATAAAATTGTGCTCAACACGCCCACTGCCAGCCCAACTCAAGCCCAAACAAGAATCTAATAAATGGATTGTATAATTTGTAAAATATAGGGAATTGTTAAATCCACAACAAGAAATATTATTTCCACAATAAAAGTGTTGCTATAGATCCTATAGCGACGATTTTCACTGTCGCTATACATCTACAGCGACACTTTTATTGTGGAAATAACAAAAGTGTTGTAAATTTAATATTTCCCAAAATATACTCACCATTATACTCCTAAAGAGTAAGTAAGGTTTGTATGGAACATATTTAGACATTATTTTTATGCAAAAAGGGACGTGAGGTATACTTGAGATACCCTTCAAAACTATGGTCGAGCAAGAAACCAAATTGAAATCGAAACCACACCACAAATCATACAAACCGTACTAATTAAAATCGCACCAACAATTTCGATGTATGTGGCGGTTTTAAATAGGTTGAAAAACTCAAATTTCGATTTCGTATACGGTTTGGGATTCAAACTGCACCATGCTCGCCCCTGTTCAAAACGACCTCATTTTGTATAATTAAATACATTTTTTTCTATGTTATGTACAAAAGGGTATTTTTATAATTTCTCAAAATATTATTATTATAAAGGAATACCTCATACAAGAGCACGAGGTAGTCTTCACCTCCCGTGCCAACTTATTTTTAAGTGAATTATATTTTAACCTAAAATTGAAATTTTAGAGGCTAAAATCAATATCACCAAGAAATTAAATTAACCCTAATTCGTATTTAGTATAAATTTTAATAATAAATAAATAAATAATATGTAATACTCAAATGCCAAATTCTAATGAAACATCACTTTTACCATTTATCAATCACAACTTACTAATATAATATAAAAAAAGTAACATATATATTTTTTAAATTGCGAGTCTCAATTGGAAGACAGTTATAAAATAAAGGAGCAATATTTTCATATGTTTTTTTAATATTATTACATAGTTTTTTCTCACATAAAAGTGGAATCCACTGAATACTCGTGTGAGAGAAGATAATGTTTGAAATATTAGTTCCCATAAAATAAGTTGTTAAACATATGGTCCTACGAATCCGGATTGGTCAATAGTACTTAGAATATCCATAACCATATGAGCATATGGCCCACAACTACAATCTATAAAATAAGAGTCGTAGGAGCACCGATGGCGAATTCGGTTAGCATGAAGTGAACTTTATGATAAGTTCACTTCATGCCCAATACAGTGATGTCACACAGGCAGGAGGATGATCTTTTCGCCTGTGTATCAGCATTATATTGGGCATTAAGTGAACTTACCATGAAGTTCACTTGATACTAATCACTCCTACCGATGGCCCACTGACCAACACACCCTGTTTAACTAGCTGGAAACGAACCAAAAAATACAAGTCTCTTCTTCTTGAGGACCTTGAATAAGAAGTTGGTTTGTTCAGAAATGGAATTACACGGCTGTAATTGGGGAAGTACCCTTTAATCTTTTATGCCAGTGATGGTAATGGGAAACCACCAATGGTTACTTTTACACAAAAAGACTAGTTGAAAAAGTTGATGCATGCAAAAGGGCAAATGGAATACATTTTTTCAATTAAAAATATGAGGAAGTTGTTAGTGTTATTGTTAATGCTAAGATCGTTCCACGAACTCCAATCACTTAAAGCTCGTCCTAATCCTGCACAGTTCAACAAGTCAACACCAAAAGCTTGCCGGCTTGACCGTCGGGGGATAGCTCCGGCGTGAAAGTCAGTACCGGCGATCACAAGGTTAACAATGGAGGAAAAATATATAGTGTCTAGAGAGAGATAATAATTTGGTTAAATGTTGTTACCTTTTTCCCGTGTGATCCTTGCCCCATATACTCCAAGCCCAGTTTACCGTGCCATCTAGTACCATCTGACACAGTCCCCTATCTCTGATGACCTCAGCCGCCTGCATGTAGCCCACTCACTACCTCTGACCAATGTTTTCTACCGCCGGCTGACTATCATCCCATCCACATTAATGATTTGCAGATAAGACATTCAACTGTCACATTATTTCATCATTACTGGTCAAAGTTGGTATTTAGATATTATTTGCCTAATGGATCAACTCCAAATCAAAGGCCCAATAGATTTAAGACACAATAAATATAACTCAAGGAATGGGCCCATTCGGATCGGTCCAACGTGTAAAGCATTATGGCCTAACATTGCCCCCAGTCTTTTATTAAACAGGAGGTTTAATGAAAGATTATAAATATCATAAGTCCATAATGAAAGGAATTGGAATAAGCTCAAAAAGGTCCGAGAAAGATCTTATCGAGGCCCAAAAGTGAAGTACCAGTCAATAATGCGAATAAAACCAAAGACCAAAACTGAAAGGCTCAATATGACTAAAACATTACACCCAAATTCGGACGCCAACCCTTCACATTTATCATCATTACTTGCAATTAATGTGCCGCCTTCGATTTTCGAGAAAAGTTGAAAAGACCGCCTGCTATAAAAGCCTCCTTCCCCCAATTCAGACGATTTTACCTGCCAATTCAAATTTCAGACGCCTCCAGCTCTCTTCTTCCTCTCGATTTCTCTTTCTACCCGCAAATTCTCAGCAATGGCATCTCAAAGTTCCGACGATGTCGTTCCAATCGTCGTCATTCCCATTACCACTGTTTCCCCTTCTCCAAGTTTTGCCAAGGTGCCCTCGGGATCAAACCCCAACCTGACTTCCACTCCACAGAAAAGTCCTCCTTTGAAGCCTACTCCGACTCCTGATGATTTCTTCAAGAGCGTAGAGCAATTTCCTCATGCAAACACTCCTCCCACCATCTCTGAGGACGGTATTCGGAATATCTGACAACGGTACCAAATTTCGGATACCCACCAATTGCGAAAACCCTCCTCCACCGAAAAAATGTACCAAAGGCCTGACGGTTGGACTGCAATCCCGCTCACCCTTCTAGAAAAAAGGGTGCGATTTCCTCTTCATCCTTTTCTGATTACCCTGTTAGGGTTTATTGGGGTCGAATTCGCCCAACTCGTCCCCAATTCCTATATTCATATTTTGGCGTTTATCACCTTCTGTCACGAGATGGGGGTCGCCCCCACCCTCGACTTCTTCTTCGCCGTATATTATGCCTGCAAATCTCGTGAAAAGGGGTTTAAAGCCCTCTGCAAGCAATCTCCAAAGGCTGGTGAAAATTTTGAACGAAGATCCTTAGTAAGCACTCAGTCAAGCAACAAGGGATGGCATAAGTTCTGGTTCTATGTCAAAGGACCGAAAATATCCTCGCTCCCCAGCTAGACTACTGCTAAAAAACTATCCGCAGATGTCGGGGATATTTCAGAAGAGCGTATAAGAGAGATGATAAAGCTGTTAGAGAATTTCCCGAAGAAGGAATGGAGGTACAAACTTCTCACCAAACAATCTTGGTTGTACGACCACAAATGTAAGTCTTGACCTCTGATTCAGCGTATAACTTGTTAAAATTTTTGTGACGAATTGTTCTAAATAAAGGTTTTTCACATTTGCAGTGTCTCTGATTAAGCCGACCTCTTAAGACCGAATAGATCTAGAAGCTTTTCTGTTCGGCAAGGATCTTGAAAGCGACACCGAACCCATGCCCGAGGAACCTTCTACCGCCAAACCTCCTCCCATCAACGAGCCTTCACAACCCCGTCTGAAAAGACGAGCCATCCGCCCAGCCAGAACCGTATGTCCCCCAGCATTCAAAGAAGGCCTTCTGGATATGCCTTTAGATGAACGAATTCAAACTATTCGTATCAAAAAGAGGAGAACCAAGATAACCCCACTATCCTCTGAGGAACTTAGAGTACCCCACACCGAAGTGGATCATCCCCCAGTCGTTCCCGTAGAAATCCAAATTTCTGAGGAAGAGCCTAAAGAACAAACCGAACCTTCTTCGTCCCTCCTCCGAAAAAGGAAACGACCTTCTGAAGATCAACCAATACCACCCCCTCAACGATCTCCTACTCAAACTCCCCTTCCTACTGATCCACCTACTCAATCCCCTCCTTGTACCAAACCTCCATTGGCCTCTCCAACTCGGTCATCTCCTTCGGCTTTCAGGCGTGAAGCCATGTCATCCCCCTCCATATGGCCGGAATTTGATAAGAATTTTCCCTTCCATCTTTATGACTCGTTCGTTCGAGAAACTGACAATCATAAATTTGGCAACAGTTTAACTATGGACCTGATTAAAGAGGGCATGAAGTACCAAGCAAAAGTACGTTGTTCAACTTATCTATTTGTAATTCTACCTATTTACTTGAAACTGATCAACTAATATTGATTATTTGTAGGCAAATGTTGTCTTCGGGCGTCTCCTTCCGAAGTATAGAGAGGACGAAGCTGAATAGAAAGCCATCCGAAAAGAGAATAGTATATTGAATTCGGCTCTGGCTAAAGAGAGAGGTGATCACGATATCACCCGATTCAATAATGAATGCCTCCGGAAAGAACTTGCCCAAACCAAAGAACAGATGGAGAAGATCAAGGCCACTCATTGAGAAACTGTCGACATGAATGTTGGTTTGGTCCAAAAGAACGAAGTTCTGAAGAATAAGAACAAAGATCTGACCACTGCTAATTCGAGCTTGGCAAAACAAATTGACGAAGTCCAGGTTAAGGCCCGTGTTGATAAGGAAAGGTACTTGGTAAGGCACCACAAGCTGCAAGACAAGCTGCGAGCATTGGAGGAGTTGGGTCCACCTCTGACTGAAGACCTCCGTAAATAAATCCAATCAGATTATAGGGAATCGAATGAGCTGAATGAAGAGATTGTCTTAATGTTTTCTGAGGGTTATTGTAACGACCCCAAAATAGGTCCATTCCACCCAACCCATTCTGAGTCGTCAAATACATGGTACAGAAAATAACTACAACTTTATTACAACAATTGTCGTGCAAAATACAACAACACATATGCTGTGAGTTTGGATACAAATATATACCAAATGTGACTCATGTTCCAACCGTGGACATCACCTTACAATAACACCTTACATAAAGGTATAGTCAAAAACTGTTTTAGAAATTAGAATCTTTGGGAAGTGCTCAAGGAAACCTTCGTACATGGGAGGCCACGCGTCTAGGTTATGATAGATATCATATGGCCACAGAATTATCCTTGGTTGACCCAATAGACCCCAAAGAAAAACGAGAAGATTACTATCATATTCTTCCCAATGGTGAGTCTTCTCTTGACTTATCATTATCTCCACTGTCTCTAATTGAGAATTATACTTCAAACAAACACCAAGATTATATAGGTAGTGCCCATAGATATACTCAGCAAGTGGATGAGCACAACCCTGTCCTATGATGACACGAGGTTGTATGTCATTAGACATCTTGTATGATAGTGACAAAACACCCTTCCAACGTTGGGTTCGCCTCACCCTATTTTCTTCACCAAATATAACTACTAAATGATGACCACCGTTCTATTCCCTTGTTACCCCCGCTCGACCCAGCTACACTCTTATTACCTGAAAGGAATTGTGAAGCAAAAGGGTGAGCACAACTAGCTCAGTAAAGAATATCATGACTAAAGATAATTAAATTATCAATAGCCTTCATCAATAATAAATCAGAGATTTAGAACATATGGTAAATGATAAAAATTTCAACCATAGTTACAGCGGAACATGCAATCCATTAGAAGAGTCAAATAGACTATAAAGTCTATTATCTTCTCCATGTTAAAAATCCACCAACAATATTTTATCCATGTAACATCACTCAACAGTTCCTTTCCACAATCATATGAATAACTCATAATCATAATTGTGACTATAAATTTTTCTTCGCACCCAGGACGAAGAATATTTTCATCACCTGTCTTTACCTGAAACATCAAAGATCATGGTTATACCAAATCGCAGTTTCTGTTTATAATAATACTAACAAATCCATCTTTGCACTACGGGCCAAAGATATTCATCAACAAACCATCTTTGCACTACGGGCCAAAGATATTCAACAACAGTTCATCTTTGCACTACAGGCCAAAGATATTCATCAACAGGCCATCTTTGCACTACATGCCAAAGATATTCATCAACAATTCATATTTGCACTACAGGCCAAATATATTAATATCTCAAAGAAATATATAATCATTTCAGAATTTATATACACCATAATTATAACCATGTTAATCAATTCATCTTTACACTTAAGCTAAAGATATTCAATTATAAATTCAATGGTCATGATCATACCAGTCACAATTCAACTTTGCACTACAGGCCAAAGAGAACCCTAGTCATGATCATACCAATAATCTACCCATCTTTACACTCCAGTGAAAGAGAAATTCAACATCAGGGTTATAAAAATGTTATATATGATGATAAAAATAATATGATCAACATATAGTTTTAATCTCAAGAGTAATATTCGTAACTCAACTATAATTTGGTTAGAAAAAGAAACCAATTTTTATCGTGAATAGTAACTCGTGAATAGTAACTCATGAATAGTAACTCGACACAAAAAGGTAGAAATTCCACAATAAAATCCATACCAATATTTCGGTATAATGATATTGAAAGAATAACATTACTTAAATTTATAAACAATTTATTTTAATTGTTTACACTTTACTAATTAATGCATTTAATCATCTAAAATGCCAAACTCATAAGATTTCATCATCAATAACCAAAACCCTCATCAAAAATCTGCATATACCTCATATAGGATTCTCAAGCCATAAAATCCTATTTTCCAATTTTCTTTCTTCACAAAACATATTTAATTCATTTACTCATAACTAGATCATTTTCATGAAAAATACCAAATCAGTTCCAAAAATATTTCTTTTCTGAGATTTAGCATAATATAGTCCCATAGTGAACATATATTTTTCTCAGAATTTTTAAAAGTCATTTACTATTTTTCATATGGCCAAAATAGCCGAATATTTAGACATTTATCAAAAATTATACTTTTATCCAAAAATTCTAAAATTTACAGAGTATACTTCTATCATATACATGTACTCCCAATAAAAATTTCATCAATTTTGGAGTTAACCACAAGGAATTATAAGCGATTACTTTTAAAATAATCTTTTCTCATAAAATTCATAACTCTCAATCTATACATCCAAAAATCACCATTTTTGGACACAATCAAGAAAACTCATCAAAATATCATTTCAAATTTTTCCAGAATTTTTGAAGATCAGAAAAATTACGAAACTTAAAATCATAACAACCCTTAAAATCCCTTACTATCCCTTACTATCCCTTACCTCAAAAGAGCAGTATTTCTGACTGGAATGCAAAGCCGAAGGAAACTTGCACTGAATAGCAACTCTCAAAGTATCTAAATACTCACAAAATATGCTTCATAATATAGAGAGAGAAAGAGAGAAAGCTTATGTTTTTGGTGTGATTTTCAATTCTAACTTAGCCCTCTATTTATAGAAAAATTTTGGTAGGTTTGACCTGCAACCTGATGGCTTTACCTGCTACTATTCCCACCCACCACATTTGAAATATAATTCAGCACATTTCTTCACCAACCACAAGTGGGGCCCACCAATTCTAGAATTTTCCACCAAAATGATTTATAACCTGATTTCCGAATCAGTCATCTCTTAAAATTCATAACAAATCATACGTTCATTTTTAACGGTTCAAAATTTGTGGACATATACTCAACTTATATATGTATAACATATCCAAAAATTACCACGATCCAACGGTCGGATTAAAAATTATAACCCCCGCAAAATATCTCAAAAACCCTAATTTTTAATACCTCCATTCCGACAAAAATACTGATAAAAATCTCAACATTAACTCCTTCATTTTTTAACCACAAAAATATATCCCTCATTTATATCCACATAAAATAAATATTTTCTTATCATATGAATCAATAATTAATTATTCACAAATAATATTACAGAATCACATTTATGACAACCAGGCCGTTCCCAGGAAAGAGGGGGCTTTCCAATAAGGATTTCTCCTTACTAGCGCGCAATTAGATGACCAAACCTCTCCTTAGACAGAACTTTCTAGACATTGCCAATAATGTTATCTAATAATATTATTCAAATAATATGAATTATTGATCTGATAATAGAAAATACTGTGCAACAACAATTATTGAAACAACAATAATATAAAATATCAACGCAGCAATTATTGAATCAATAAAATAAAATATTGAACAGTAATTACTGTAACAATTATTGAGTAGTGCCTTCTTACGTAAGAATCAATAATTTTAAAAAATACTGTGCAATACCGTGTGCTACTGTGCAATAACGTGTATTACTGTATTTTAACCACCGGGTATTTCAACAGTGTTAACGGTAACAACTACGCCGTTATTTGTAAAAACTCAAATTTGTCGTTTTCTTCACCCGACAGTTATTCGTTATGGGGCCCACAAATAGCTGCGCCGTCGTACGAATATTCCCCGACAGAAAGAATATTCCACGACCAAACGAATATTCCCCGACAACAATGATTATTTTATAACCACTTGCTTATTTTGAAAAAAAATCATATATCACCCTTAACTTTAACATTTATCAATTTAACCATTTACTGAATAGTAATTATAAGAAAAATTGAATACTTTTATTTCATAAAATTCGGGGTCTTACAATCTCCCCTCCTTATGAAATTTCGTCCTCGAAATTTACGTACCTGGTATTTCAAAGAGTTGAGAATACCTTCCTTTCATTTCAGATTCCATCT
This sequence comes from Panax notoginseng, assembly GCA_016801055.1. Taxonomy (NCBI): domain Eukaryota; kingdom Viridiplantae; phylum Streptophyta; class Magnoliopsida; order Apiales; family Araliaceae; genus Panax; species Panax notoginseng. The sequence goes on from CM029018.1 coordinate 18,718,937, forward strand.
TCCCTGTCATCATAATTTCTCCATTGCTCATCTCCTGTATTTCAAATATCATTCTAGAATACAGCTTCAAAACAAGTGTTAATTTAACAAATTAACATATCACATAATATCCCGATATTATGACTGACCAACAAATAAGCTTAGGTAGGACACACTAGCGAAGGATTTACTCATCTCTCCCCTCCTAGTTGTATTCCCCGATCTCCGCCAGAGATCATATCCCTAAGCTCTGATACCAAATGTAACGACCCCAAAATAGGTCCATTCCACCCAACCCATTCTGAGTCGTCAAATACATGGTACAGAAAATAACTACAACTTTATTACAACAATTGTCGTGCAAAATACAACAACACATATGCTGTGAGTTTGGATACAAATATATACCAAATGTGACTCATGTTCCAACCGTGGACATCACCTCACAATAACACCTTACATAAAGGTATAGTCAAAAACTGTTTTAGAAATTAGAATCTTTGGGAAGTGCTCAAGGAAACCTTCGTACATGGGAGGCCACGCGTCTAGGTTATGATAGATATCATATGGCCACAGAATTATCCTTGGTTGACCCAATAGACCCCAAAGAAAAACGAGAAGATTACTATCATATTCTTCCCAATGGTGAGTCTTCTCTTGACTTATCATTATCTCCACTGTCTCTAATTGAGAATTATACTTCAAACAAACACCAAGATTATATAGGTAGTGCCCATAGATATACTCAGCAAGTGGATGAGCACAACCCTGTCCTATGATGACACGAGGTTGTATGTCATTAGACATCTTGTATGATAGTGACAAAACACCCTTCCAACGTTGGGTTCGCCTCACCCTATTTTCTTCACCAAATATAACTACTAAATGATGACCACCGTTCTATTCCCTTGTTACCCCCGCTCGACCCAGCTACACTCTTATTACCTGAAAGGAATTGTGAAGCAAAAGGGTGAGCACAACTAGCTCAGTAAAGAATATCATGACTAAAGATAATTAAATTATCAATAGCCTTCATCAATAATAAATCAGAGATTTAGAACATATGGTAAATGATAAAAATTTCAACCATAGTTGCAGCGGAACGAGCAATCCATTAGAAGAGTCAAATAGACTATAAAGTCTATTATCTTCTCCATGTTAAAAATCCACCAACAATATTTTATCCATGTAACATCACTCAACAGTTCCTTTCCACAATCATATGAATAACTCATAATCATAATTGTGACTATAAATTTTTCTTCGCACCCAGGACGAAGAATATTTTCATCACCTGTCTTTACCTGAAACATCAAAGATCATGGTTATACCAAATCACAGTTCCTGTTTATAATCATACTAACAAATCCATCTTTGCACTACGGGCCAAAGATATTCATCAACAAACCATCTTTGCACTACGGGCCAAAGATATTCAACAACAGTTCATCTTTGCACTACAGGCCAAAGATATTCATCAACAGGCCATCTTTGCACTACATGCCAAAGATATTCATCAACAATTCATATTTGCACTACAGGCCAAATATATTAATATCTCAAAGAAATATATAATCATTTCAGAATTTATATAAACCATAATTATAACCATGTTGATCAATTCACCTTTGCACTTAAGCTAAAGATATTCAATTATAAATTCAATGGTCATGATCATACCAGTCACAATTCAACTTTGCACTACAGGCCAAAGAGAACCCTAGTCATGATCATACCAATAATCTACCCATCTTTACACTCCAGTGAAAGAGAAATTCAACATCAGGGTTATAAAAATGTTATATATGATGATAAAAATAATATGATCAACATATAGTTTTAATCTCAAGAGTAATATTCGTAACTTAACTATAATTTGGTTAGAAAAAGAAACCAATTTTTATCGTGAATAGTAACTCGTGAATAGTAACTCATGAATAGTAACTCGACACAAAAAGGTAGAAATTCCACAATAAAATCCATACCAATATTTCGGTATAATGATATTGAAAGAATAACATTACTTAAATTTATAAACAATTTATTTTAATTGTTTACACTTTACTAAATAATGCATTTAATCATCTAAAATGCCAAACTCATAAGATTTCATCACCAATAACCAAAACCCTCATCAAAAATCTGCGTATACCTCATATAGGATTCTCAAGCCATAAAATCCTATTTTCCAATTTTCTTTCTTCACAAAACATATTTAATTCATTTACTCATAACTAGACCATTTTCATGAAAAATACCAAATCAGTTCCAAAAATATTTCTTTTCTGAGATTTAGCATAATATAGTCCCATAGTGAACATATATTTTTCTCAGAATTTTTAAAAGTCATTTACTATTTTTCATATGGCCAAAATAGCCGAATATTTAGACATTTATCAAAAATTATACTTTTGTCCAAAAATTCTGAAATTTACAGAGTATACTTCTATCATATACATGTACTCCCAATAAAAATTTCATCAATTTTGGAGTTAACCACAAGGAATTATAAGCGATTACTTTTAAAATAGTCTTTTCTCATAAAATTCATAACTCTCAATCTATACATCCAAAAATCACCATTTTTGGACACAATCAAGAAAACTCATCAAAATATCATTTCAAATTTTTCCAGAATTTTTGAAGGTCAGAAAAATTACGAAACTGAAAATCATAACAACCCTTAAAATCCCTTACTATCCCTTACTATCCCTTACCTCAAAAGAGCAGTACTTCTGACTGGAATGCAAAGCCGAAGGAAACTTGCACTGAATAGCAACTCTCAAAGTATCTAAATACTCACAAAATATGCTTCATAATATAGAGAGAGAAAGAGAGAAAGCTTATGTTTTTGGTGTGATTTTCAATTCTAACTTAGCCCTCTATTTATAGGAAAATTTTGGTAGGTTTGACCTGCAACCTGATGGCTTTACCTGCTACTATTCCCACCCACCACATTTGAAATATAATTCAGCACATTTCTTCACCAACCACAAGTGGGGCCCACCAATTCTAGAATTTTCCACCAAAAATGATTTATAACCTGATTTCCGAATCAGCCATCTCTTAAAATTCATAACAAATCATACGTTCATTTTTAACGGTTCAAAATTTATGGACATATACTCAACTTATATATGTATAACATATCCAAAAATTACCACGATCCAACGGTCGGATTAAAAATTATAACCCCCGCAAAATATCTCAAAAACCCTGATTTTTAATACCTCCATTCCGACAAAAATACTGATAAAAATCTCAACATTAACTCCTTCATTTTTTAACCACAAAAATATATCCCTCATTTATATCCACATAAAATAAATATTTTCTTATCATATGAATCAATAATTAATTATTCACAAATAATATTACAGAATCACATTTATGACAACCAGGCCGTTCCCAGGAAAGAGGGGGCTTTCCAATAAGGATTTCTCCTTACTAGCGCGCAATTAGATGACCAAACCTCTCCTTAGACAGAACTTTCTAGACATTGCCAATAATGTTATCTAATAATATTATTCAAATAATATGAATTATTGATCTGATAATAGAAAATACTGTGCAACGACAATTATTGAAACAACAATAATATAAAATATCAACGCAGCAATTATTGAATCAATAAAATAAAATATTGAACAGTAATTACTGTAATAATTATTGAGTAGTGCCTTCTTACGTAAGAATCAATAATTTTAAAAAATACTGTGCAATACCGTGTGCTACTATGCAATAACGTGTATTACTGTATTTTAACCACCGGGTATTCCAGCAGTGTTAACGGTAACAACTACGCCGTTATTTGTAAAAACTCAAATTTGTCGTTTTCCTTCACCCGACAGTTATTCGTTATGGGGCCCACAAATAGCTGCGCCGTCGTACGAATATTCTCTGACAGAAAGAATATTCCACGACCAAACGAATATTCCCCAACAACAATGATTATTTTATAACCACTTGCTTATTTTGAAAAAAAATCATATATCACCCTTAACTTTAACATTTATCAATTTAACCATTTACTGAATAGTAATTATAAGAAAAATTGAATACTTTTATTTCATAAAATTCGGGGTCTTACAGTTATGATGTCTGCCGATCCAAGGGCAAAGAGAAACTCGTTGCTGCCAAGTTAGACCCCAAAATTCTCGACTCTTCTGAAAGCGAAGATAATTCCTGAAGAAAACTCCCAGTATAGAACTTTTAGGACTTTTGTGCCTATTTCTGTCTTTTCATGTAAATACAATTATGTTAATGAAATATCAATTTTGTTGCTTATTACTCCATTGCATTCATTCCTTGTCAATATTTCAATATCAATCAACTTAAAAAATGTACAAGCTCTTTTTGAAATTAACTTTGAACTGTTAGTAAACAACTAAATAAGTCATATAACAGATAAGATCAAGTTAAGTAATAAGGCAGTCCGAACTCAACACTTAGACAAAATTAGGTAATAAAATAAAAGAATACTTATTTGTTACCGAAGTGTGAGGTAGATCTGCTTCATAAGGAATTTGTTTACCACGAAGGGCCTAACAAACCCACATAATGACATTTGCCTACCACGAAGGGCCTGTCAAATTTATAAAGACCACCTGCCGATAAGGCTACCATCGAATGGTCAGCGAGTTCACTCGAACCTCCTTACACCGATGACATCTGCCTACCACGAAGGGCCTGACAAATTCATAAGGACCACCTGTCGATAAGGCTACCATCGAATGGTCAGCGAGTCCACCCGAACCTCCTTACACCGATGACATTTGCCTATCACAAAGGGCCTGACAAATTTATAAGGACCACCTGCCGATAAGGCTACCATCAAATTGTCAGCGAGTCCACCCGAACCTCCTTACACCGATGAAGTGAACAGCAACAAACAGAAGACTTATTGAGTAAAAAGGATCTTTTATTGATGATGATTCGAATTTTTATATACTTCTGGTATACTGACATTATATCTACTGATAATACTTCCGAAGCCTGCCAACATGCTAGGTATTCTTGATCTTTGATCCGTCCAATACCTTCAATCGATAAGTTCCTGGCTTTGATACTTCAACTACTTCATACGATCCTTACCAGTTCGGCATCAACTTTTCCAAGTTCTGAGGTGTAGATGCTTCGACTTCTCTGTGAACAAAATCTCCTACCTCAAATCTACGAAGCTTTACCCACTTATTATAATGCTTAGCCACTCTGCGTTGATAGGCCGCCAATCTGATCAAAGCTGTTTCTCTGACTTTTTCGAGCAAATCCAGATTGAGCTTCAGTCCTTCTTCATTTTAAATCTCTTTGAACTGACTGACTTGAAGACTTGGAGATCCAATTTTAACTGGGACTAAGACATCAGTACCATAGGCTAGCCTGAAAGGAGAATCCCCTGTTGTAGTTCTCGGTGTAGTTCGATAAGCTCATAGCACGCTGAGCAGCTCTTCTGGCCATCTTCCCTTAGCTTCATCAAGTCTTCGCTTGATCCCATTCAGCAGCGTTCTGTTGGTCACTTCGACCTGCCCGTTCGACTGTGGATGAGCTACTAAAGTCTTTCTGTGCTGAATCCCTAGTTCCTTCAGAAATGCTTCAAATTTCGATCCCACAAACTGATGTCCGTTGTCTGATATCACCACCTTAGGAATTTCGAAACGAAACACTACTGACTCCTTCAAGAACTTCAAGCATTCTTGTTCCGTTATCAACCTAAGTGGCTTCATTTCTACCCATTTGGTCATATAATCGATAGTAACTATGACAAAACTGACCTGACCTTTAGCTTTCGTCAATGGACCCAGTATATCAACCCCCCATACATCAAAGGGTATAGGAGATAAGATCGAGTATAGCTCTTCTGGTGGCTGATGTGGGATCGAACTATTGAGTTGACATTTCTCGCACTTCTTGACGTACTCCGTAGCTTCTTTGAAGATTGTAGGCCAGTAATATCCCTGACGAAGTACTTTATAGGCTAATGACTTAGCATCCATATGGTCGCCACAGATGTCCTCATGAACCTCCCGAAGAGCATATTCAGCTTCGGATGGAGTTAAACATTTCAGCAATGGAGACGAAAATGCCCTTCAAAAGAGATCCCCATCTATCAGAACGAAGTTAGCACTCTTATATTTGACTTTCTTGGCCAACATCTGATCCAAAAGAAGGACGCCATCTACCAAATACTCCAGATACGGAGTCAACCAGCAGTTGGTACGATCAATACACATTATCGATTCATGTTGAACACTAGGATGCTGCAAAACTTCCTCGTAAATAGACCCATCAAAAATACTAGCATCCGTAGTGGCCCGCTTTGAGAGTGCATCGGCAATGGAATTATTGTTACGTTCAACTCCTTGAAACTCATATGACGAGAAATACTGAAGTCGATCCTTTAATTCTGCCAAGTACTTGACCATTCTCTGACCTCGAGCTTCATATTCCCCGGAGACTTACTTGACAACTAACTGAGAATCACTGAAGATGACTATCCTCTGCACTTCAAGACTTTTAGCCAATCGTAACCCTGCTAGCACCGTCTCATACTCTGCCTTATTATTCGTTGCCCTGAATTCGAACCTGATTGCTTGAGGCACTTTGAATCCCTCTGGACTAGTCAAGATAATCCCCGCTCCACTGACGTCCGAAATAGAAGACCCATCTGCATACAACGTCTACGAACTCTGCTTCTGCTGTTGAAGAACTGCAACTTCCCTGTCTGATCCTTTGGCTTTTGTCACAGCATCATCCACTTCAGAAAACGAACACTCGACCATAAAATCAGCCAAGGTCTGCCCTTAATAGCTGTTCGGGGATGATATTCAATAAAAAATTGGGACAACTCCATCATTTATGCAGCTAATCTTCCTGAAACTTCAGGTTTGTCCATAATTTTTTTCAAAGGCTGATCTGTGTATACCACTAACAACCTACCCTGAAAATATTGTCTAAGCTTCCTACTAGCTATCATCAAAGCAAAGGCAAATTTTTCAATATTTAGGTACCTTGTTTCAGCATCCCTAAGGACACGACTTACATAGTAAACCGGGTGCTGCTTACCCCCTACTTCACACACCAAAACTGCTCCTACTGCCAACGAACTAGCTGCTAAGTACAAATATAGAGGCTCGACAGGAGCGATCTTCACCAATAAAGGCGCCAAAGACAAATAGGTCTTTATACTCTGGAAAGCGTCTTCACATTCTGAAGTCCACTGGAACGTATTCGCATTCTTCGGCTCTTTCAATGTGTCAAAAAATGACAAACACCTTTCTGCCGACCTGGACATAAATCTCCTCAAAGCTGCAATCCTTCCAGTCAGACGTTGGACATCTTTGAACGACTGAGGAGTCTTCATACCCAAGATTACCTGGATCTTTTTTGGGTTGGGTTCAATACCCCTCTGACTGACAAGATAACCCAAGAATTTGCCAGCACCAAGACCGAAGGTGCACTTTGTCGGATTCAGCCTCAAGTTGTGATGACGAACCATCTGAAAACATTCTTCTAAATTGTCTAAGTGCTTCTATATAAACATGCTTTTAACAACCATGTTATCGACGTACACCTCCATATTCCTGCCCAACTGGCGTCTAAAGACAAAGTTCATCATCCTCTGGTACGTGGCTCCTGCATTGATCAGACCGAAGGCATCTTCTTGTAGGCATATACCAAACGATGCGTAATGAACGCCGTCTTCGGTGTATCCTCCTTACACATGAAGATTTGATGATAACTAGAGAAAGCATCCATGAATTTCAATAATGCATATCCCGAAGTCGCATCGATGAGCTGATCGATGTGGGGTAAAGGATAGAAGTCCTTTGGGCAGGCTATGTTCAAATTCGTGTAGTCGATGCAGACTCGCCACTTTCCATTTTGCTTTTGGACCAGCACCACATTTTCCATCCACTCTGGGTAGTCGATCTCAAAAATGAATTCTGCAGTCAACAGCTTTGCAATCTCTTCATCAATGATCCGTTGGCGCTCCGGTGCAAGCATTCGCCTCTTTTGCCGAACTGGCTTTTTGGATGGATCTACCTCTAGCCGATGCTTAGCAATCTTTTGACTCACCCCCAGCATATCTTGAGGCTCCCACGCAAAGATATCAGCATAACAGCGTAGAAGCTCCATAAGGTTCATCTGGAGTGGTTCCAGCAGATCCGAACCTATCTTTATAGTCCTGTCTCTCTTGCCCGGGATAAGCTCGAACTCCTCTGTCTCCCCTACTGGCATGACCGATGGTTCTGAACTGCTTTCATTGAAGGGCTCGATCTCTATCGCCATTGTCTGTTTCTGCTTCGACACCCCTACTCCCGAAGTAATCACTGCATTTCTATAACACCGTCTGGCCAAATCCAGATCCCACTTCACCTCTCCAACTCCGTGGGCCGTAGGAAATTTGATTTTAAAGTGAGGGATTGAAGTTACAGCTTGTAGAGCAGTCAGAGTAGGCCTCCCCAGAATGGCATTGTAGGCAGAATCTACATCCACAATATAAAATTTACAAGCAATTTCTACCTGTTGGGGAGTCGTTTCGAAGATGACCAGCAGCTCAATAGTTTTAGCCACCTTGACTGGATCGTTGCTGAAGCCATATAAGGGAGCCTTCTGCCCAACCTCCATCTTCCGCCCATCCAGATGCATCCTCTGATAAGTGTGGGCATAGAGAATGTCCACAGAAGACCCGTTATCGATCATCATTCTCTTCATGTCGACCGAACCCACCTGTGTCGTTATCACCAGTGCTCCTTCATAAATAGGTTAATTTTTGATCTGGTCCAAAATGACAGCCCTATCAGTATTGAGTTGAGTGTACGTCCTATTCACTTTATGAGTCGGAGCGGACGAATGACCTTTTCCTTGTCTCCAGTTGTTGTTGTACTTCTTTGACCCTCCATCGTAGCGTTCATTATTCCCCTCATTCTTCTTCTGGCCCCCGTCAGTTCTGTCCCGATCTGTCTCCTTCAGCTTGTCCGAAGAAGGACGCTTCAGGCTATTCATAGCCTCCTCTACCACTATATAGCCTTCCGCCTTATCGAACGCTTCAGCAAGACTTTTCGGGTGATGGAACATCAGTTTCTTCACTAACTTTTCAGACTTCACCAAGTCCAACCCATTCTGGAATAAACCCACAGCTTGAAGATCATTAAGGTCGGTCATTTGGCCAACTGCCTCACGGAATCGTTTCACATATTGGCTCAAAGACTCATTCGAATATTGTCAAACTTGAGCCAATGAGCCGGTTGGTTTTCCCCTTCTTTTGTTGCTCCCGAAGCGAGCATGAAACTTGCTACACAAATCTGCCCAGGATGATACTGAATCTGAAGGCAAGGTTCCCATCTGATGTCTTGGCATCTTTGCGGAGCGTTGTAATAAAGGTATGACACTTAGCAGCATCGCTAAAGTCATAATAATCCATCAGTCGATCAAATGCCTGACTGTGGTCATAAGGATCCCCACATCCATCATAGCTTTCTATGTGGGGCAACTTCTTGGTGGGGTCAGCCTTCTCTTTAAGAATCTCTGCGAAAAAAGGAGATGTCTTCTTTCCCAATGTAAGACCCCAACTTTTATAAATAAAGATGAATTTTCTATAAATATCATTTTCGAATATTATGGAGTTAATTTGATATAATGTTATAGTTGTGGGTAATATTTATAAATTTTTTAAAGTACGCAAGTTGTTATATAATATTCGATTGGTCGGGGAATATTCGTTTTTACAGGGAATATTCGTACAACGACACAATCATTGGTGGACCCCACAACGGAATTATTGTCAGATTGAGAAAACGACAAAAATATTTTATTAAAAATAACGGCGGAAGTTTTACCATTGATACTGTTGAACTACTCGGTAGTAAAAGTACAGTAATACGTGTAGTTGCATAGTAGCACACGGTATTGATTATTAATGCTTATGTGAGAAGTCACTCAGTTTGATTCAATTATTGTCAGTTAATAATATGAATTATTTAGCGATAATGACGTTTTGTTTTATTCGTATTATTAACGTAATAAAACAGAAACATCTTTTTATATAAAACAGAATACTTTATTAAAGTTATTCTATAAATAGAATATATTATATTTTATTTAAAAGATTTTTCTTTAAATATGGACCGTCAGATTAAAGTAATCAATTTGGACCGTTCATGGATTAGTTACTATGCATTCTATTTTTCTATAAATAGCAGCTCATTCCTTCATTATTTCTTACGAATTCACTGAACTCTAGAGAGAGAAACTATAGAGAGAAACTATAGAGAGAGAGAGAAGAAGAGTATTCTGCTACTTAACTACTTCATTATTTCAGCTCTTCTTTAAAACGGTAAGGGGTGTTATTCTTTCTTATTTATGAAGAGAACTATTGTTATTCCATTTCTTATTATTCTGTTAGAATAACCTGTATACGCGGTCTACCCTATACTTGGTGACATTCTTTTATTATTCTGTTGGAACATCCTGTTTGTGTGTTTTACACTGGACCTGGTTTCGTTTTTATTATTATTCTGTTGGAACATCCTGTCTGTGTGTTTTACACCGGACCTGGTTCCGTCTTTATTATTATTCTGTTGGAACATCTTGTCTGTGTGTTTTACACCGGACCTGGTTCCGTCTTTATTATTATTCTGTTGGAATATCCTGTCTGTGCGTTTTACGCCGGACCTGGTTCTATTATTTATTATTCTGTTGGAATAACCTGTTTGTGCGGCCTATCGCATGCATGGTGATTTCTTTTGTTATTCCATTCTTTATTATACTCAGTTGGTTAAGTTTTGACTTCTATACTTCATGAAATTTGTGGAATATCCTTGATAATTACGGTTCATCCAGTATATCTTTTCATGAAAATATTCTTCTAAGTATTCTTAAATTTTACTCCACAAAGCAGTATCATGTTGACAATTTGGACGTTGTTAATTCTTGGATAAATTAATTCTTGAACTTGTTTTATTGAATTCTTATATCATTGTCATCATCCTCATGTTTATAAAATGTTAAAAGTCATCTGTGGCCTGTAGTGCATAGATGGACTTGGTATGATTATGACCAGGAATTATTCGGTATAATCATGACCGTAATGTTACAAATGATGTGGTAAAAGTCCTCATTGGCCCGTAGTGCATTGATGGACAGTTGTTGGCATGATCATGACCATTAATGAATACACGAATATCCTTGGCCGTAGTGCAGGGGTGATTCGATGATGTGGATTATTTTATTAAGCTGAGTCCCAGTGATCACAGTGTTGAAAAACCTTTTAAATCATAAAAGATAGTAGAGTTTATTTTCTACTTGACTCTTTTAATGGATTGCTTGTTCCGCTGCAGTTAAACTTGATGTCTATTATATTTTATCAGTTTAACATTGTTGAAGGCTAATGATAATTTATTCTGCATTATCTTAGTCATAATATTTCTTACTGGGCTAGTTGAGCTCACCCTTTCTTTCACTGTTCTCTTCAGAAAATGAGAACGTAGCTGGGGCAAGTCGGGGAACGGAGTGATGGTCCGAATGATAGTATTAGTTAGTAGTCCTCACTATTCTATGTAATGGTGTGTTAATAAATGTAATGAGGACTCCTTTTGAGTATGAATACTCTCTAGAAGATAATATTTGTATTCAAACTCACAGTTTATGTTTTGTCGTATTGTACACGACAGTTGTATTAGTAAGTTGTATTTGTATTCTGTACTATGTATCTGACGACCCAAGATGGGTGATGTATACCTAATTTTGGGGGCGTCACAGTTGGTATCAAAGCTTAGGGATATGATCCCTGGCTAAGATGTGAGAATAGAACTAGGAGGGGAGAGACGGGGAATTCCTTCGCTAGTATGACCTACCTAAGTTTATTTGCATGGTATTTAATTGGTCGGTCATAATATAAGGATAATATATGACATATCAATTAACTTTTATTTTGTGGCAGTATCTGAAAATGGCATTTGAGAATGTTGAGAATAGCAATGGAGCACAGGCGACTGTTGATTCACCACATATCAATAATCAGGATAATGTGCATCAGAAAGGTGACAATCCTCATGCAAACAACAACACTGATCAGATGATGAATGATGGAATGTTCAGAAACTTTATGCAGTTCATGCAACAACAGGCGAGAGCGGCTCCTATCCAAAATATAGGTGGAAACACTGAAAACTCTCGGACGGTCACCGCTAAACAGTTCAAGGAGCTGGGACCACCAGAGTTTAAGGGAGAGCCAAAACCACTTATAGCGGAAACATGGATAAAGCAGATTACCAAGATATTTGATGTCTTGGGATGCTCCGAGGAGCAAAAGGTTCCCTTTGCCGCCTTTATGTTGCGAGGAGAGGCAGATTACTGGTGGGAATCGATTAAGCGTACTCAACCTGCCGCACTGAAGATGTCTTGGGAGAAGTTCCAAGAGCTGTTCAATGACAAATACTTTTCCGAAAGTGTTCGTCACATGAAGGAGGTGGAGTTCATCAAATTGGAGCAGAATAATATGACCGTGTCGCAGTATGAGGCTAAATTTGCTGAGTTGTCCCGGTTTGCGTCCCACTTGGTGGATAATGAAGAGCGAATGACGCGAATGTTTTTACGAGGTTTGAAACCTGAGATACGTCAACATCTTATTTCTCATAAACTGTGTTTGTATTCAGATGTTGTGAATAGGGCTCAGTTAGTGGAGCGCGATAACGAGTCAACGCAACCAAAAGAGAGCAGTCGGCAAAATGATAATACCAGTGAGAGCAGTCATCGAAGCGGTGACAACAAGCGTGGAGGGAATCAACAGGCCAGAAATGGTAACCACTTCGGTGGTAATCAGGGCCAAAACAATAAGAATGGTCATTTCAAGAAGAGGAGATTCAACAATGATGGAAAGACGTCAGCACCAGCACCCGTTGTTAAGGAAGAAGAACGACCACCTATCATATGTTTCAAATGCGGAGGGGAGGGGGACATCAGTCCAAACTGCGCGATGCCGTCTAAAGCATGTTATAATTATGGAAGAGAAGGTCATTTAGCTCGATTTTGTCGTTTACCAAAAATAAGTTCAGCCAAGATGGAGACACCAAAGGTCGTCCCAGAAAAGTCGAAACCGGTAGTGCAAGGGAGAGCGTTTGTTGTGACCTCCCAGAAAGCAAGGAACCCGAATGAGGTCATCACAGGTAAGCTTATCATAAACTCTAAAGAAGTCTATACTTTATTTGATACCGGTTCTACCAATTCTTTTATTTCACCTACTTGCGCTTATCGATTAAATTTGACACCGGAGAAATTAGACTTTGATTTATCTGTTGAAACTCCATTGGGAGAAACTTTCATTACATCCACGGTTTATAAGTCTTGTTTGGTTCAAATTGGTACCCACACATTACCTGTCGATCTGATTTCATTAAAAATACTTGCATTTGACGTGATTCTAGGGATTGATTGGTTAACTACTCATCATGCAAAAAATGATTGTTTTCGTAAGGTTGTTAGCTTTCATATTCCTAATCGACCTATTATGCGAATTCAAGCAACCAAACCATTAAAATCAATCGCTGTCATCTCAAGCCATAAAGCTATTCGTTTATTGAAAAACGGATGTCAAGCTTTCTTAGCTCATGTCACGGATCTAAACAAAAATACGTCAGTTTTGAATGATATTTCTATTGTTAATAAATTTCCTGACGTATTCCCTGAAGAACTTCCTGGCCTACCCCCAGAGCGTGAAATTGAATTTTGTATCGACCTTGAACCCGGTACAAAACCCATTTCCAAAGCCCCATATCGAATGGCTCCTATTGAACTTCAGGAGTTAAAGATTCAACTGCAGGAATTGTTAGACATTGGCTTTATTCGTCCTAGTACTTCTCCTTGGGGTGCTCCTGTGCTATTCGTGAAGAAGAAAGATGGAAGTATGCGACTTTGTATTGATTATCGGGAGTTGAATCATGTCACCATCAAAAACAGGTACCCATTGCCACGTATTGATGACCTGTTTGACCAGTTGCAAGGAGCACAATTCTTTTCAAAGATCGATCTTCGTTCTGGATATCATCAGCTGAAGGTTAGAACTGAGGATATTCCAAAGACGGCTTTTAGAACTCGGTACGGGCATTATGAATTCCTAGTCATGTCCTTTGGATTGACTAATGCTCCTGCTGCCTTCATGGATATGATGAACCGGGTATTCAAGGAATATTTGGATCACTTTGTGGTCGTCTTTATTGATGACATCCTTATTTATTCAAAAGCCGTGAAGATCATGAACAACACTTGAGGCTGATACTCCAAAAGCTTCGTGAATACAAGCTTTATGCCAAGTTGAAGAAATGCGAGTTCTGGCTGGAGGAGGTAGCATTCCTTGGGCACGTAGTATCAAGTCGTGGAATATCGGTTGACCCGGCAAAGATTGAAGCTATTCAAAGCTGGGAGCAACCTAAATCAGTGACCGAAGTACGTAGCTTTCTTGGTTTAGCTGGTTATTATCGGAGATTCGTGGAAGGATTTTCTCGAATCGCTACTCCATTAACTCAGCTGACTCGGAAAGATACAAAGTTCGGTTGGAGCGAAGAATGTGAGCAGAGTTTTCAAGAACTCAAGAGGAGACTCATTTCAGCACCTGTTCTAACAATACCATCTGGCTCGGAGGGATTTGTCATCTACAGTGATGCTTCGAGCAAAGGGTTGGGATGCGTTCTCATGCAACATGGAAAAGTCATAGCCTATGCATCAAGACAACTCAAGGAATATGAGAGGAATTATCCTACTCATGATCTAGAGTTGGCAGCTGTTGTCTTTGCACTTAAAATTTGGAGGCATTACTTGTATGGGGAGAAGGTGGAGATCTTTACGGATCATAAAAGCCTCAAATATTTCTTCACTCAAAAGGAACTCAACATGCGACAACGACGTTGGCTTGAACTGTTGAATGATTATGATCATACCATTCAATACCATCCTGAAAAAGCGAACGTGGTAGCTGACGCATTGAGTAGAAGATCATATGCAAGTACGAGTGTAATATTGTTAACACAAAGACCCATTTTGTATGACTTGCAAAGGATGAAGATAGAGTTAAAGACTCCAGGGACCTATGTGATGATGACGAATATACGAGTAGAACCAACTTTAATTGATAAAGTTAAAGCTGCTCAAGCTACAGACCTGGAGCTGATGCGTATGAGGAAAAAAGTGCAAGAAGGTGCTATGCCGGAAGCAAGAATCGATGAAGAAGGAATACTTCGAGTCAACTCCAGACTTTGTGTTCCTAACAACCCTGATTTAAAGTATGAAATCATGATGGAGGCGCACAACACACCGTTTGCAATCCATCCTGGAAGTACCAAAATGTATCATGATCTTCGTCATACATTTTGGTGGAGCAATATGAAGAGAGAGATAGCGTTGTTTATCTCAAGGTGTCTAACTTGTCAACGAGTCAAAGCGGAGCATCAAGTACCAAAAGGTCCATTGTAACCACTTGAAATTCCAGAATGGAAGTGGGAGCACATTACCATGGATTTCGTTACCGGTCTTCCTAAGGTTTCTCAAGGTATAAATGCGATTTGGGTCATTGTTGATAGATTGACCAAGTCTGCTCATTTTTTACCGATACGAGAAACTTATACACTTGAACGTCTTGCTCGTATGTACATAAACGAGATTGTAAGACTGCATGGTATGTCAGTATCCATAGTTTCTGATCGAGACCCAAGATTCACTTCACGATTTTGGGTTAGTTTACAAAAAGCTATGGGCACAGATTTACGATTTAGTTCGGCATATCATCCTCAGACGGACGGACAATCAGAGAGGACTATTCAAACTCTAGAAGATTTATTAAGACTCTGTGTCTTTGACTTCAAGGGAAGTTGGGACAAGTTCTTACCATTGGTGGAGTTTTCCTACAACAACAGTTATCAAGCAAGTATTGGCATGGCTCCATTCGAAGCATTGTATGGAAGAAAATGTCGTTCTCCAGTATGTTGGGATGAGGTGGGTGAAGCAACGTTGTTGGGACCGGAGTTGGTACGTATGACTACAGAAAAGATTCAAACGATCCGACAACGTATAAAAACCTCACAAGATCGACAAAAGAGTTATGCTGATCTTCATCGAAAGGACGTGGAATTTGATGTAGGAGATCATGTGTTCTTACGTGTTGCTCCATGGAAAGGAGTTACGAGATTTGGAAAAAGAGGAAAGCTCAATTCTCGATTCATCGGTCCATTTTTAATCCTCGATCGAGTAGGAACTGTGGCTTATAGACTCGCTTTACCGCCAAGTATGTCTCGTGTTCATAACGTTTTTCACATATCCATGTTACGCAAATATATGAAAAAACCCGAACCACATTATTGAGTTAGAACCGGACGAAATAGTCCGGATTTGACGTATGAAGAAGTTTCTGTTCAAATCTTGGATCAGAAGGAACATATTCTACGCTCCAAGGTTATACCTCAAGTCAAAGTTTTGTGGAGAAACCACGATGTTGAGGAAATGACTTGGGAGTTAGAATCTGAAATGAAATTAAGGTATCCTTACCTCTTCGACATACCAGGTACGTACCCTAATTTCGAGGGCAAAATTTCATAAGAAGGGGAGGTTGTAAGACCCCAACTTTTATAAATAAAGATGAATTTTCTATAAATATCATTTTCGAATATTATGGAGTTAATTTGATATAATGTTATAGTTGTGGGTAATATTTATAAATTTTGCAAAGTACGCAAGTTGTTATATAATATTCGATTGGTCGGGGAATATTCGTTTTAACAGGGAATATTCGTACAACGACACAATCATTGGTGGACCCCACAACGGAATTATTGTCGGATTGAGAAAACGACAAAAATATTTTATTAAAAATAACGGCGAAAGTTTTACCATTGATACTGTTGAACTACTCGGTAGTAAAAGTACAGTAATACGTGTGGTTGCATAGTAGCACACGGTATTGATTATTAATGCTTATGTGAGAAGTCACTCAGTTTGATTCAATTATTGTCAGTTAATAATATGAATTATTTAGCGATAATGACGTTTTGTTTTATTCGTATTATTAACGTAATAAAACAGAAACATCTTTTTATATAAAACAGAATACTTTATTAAAGTTATTCTATAAATAGAATATATTATATTTTATTTAAAAGATTTTTCTTTAAATATGGACCGTCAGATTAAAGTAATCAATCTGGACCGATCATGGATTAGTTACTATGCATTCTATTTTTCTATAAATAGCAGCTCATTCCTTCATTATTTCTTACGAATTCACTGAACTCTAGAGAGAGAAACTATAGAGAGAAACTATAGAGAGAGAGAAGAAGAGTATTCTGCTACTTAACTACTTCATTATTTCAGCTCTTCTTTAAAACGGTAAGGGGTGTTATTCTTTCTTATTTATGAAGAGAACTGTTGTTATTCCATTTCTTATTATTCTGTTGAAATAACCTGTATACGCGGTCTACCCTATACTTGGTGACATTCTTTTATTATTCTGTTGGAACATCCTGTCTGTGTGTTTTACATTGGACCTGGTTCTGTTTTTATTATTATTCTGTTGGAACATCATGTCTGTGTGTTTTACACCGGACCTGGTTCCGTCTTTATTATTATTCTGTTGGAACATCCTGTCTGTGTGTTTTACACCGGACCTGGTTCCGTCTTTATTATTATTCTGTTGGAATATCCTGTCTGTGCGTTTTACGCCGGACCTGGTTCTATTATTTATTATTTTGTTGGAATAACCTGTTTGTGCGGCCTATCGCATGCATGATGATTTCTTTTGTTATTCCATTATTTATTATACTCAGTTGGTTAAGTTTTGACTTCTATACTTCATGAAATTTGTGGAATATCCTTGATAATTGCGGTTCATCCAGTATCTTTTTATGAAAATATTCTTCTAAGCATTCTTAAATTTTACTCCACAAAGCAGTATCATGTTGACAATTTGGACGTTGTTAATTTTGGATAAATTAATTCTTGAACTTGTTTTATTGAATTCTTATATCATTGTCATCATCCTCATGTTTATAAAATGTTAAAAGTCATCTATGGCCTGTAGTGCATAGATGGACTTGGTATGATTATGACCAGGGATTATTCGGTATAATCATGACCGTAATGTTACAAATGATATGGAAAAAGTCCTCATTGGCCCGTAGTGCGTTGCTGGACAGTTGTTGGCATGATCATGACCATTAATGAATACACGAATATCCTTGGCCGTAGTGCAGGGGTGATTCGATGATGTGGATTATTTTATTAAGCTGAGTTCCAGCGATCACAGTGTTGAAAAACCTTTTAAATCATAAAAGATAGTAGAGTTTATTTTCTACTTGACTCTTTTAATGGATTGCTTGTTCCGCTGCAGTTAAACTTGATGTCTATTATATTTTATCTGTTTAACATTGTTGAAGGCTAATGATAATTTATTCTGCATTATCTTAGTCATAATATTTCTTACTGGGCTAGTTGAGCTCACCCTTTCTTTTACTGTTCTCTTCAGGAAATGAGAACGTAGCTGGGGCAAGTCGAAAAACGGAGTGATGGTCCGAATGATAGTATTAGTTAGTAGTCCTCACTATTCTATGTAATGGTGTGTTAATAAATGTAATGAGGACTCCTTTTGAGTATGAATACTCTCTAGAAGATAATATTTGTATTCAAACTCACAGTTTATGTTTTGTCGTATTGTACACGACAGTTGCATTAGTAGGTTGTATTTGTATTATGTACTATGTATCTGACGACCCAAGATGGGTGATGTATACCTAATTTTGAGGGCGTCACACCCGAAGTATCCTTCACTTGCTGGACTTCGGCAAGCTGCTTCCGAAGCTCCTTTAACTCTTTAACCAGAAACTCCACTCCTTCTGGCTGAGACGAGACTTCTTTTTTCGGCGACTCCATCTTCCTCTGAGTAGACCGACCTTTATCAATTGAACCCCCAACCCTCGGGGGACTTTTCTGTCTACGAGTGTCCATAGGGCAGTGTACCCTCGGTGGACTTTCTGGTGTACGACCCCTAGATCTGCTTTATCGCGGGGTTCTGTCACTGTGGTGAGAATGTACAAGGCAGAGTGCCTTCTTTGTATTTTTGGGGGTATGCTCCCTGGATCTGCCCCTATGACTGCTTCGACCTTGCTCCCTAAAATTGACAGGGTGGTGTGCCCTCTTCGATCTTTGGGGAGTAGGGCTTCTTGATCTTTTTCGCTCTCGAGGTTGGTCCCGAGATTCTCGACCTGAATGAGCAGGTTCCTTTCCTCTCCTGTGCCCATGCTCTTCGGACTGAACATAACTAGACGCTTCGTCCCTTAATTCCGCCATCCGAAACATCTGGTTGGCTATATCCTGTCTTTGTTTCAAAAGTACCTCCACAGCCCTGTCTGCTTCTTCCGCCATCTTGGCTAACCCGGAGGCTTTATCATTCTGATCATCTCGGTGTCGGGTTCTAGGCGGTGTGCCTTCTACCCGTTTTCGACCATGATCGGGTTCTTTTTCGACAGTGAATACCAATCTTCTCTTAACATTGCCAACGGCCTTCGGGTGAGATCCTTCAGATGGATGTTTGGAAGCCGTGCTAGCATGAGCACTGATTGCAGGTCCCAAACGATATTTAACTGATATTCGCGGTGTAGACGAACTTACAGCCATCGGTTGTCCTTCCGGTGTATGGGTTCTACTCTTCACCATGGAATCCGACGTAGAACAACTAAGATTTGTGATTGAAAAATGTCAAAGACACTAAAACACAGCCCCTCCTTCTAGCGCCAATGTTAACGCTAAGATCGTTCCACGAACTCCAATCACTTAAAGCTCGTCCTAATCCTGCACAGTTCAACAAGTCAACACCAAAAGCTTGACGGCTTGACCGTCGGGGGATAGCTCCGGCGAGAGAGTCAGTACCAGCGATCACAAGGTTAACAATGGAGGAAAAATATCTAGTGTCTAGAGAGAGATAATAATTTGGTTAAGTGTTGTTACCTTTTTCATGTGTGATCCTTGCCCCATATACACTAAGCCTGATTTACCGTGCCACCTATTACCATCTGACACAGTCTCCTATCTCTGATGACCTCAACTGCCTGCATGCAGCCCACCCACTACCTCTGGCCACTGTTTTCTACCGCCGACCGACTATTATCCCATCCACATTAATGATTTACAGATAAGACAGTCAACTATCATATTCTTTCATCATTACCGATCAAAGTTGGTATTTAGATATTATTTGCCTAATGGATCAACTCCAAATCAAAGGCCTAATAGATTTAAGACACAATAAATATAACTCAAGAAATGGGCCCATTCGGATCGGTCCAACGTGTAAAGCATTATGGCCTAACAGTTATAAATCGATTACCTAGTGCCTTTAGAAACCATTGAACTTACTGAATCTGAATAGATGGGAGAGCTTATCTTCCCTTGCAATCACTACCCGGAAGGAGGGTTTTTTCGGTGAAGGAATCTTGGGATCTGTTAACGCCTGATTTTGTACGCCTGACGAAATCACCCAAAAGGACAGGCCAAAATCGCGCCAACGGTTGATGGAGTAATTGTTGTGAAATCAAACTCACGAAATACACTCACATAAATATAAATAAAAGAATATAAAGTATGAACACAAGATTTACATAAAAACCTAA
The DNA here is from genome assembly GCA_016801055.1 of Panax notoginseng. Classification (NCBI taxonomy): domain Eukaryota; kingdom Viridiplantae; phylum Streptophyta; class Magnoliopsida; order Apiales; family Araliaceae; genus Panax; species Panax notoginseng. The sequence continues at coordinate 18,739,561 of CM029018.1, forward strand.
TTGAAAAAAAATCACGAAGAGAGATAGTAATCTACTATAATAATATTGGGAGTACAAGTTGTGTATTTGTGTTGTATCTCTTGTGTCCTATGATATTGTGTTCTATCATCCTCCTCTTTTCAACCCTAGCTTGTAGCCGTATATATAGAAGTCACCTCCACCCACATCCAACTAGGAGAAGGACTCCTTATCCCTCCAAATAAGGAAACACAATCCTATTTTAATAAGGACTCTTCCACTGTCACAATAAATACATATGTGTCATTACCAGATCCGGACCATTAAATAGATTGGGCTGCACCATGGCTAGACCCAAATAATCACATCCCAATATTGCCCCCCAGTCTCTTATTTATAAAGAACTTATAAATAAGAGAGTATTCAAAAAGTCTTCGTGGAATTTTTATCCTCGGGATTTATATTCTCGGAATTTTTATCCTCGAGATTTTTATCCTCGGGATTGATATCCTCGGGATTTATATCCTCGAGGTTTATATCCTCCGAATTTATATCTGTAACGACCCCAAAATAGATCCATTCTATCCAACCTATTCTGAGTCGCCAAATACATGGTACAGAAAACAACTGTAACTTTATTACAACAATTATCGTGCAAAATACAACAACACATATGCTGTGAGTTTGGATATAAATATATACCAAATGTGACTCATGTTCCAACCGTGGACATCACCTCACAATGACACCTTACATAAAGGTATAGTCAAAAACTGTTTTAGAAATTAGAATCTTTGGGAAGTGCTCAAGGAAACCCTCGTACATGGGAGACCATACTTCTAGGTTATGATAGATATCATATGGCCACAGAATTATCTTTGGTTGACCCAATAGACCCCAAAGAAAAACGAGAAGATTACTATCATATTCTTCCCAATGGTGAGTCTTCTCTTGACATATCATTATCTCAACTGTCTCTAATTGAGAATTATACTTCAAACAAACACCAAGATTATATAGGTAGTGCTCGTATATATACTCAGCAAGTGGATGAGCACATCCCTGTCTTATGATGACACGATGTTGTATGTCATTAGACATCTTGTATGATAGTGGCAAACCACCCTTCCAACGTTGGGTTCGCCTCACCTTATTTTCTTCACTAAATATAACTACTAAATGATGACCACCGTTCTATTCCCTTGTTATCCTCGCTCGACCCAGCTACATTCTTATTACCTGAAAGGAATTGTGAAGCAAAAGGGTGAGCACAACTAGCTCAGTAAAGAATATCATGACTAAAGATAATTCAATTATCAATAGCCTTCATCAACAATAAATCAGAGATTTAGAACATATGGTAAATGATAAAAATTTCAACCATAGTTGCAGCGGAACGAGCAATCCATTAGAAGAGTCAAATAGACTATAAAGTCTATTATCTTCTCCATGTTAAAAATCCACCAACAATATTTTATCCATGTAACATCACTCAACAGTTCCTTTCCACAATCATATGAATAACTCATAATCATAATTGTGACTATAAATTTTTCTTCGCACCCAGGACGAAGAATATTTTCATCACCTGTCTTTACCTGAAACATCAAACATCATGGTTATACCAAATCACAGTTCCTGTTCATAATCATACTAATAACTTCATCTTTGCACTACGGGCCAAAGATATTCATCAACAAGTCATCTTTGCACTATAGGCCAAAGATATTCATCAACAGTTCATCTTTGCATTACTGGCCAAAGATATTCATCTACAATTCATCTTTGCACTACAGGCCAAAGATATTCATCTACAATTCATCTTTGCACTACAGGCCAAAGATATTCATCTACAATTCATCTTTGCACTACAGGCCAAAGATATTCATATCTCAAAGAAATATATAATCATTTCAGAATTTATATAAACAATAATTATAACCATGTTGATCAATTCACCTTTGCACTTAAGCTTAAGATATTCAATTATAAATTCAATGGTCATGATCATACCAGTCACAATTCAACTTTGCACTACAGGCCAAAGAGAACCCTAGTCATGATCATACCAGTAATCTACCCATCTTTACACTCTAGTGAAAGAGAATTTCAACATCAGGGTTATAAAAATGTTATATATGATGATAAAAATAATATGTTCAATATATAGTTTTAATCTCAAGAGTAATATTCGTAACTCATGAATAGTAACCCCGACACAAAAGATAGAAATTCTACAATAAAATTCATACCAATATTTCGGTATAATGATATTGAAAGAATAACATTACTTAAATCACTACAACAAAAAGGCTTATCAGCGACCGCACATCTGCGACCGCATATAGTCGCAGATGGGTATCAGCGACCGGATGCAGTCGCTAATAGTAGTCGCAGAAAATCTTGTCGCTAAAAAGACATCAGCGACCAACAATAGCGACCGCATTATTAGCGACCGCAATCAGCGACCTCAGCTGTCGCTATTCTGACTCATGCTGAGTCATGCGTCAGACGTGATGTGGTACACGTGTCAGCGACTGATAATAGCGACCGCATGCGGTCGCTGAAGTAGACGAACCTTACTGGGTCGCTAATACTGTATCAGCGACCGCACGCGGTCGCTGACTTTGTTTTTTTTTTAAATATTTTTCCTGTTTTATTGATTTCCCAAAAATAACCTGCTTTGTACCTGCTTTTTATCCCAACACACAGCAGTATATATAAGCATCCATCCATGATAACTACTATATGATAAACATCCATCCATACATACAGTCCAAAGAATGAATCTAAATCAACACAACACAATACAATCGTAAACATCCATATAATAGAATCGTAAACCAATACAGTCCAAAGATAAGTAGTTTAAAAGATTACAAGGCTTTAAAAATCTAAAAAACAAGTCTAACAAGGCTTTACAAATCTAACATGCGTGACTGGTCTAGCTCTTCATGGATCATTCAAATTAGTACCCTGTAATTAACAAAAGAATAAAACATATATGTTACATGTGTTGATATTGCTATGACTTGGGGAAAGCTAAATAATAGACAATGTACGTAATGAAACATTAAAAGTACCTGGTCGCCACCCTGATGCTGTGATGCTGCTGCTTCCGCCACTGCCTTTGCCAAGTCATCAGGATTCAGAGAATGCAGATGCCCGCCCAGTATAAGAAGAAGATCACGATTTTGACAGATCGCTCTCACACAGTCAGCAGGAGTATGATAGGCTGGATGACCTGATGACTGTGTAGACTGTGTAGACTGGGTAGCAGAGCTGCCTGTGCCACTGATGGTCGGGCGTCGTCTTTGTCCTTGACCTTTAACATAATTTTTCTTCACGACGGACGCCCTCTCCCACAATTCTTGATCAATCGCCGGACGCGGGGTGCCTTCAGGATAGCGCTCGTTCATTAAGCCCTTATAAGTGTCCTGTCAGAAGGTCAACAAATAAATAGTTAAAAATAAATACGAAATGCTAAAAAACATGACTATAATATATTTAAAGTTAACTTATTACCGCTATCTGAACAGCATCAGGCAGACCATCACGGGTGGCCACATACACATCTAACCAATTGATAGGTTGACCTTGAGACTCAGACTCCTACAGTTCATGTTCTCATATTAATATGTAAACATATGATATTTTAGCTACAAAACATGACTGTAAACATAAAGACAAATAACTAAGCCAATAAGCTTGTTATACATACGTACCCTAGCAGCAATATGTTGCAGCTGAGATATACTGCCGCCCTTGTACGTGCCTTTTGCCTTTTCGCCTTCAGATACACCTGAGGATCTGTTCGAGGCGGCAGTCTTACGTCTCTTGACCCAGCTCTCAGCTCTCCACTGCTCACACATCTGCACCCATATGGGATGTGCGCACCACCAGGGGCAATGCTCATGCATATACTGCTCACCCTGTCCTGGATGGTCAATCTCAGCATTGTGCAGGGCTTTCTGTCGTTCTTTGTTTAGATTATCTTTAGTCCGGACGGCGCACTTCTGCCAGAACAGTGCTTGAATAACTGATGCATGTGCGTCGTCCCATCTATACCGCTTCTGCAAATAAAACAACAATAATAATATTAAAACTACTATAATACCATAATCCAACATTACTAAACTATTAGTTGATTAACTATGTATTATCTATCAGAGTGATTAAATAAATATACCTGAAATTCAGCCCAAACTGCATCCTTATGGGCGAGAGGTGTGCTCGCCCATGTAATCACTGGCGTAGGCCAGTTCTGTAAGCATAATTGTGAAATGCACTTCACAATTTTACTATCTTGAAAATCACTACAATATACAATAATTTACATTAAAATATATTTATAACAATGGAAATATTAAACCCTTATATATACACGATGTTTAACTTACGTGCTTTCTGGAGGAGGACGGATCTGTATAAGAATGCGATCATCCGGATTAGCCGGGGCCTTCGGCACATGATTAGGGCCCCGACCCAACCCGCGCTTTCGTGCAACAGGTTCAGAAGACATCTATAAATAAAAAAAATTAGGATGTTAGTATGAAATTATGAATGACAATTAATTGTATGAAATAGTTAACTACGATTACCATAAGTGAAAGGTACATAAACATGACTGCAAAATAGTTAACTACAACAACTATAAATGATATAGTTAAGGATATAGAGAACATTCCTATATAGAGAACATAAATGAAAGGTACATAATTATGAACTAAACATGAACATGAACATAAACATACATTTTGTACAATTAAAACTAAACATACATTTTAATGAAAATCGTTGTCTGATGAGTCAGAATCATTTTGTACAAGTATCGGAGATTCATAACCATCTTCTTCAGATTCTGTGTCAGTGTCAGTCAATAACTCTTTCTCAATATCACTGTCATCCTGCACAATAACTGTCTCGGGATCCAATTCATCAGGTTCATCTCCACCCTCTAACTGGATTACATCATTGTTGTCCTCTATATTTATTATAGGAGGTCTCTGAAGCATTTCCTCTTGGTAGAAATCCCCGTCTATTACTTGGACACGACTACGCGCGGGAGTATGAATTACAACTTGCCAATCTGTAGGCGGTCTATCCCTTTTCCTAACTGGACTAGGAGTATAGTATACTTGTATTGTTTGAGTTGGTAATACAAACGGTTCGTTGGAGTACGCAGACCTATGGAGGTCAATATCGACGATTCCATGTCTGTCAACACGTATCCCTTTTTCTGAATCAAACCAATGGCACTTGAACAAGTGAATATGACCACCGTACGTGCCCTTGTACGACAACTCTACGATTTCCTCCAACTCCCCATAAAAGGCACGACCAAGCTCATTGTAACAATCTCCTTGGACACACACTCCAGAGTTCGTTGTTCTTTTACCGTGCTCATATGCCTTTGTGTGAAATTCACAACCATTTATTTTGTAACCATTGCGGGTGACTTGGTCCCTGTCTGGTCCCATAGCTAGGACTTGTACATTAGCCGGAATCGTTGATCCCTTAGTCAAAGCCTACAAAAACTCCATCTTATTAAATGAAGTCATAGTTAACATGGAGTATATATATATATATATTACGTGCTTAAAAATTAAACTTACTTTGTCCTTTAGCCAAAGTGCAAAGTTTTTATCCCGATTGATTTGAACATCTTTATCAGTTATGCCGGGATGCTTCACTTTTAACTCGTCATCGTACAATCTATACCATGTTATAAACATTAACATATTGGAATAAATTGTCAACTTAAAAGATAAATTATCAAGTTTACATGTGTACCTCACAAATTCGTCAATCTCCTTGCAATTGAGAAGAATGTAAGTATGTGCAGCATGTAATTCTTGCTCAGAGAGGAATATGCGCTTCCCTTTTCCATAAGCGCGGCCCGATAGACCAAATACAGATAGTCGACCATTTAGTTCAACATTTCCCCCATCATCATGTCTCGATACTCGATTGGCCTTTGTCAAGACTTCGTCCGGAAAATAGTCTGAGACAAACGTAGATATCTCATCGAAACTGTATGCCTCGCATATCGACCCCTCGATATAAGCTCTATTCTTAACCTTTCTCTTAAGGTTTCCCATCACCCTTTCGAAAGGGTACATCCATCTATATTGAACTGGACCCCCAACACGAGCTTCATAGGGAAGATGGATTTGCAAATGCTCCATGGAGTCAAAAAAACCAGGTGGGAATATTTTTTCCAGTTTACACGTGATCTCTATGATGTTCTTCTCAAGTACAGACATGTCCTTCTCATTTAATGATTTTGAACATAAGTCTTTGAAGAAACGACTAAGATCCGTCAAAGCATCCCATATTGGTTTATCAAGCAGATCCCGAAATGCTATAGGCATGAGCCTCTCCATGAACACATGACAGTCATGACTCTTCATCCCTTGCAATTTCCCACCCGTAACACACCTTGCAATGTTTGATGCATATCCATCTGGTAGTTTCAGAGACTTAACCCATGTGCATACATCTTCAACTTGCTTTTTGGACAATGTGTACTTTGCATGCGGTTTGACAATCTTACCATTAGGAGATTCGTAAAGTTCTAATCCGGGACGCTTACAAATATCTTTCATGTCCAAACGTGCCTTATCGTTATCTTTTGTCTTCCCCGTAACATTCATCACAGTGTTAAACACATTGTCAAACACATTCTTCTCAATATGCATCACATCTAGATTATGACGAATCAAATTTGTAGACCAATAAGGCAGTTCCCAAAAGATGCTTCTCCGAACCCAGTTATGAGATTCGCCAAACCCATTGATTATATTTGTGGCATCAACCTTACCAAATGGGATAACCGGCAATCTCATCACACGATCTCGCATCTCCGTTCCCGAAAATCGCGGTGCAGGTATATCATTGTCTACTTTCCCTTTCCTGAAGTGTTCTCTATTTCTTCGAAATGGGTGATCTACCGGTAAGAACCGACGATGACAGTCAAACCAACAAGGCTTTCGACCTTTTGATAGATTAAACGACTTTGTATGCTCCATACAATACGGACAAGCCAACTTCCCGTGTGTACTCCATCCAGCTAACATACCATAAGCTGGGAAGTCACTTATAGTCCACATAACCGCTGCCCTAAGGTTGAAATTTGTTTTCGTTGCAACATCCCAAGTCTGTACTCCATCCTCCCACAATACCTTCAACTCGTCTATAAGAGGTCTCAAGTAAACATCTAAGTTCTTTCCAGGACTCTTAGGACCAGGAACCAAGAGTGAAAGAAATAAGTATGGCTGTTTCATACACATCCAAGGTGGCAAGTTGTACGGAGTAACAATCACAGGCCAACATGAGTACGGAACAGCTGAGTGGCCAAACGGATTGAAACCATCGGTGGACAATCCAAGCCTCACATTTCTAGGTTCCAATGCAAATCCAGGATGTGCTAAGTTGAAATCTTTCCAAGCCTTCCCATCTGCGGGATGATTTAGTTCTCCATCTTTAGCTGGAGATTTCGCATGCCAACTCATATGTTCAGCTATTCTTGAAGACATGTACAATCTTTTTAGCCGATGTGTTATTGGAAAATACCTTAGAATCTTAAACGGTATACTTGATTTTTTTGTAGTCACACCCTCTTTATTAGGCCTAAACCGATCATGACTGCAAAACGTGCACCTTGTCATCTGTTCATTTTCCTTATAAAACAACATGCAATCGTTGGGACATGCATCGATCTTTTGGTATCCAAGACCCAACTTCTTCACCATTTTCTTACAAAAGTAATAGTTACCAGGTAATTTCTCACCGTCAGGCAACATACTCTTAATGGCCTTCAAGAGCGACTCAAAACACTCATGGCTCATGTTGTGATCAGCCTTGATGTTAAGTAATGTCGCCACTGCAGACAATATAGTGTGTTTGGTGCAACCATGCCACAATGGCTCGCTACCCTCGTTTAACAACTTAAAGAATTCTTTGGCATCAGAATTCATAGGTTGTTCTCTGCCTTGCTCCCAATCAAAATCTGGCCATGCAATATCATGAACCATTTCATTCATACGATGAGTACTACTGCCAGAATTATGTACTTGTGTGATGCCACCATCTCTTCTCTGCCCATGTGCCCACCAGCATTCTTCGTAATTTCTCATGAACCCAGAAACAAGTAAATGATAGTTTATCATGTCTCTATCCATATAATTTACATTCTTACACTTCAAACATGGACATCGTATCTGCGACTTACCATTCATACATTCCGGGTGACTATACGCATACTCCAAAAATACTTGGCAACCAGCTCTAAATTCAGCTGTAGCACCTATCTGGGCACTTGACTTTCGTCGTGCCATCCAACTACGGTCTAAATAGAGGTCCATGATTGCACGGTACCTATGTTGACATGAATTTATTGTATTCCTTGTTAGAGATTTACAATTCAGCTCAATCCCATTTATGATGCTTATAAATACATATAGATGTATATATACATATATAACATGAGTGTGCATCATATATGATTATTCGGGAATTGAACAAGGATACATGCCAAAACAACCTAAAGACAATAGATTCCTAGGGGTAGAATATGAATCATTGCATCATGCATGGTCTGCATATGATAGGACATTAGGTGATGAAAATATCTTGATGGTCAAGTTTGAAGAACAACCAATGGAATTTGAAATGTGTTCTAGAAACTATAACGATGCGTATATCAAGATTGCAGAAGAAGGCATACTATTAGCCCCTGTGAATACGAATGCATATATGGCCATTTAACTTATATATGAAGATTTAGACAAGTATGTCTTCTCGACTGTGAATTATGGATAAACTTCTTTGAACCTTCTTCTTGATTGAATTATGGATAAACTTAATTCCTAGTTATGTTTTATGTCATACTCATTGTGACAACCCCAAAATAGGTCCATTCCACCCAACCCATTCTGAGTCGTCAAATACATGGTACAGAAAACAACTACAACTTTATTACAACAATTGTCGTGCAAAATACAACAACACATATGCTGTGAGTTTGGATACAAATATATACCAAATGTGACTCATGTTCCAACCGTGGACATCACCTCACAATAACACCTTACATAAAGGTATAGTCAAAAACTGTTTTAGAAATTAGAATCTTTAGGAAGTGCTCAAGGAAACCTTCGTACATGGGAGGCCATGCGTCTAGGTTATGATAGATATCATATGGCCACAGAATTATCCTTGGTTGACCCAATAGATCCCAAAGAAAAACGAGAAGATTACTATCATATTCTTCCCAATGGTGAGTCTTCTCTTGACTTATCATTATCTCCACTGTCTCTAATTGAGAATTATACTTTAAATAAACACCAAGATTATATAGGTAGTGCTCGTATATATACTCAGCAAGTGGATGAGCACATCCCTGTTTTATGATGACACGAGGTTGTATGTCGTTAGACATCTTGTATGATAGTGGCAAACCACCCTTCCAACGTTGGGTACACCTTACCCTATTGGATTCACCAAATATAACTACTAAATGAACTTTTCTATACTGCTTCGGGAGAACATCCACAGCTAGAGACCACCGTTCTATTTTCCCGTTACCCTCGCTCGACCCAGCTACACTCTTATTACCTGAAAGGAATTGTGAACAGAAGGGTGAGCACAACTAGCCCAGTAAAGAATATCATGACTAAAGATAATTAAATTATCAATAGCCTTCATCAATAATAAATCAGAGATTTAGAACATATGGTAAATGATAAAAATTTCAACCATAGTTGCAGCGGAACGAGCAATCCATTAGAAGAGTCAAATAGACTATAAAGTCTATTATTTCTCCATGTTAAAAATCCATCAACAATGTTTTATCCCTGTAACATCAATCAACAATTCTGGTCCACAATCATATGAATAACTCATAATCATAACTGTAGTTCTAAATTCCTCTTCTCATCCAGGACGAAGATAATTTTCATCACCTATCTTTACCTGAAACATCAAAGATCATGGTTACACCAAATCACATTTCCTGTTCATAATCATACTAATAACTTCATCTTTGCACTACGGCCAAAGATATTCATTTGTATCACCTGTTGGTCATGTTTATCTCAACATCTGTTCATCTTTGCACTACTGGCCAAAGATATTCAACAACATATCATCTTTGCACTACGGCCAAAGATATTCATCAACAATTCATCTTTGCACTACAGGCCAAAGATATATATCTCAATAATTCATCTTTGCACTACAGGCCAAAGATATTCCTCAACAGTTCATATTTGCACTACAGGCCAAATATATTAATATCTCAAAGAAATATATAATCATTTCAGAATTTATATAAACAATAATTATAACCATGTTGATCAATTCACCTTTGCACTTAAGCTAAAGATATTCAATTATAAATTCAATGGTCATGATCATACCAGTCAACAATTCAACTTTGCACTACTGGCCAAAGAGAACCCATAGTCATGATCATACCAAAAATCTACCCATCTTTACACTCAAGTCAAAGAGAATTTCAACATTAGGGTTATAAAAATGTTATATATGATAATAAAATCAATATAATCAACATATAGATTTAATCTCAAGAGTAATATTCATAAATCAACTATAATTTGGTTAGAAAAAGAAACTAATTTTGTCGTGAATAGTAACTCGTGAATAGTAACTCATGAATAGTAACTCGTGAATAGTAACTCATGAATAGTAACTCGTGAATAGTAACCCTGACATGAAAAAGGTAGAAATTCCACAATAAAATACATACCAATATTTCGGTATAATGATATTGAAAGAATAATATTCTTAAGCTTATAAACAATTTATTTAAATTGTTTACACTTTACTAATTAATGCATTTAATCATCATAAAATGCCAACTCTTAAGATTTCATCATCAATAACCAAAACCCTCATCAAAAATCTGCATATACCTCATATATAGGATTCTCAAGCCATAAAATCCTATTTTCCAATTTTCTTACTTCACATAACATATTTAATTCATTTTCTCATAACTAGACTATTTTCATGAAAAATACCAAATCAGTTCCAAAAATATTTCTTTTCTGGAATTTAGCATAATATAGTCCCATAGTGAACATATATTTTTCTCAGAATTTTTAAAAGTCATTTACTATTTTTCATATGGCCAAAATAGCCGAATATTTAGACATTTATCAAAAATTGTACTTTTGTCTAAAAATTCTGAAATTTACAGAGTATACTTCTATCATATACATGTACTCCCAATAAAAATTTCATCAATTTTGGAGTTAACCACAAGGAATTATAAGCTGTTACTTTTAAAATAGTCTTTTCTCATAAAATTCATAACTCTCAATCTATACATCCAAAAATCACCATTTTTGGACACAATCAAGAAAACTCATCAAAATATCATTTCAAATTTTTCCAGAATTTTTGAAGATTAGAAAAATTACGAAACTGAAAATCATAACAACCCTTAAAATCCCTTAATATCCCTTACAATCCCTTACTATCCCTTACTATCCCTTACCTCAAAAGAGCAGTACTTCTGACTGGATATCGGATATGATGCTGAAGAAAACTTGCACTGATGAATAGCAACTCACCAAGTATCTAAAAACTCACAAAATATGCTTCATAATATAGAGAGAGAAAGAGAGAAAGCTTATGTTTCTGGTGTGATTTTCAATTCTAACTTAGCCCTCTATTTATAGGAAAATTTTGGTAGGTTTGACCTGCAACCTGATGGCTTTACCTGCTACTATTCCCACCCACCACATTTGAATATAATTCAGCACATTTCTTCACCAACCACAAGTGGGGCCCACCAATTCTAGAATTTTCCACCAAAATGATAAACTCCGAAAATTCAACAATTTCTGAACCAGTCATCTCGTAAAATTCATAACAAATCATACGTTCATTTTTAACGGTTCAAAATTTGTGGACATATACTCAACTTATATATGTATAACATATCCAAAAATTACCACGATCCAACGGTCGGATTAAAAATTATAACCCCCGCAAAATATCTCAAAAACCCTGATTTTTAATACCTCCATTCCGACAAAAATACTGATAAAAACCTCAACATTAACTCCTTCATTTTTAACCACAAAAATATATCCCTCATTTATATCCACATAAAATAAATATTTTCTTATCATATGAATCAATAATTAATTATTCACAAATAATATTACAGAATCACATTTATGACAACCAGGCCGTTCCCAGGAAAGAGGGGGCTTTCCAATAAGGATTTCTCCTTACTGGCGCGCAATTAGATGACCAAACCTCTCCTTAGACAGAACTTTCTAGACATTGCCAATAATGATATCTAATAATACTATTCAAATAATATGAATTATTGATCTGATAATGGAAAATACTGTGCAGCAACAATTATTGAACAACAATAATATAAAATTTCAACGTAGCAATTATTGAATCAATAAAATAAAATATTGAACAGTAATTACTGTAACAATTATTGAGTAGTGCCTTCTTACGTAAGAATCAATAATTTCAAAAATACTGTGCAATACCGTGTGCTACTGTGCAATAACGCGTATTACTGTATTTTAACCACCGGGTATTCCAACAGTGTTAACGGTAACAACTACGCCGTTATTTGTAAAAACTCAAATTTGTCGTTTTTCTTCACCCGACAGTTATTCGTTATGGGGCCCACAAATAGCTGTGCCGTCGTACGAATATTTCCCGACAGAAAGAATATTCCACGACCAAACGAATATTCCCCGACAACAATGATTATTTTATAACTACATGTGTATTTTGAAAAAAAATCATATATCACCCTTAACTTTAACATTTATCAATTTAACCATTTACTGAATAGTAATTATAAGAAAAATTGAATACTTTTATTTCATAAAATTCGGGGTCTTACAATCTCCCCTCCTTATGAAATTTCGTCCCCGAAATTTACGTACCTGGTATTTCAAAAAGTTGAGAATACCTTCCTTTCATTTCAAATTCCATCTTCTCTGTCATCATAATTTCTCCATTGCTCATCTCCTGTATTTCAAATAACATTCTAGAATACAGCTTCAAAACAAGTGTTAATTTAACAAATTAACATATCACATAATATCCCGATATTATGACTAACCAACAAATAAGCTTAGGTAGGACACACTAGCGAAGGATTTACTCATCTCTCCCCTCCTAGTTGTATTCCCCGATCTCCGCCAGAGATCATATCCCCAAGCTCTGATACCAAATGTAACTCTGGACACCAACCTATGTCAGCACCTTACATTGATACCTATCAGTTTGCCACCGCAGAACGGCGTCCCCTACGGAGAGTCTGGCTTCGGTGCATCCCCCATCAATAGGAAGTCACCAGCGAGAGGCTCGGGGCTCTTTACTTATAGCTCTGATACCAACTGTAACGACCCCAAAATAGGTCCATTCCACCCAACCCATTCTGAGTCGTCAAATACATGGTACAGAAAACAACTACAACTTTATTACAACAATTGTCGTGCAAAATACAACAACACATATGCTGTGAGTTTGGATACAAATATATACCAAATGTGACTCATGTTCCAACCGTGGACATCACCTCACAATAACACCTTACATAAAGGTATAGTCAAAACTGTTTTAGAAATTAGAATCTTTAGGAAGTGCTCAAGGAAACCTTCGTACATGGGAGGCCATGCGTCTAGGTTATGATAGATATCATATGGCCACAGAATTATCCTTGGTTGACCCAATAGACCCCAAAGAAAAACGAGAAGATTACTATCATATTCTTCCCAATGGTGAGTCTTCTCTTGACTTATCATTATCTCCACTGTCTCTAATTGAGAATTATACTTTAAACAAACACCAAGATTATATAGGTAGTGCTCGTATATATACTCAGCAAGTGGATGAGCACATCCCTGTCTTATGATGACACGAGGTTGTATGTCGTTAGACATATTGTATGATAGTGACAAACCACCCTTCCAACGTTGGGTACACCTTATCCTATTGGATTCACCAAATATAACTACTAAATGAACTTTTCTATACTGCTTCGGGAAAACATCCACAGCTAGAGACCACCGTTCTATTTCCCCGTTACCCTCGCTCGACCCAGCTACACTCTTATTACCTGAAAGGAATTGTGAAGCAAAAGGGTGAGCACAACTAGCTCAGTAAAGAATATCATGACTAAAGATAATTAAATTATCAATAGCCTTCATCAATAATAAATCAGAGATTTAGAACATATGGTAAATGATAAAAATTTCAACCATAGTTGCAGCGGAACGAGCAATCCATTAGAAGAGTCAAATAGACTATAAAGTCTATTATCTTCTCCATGTTAAAAATCCATCAACAATGTTTTATCCCTGTAACATCAATCAACAATTCTGGTCCACAATCATATGAATAACTCATAATCATAACTGTAGTTCTAAATTCCTCTTCTCATCCAGGACGAAGATAATTTTCATCACCTATCTTTACCTGAAACATCAAAGATCATGGTTACACCAAATCACATTTCCTGTTCATAATCATACTAATAACTTCATCTTTGCACTACGGCCAAAGATATTCATTTGTATCACCTGTTGGTCATGTTTATCTCAACATCTGTTCATCTTTGCACTACTGGCCAAAGATATTCAACAACATATCATCTTTGCACTACGGCCAAAGATATTCATCAACAATTCATCTTTGCACTACAGGCCAAAGATATAATATCTCAATAATTCATCTTTGCACTACAGGCCAAAGATATTCCTCAACAGTTCATATTTGCACTACAGGCCAAATATATTAATATTTCAAAGAAATATATAATCATTTCAGAATTTATATAAACAATAATTATAACCATGTTGATCAATTCACCTTTGCACTTAAGCTAAAGATATTCAATTATAAATTCAATGGTCATGATCATACCAGTCAACAATTCAACTTTGCACTACTGGCCAAAGAGAACCCATAGTCATGATCATACCAAAAATCTACCCATCTTTACACTCAAGTCAAAGAGAAATATCATCATTAGGGTTATAAAAATGTTATATATGATAATAAAATCAATATAATCAACATATAGATTTAATCTCAAGAGTAATATTCATAAATCAACTATAATTTGGTTAGAAAAAGAAACTAATTTTGTCGTGAATAGTAACTCGTGAATAGTAACTCATGAATAGTAACTCGTGAATAGTAACTCATGAATAGTAACTCGTGAATAGTAACCCTGACATGAAAAAGGTAGAAATTCCACAATAATATACATACCAATATTTCGGTATAATGATATTGAAAGAATAATATTCTTAAGCTTATAAACAATTTATTTAAATTGTTTACACTTTACTAATTAATGCATTTAATCATCATAAAATGCCAACTCTTAAGATTTCATCATCAATAACCAAAACCCTCATCAAAAATCTGCATATACCTCATATATAGGATTCTCAAGCCATAAAATCCTATTTTCCAATTTTCTTACTTCACATAACATATTTAATTCATTTTCTCATAACTAGACTATTTTCATGAAAAATACCAAATCAGTTCCAAAAATATTTCTTTTCTGGAATTTAGCATAATATAGTCCCATAGTGAACATATATTTTTCTCAGAATTTTTAAAAGTCATTTACTATTTTTCATATGGCCAAAATAGCCGAATATTTAGACATTTATCAAAAATTGTACTTTTGTCTAAAAATTCTGAAATTTACAGAGTATACTTCTATCATATACATGTACTCCCAATAAAAATTTCATCAATTTTGGAGTTAACCACAAGGAATTATAAGCTGTTACTTCTAAAATAGTCTTTTCTCATAAAATTCACAACTCTCAATCTATACATCCAAAAATCACCATTTTTGGACACAATCAAGAAAACTCATCAAAATATCATTTCAAATTTTTCCAGAATTTTTGAAGATTAGAAAAATTACGAAACTGAAAATCATAACAACCCTTAAAATCCCTTAATATCCCTTACAATCCCTTACTATCCCTTACTATCCCTTACCTCAAAAGAGCAGTACTTCTGACTGGATATCGGATATGATGCTGAAGAAAACTTGCACTGATGAATAGCAACTCACCAAGTATCTAAAAACTCACAAAATATGCTTCATAATATAGAGAGAGAAAGAGAGAAAGCTTATGTTTCTGGTGTGATTTTCAATTCTAACTTAGCCCTCTATTTATAGGAAAATTTTGGTAGGTTTGACCTGCAACCTGATGGCTTTACCTGCTACTATTCCCACCCACCACATTTGAAATATAATTCAGCACATTTCTTCACCAACCACAAGTGGGGCCCACCAATTCTAGAATTTTCCACCAAAATGATAAACTCCGAAAATTCAACAATTTCTGAACCAGTCATCTCGTAAAATTCATAACAAATCATACATTCATTTTTAACGGTTCAAAATTTGTGGACATATACTCAACTTATATATGTATAACATATCCAAATATTACTACGATCCAACGGTCGGATTAAAAATTATAAACCCCGCAAAATATCTCAAAAACCCTGATTTTTAATACCTCCATTCCGACAAAAATACTGATAAAAACCTCAACATTAACTCCTTTATTTTAACCACAAAAATATATCCCTCATTTATATCCACATAAAATAAATATTTTCTTATCATATAAATCAATAATTAATTATTCACAAATAATATTACAGAATCACATTTATGACAACCAGGCCGTTCCCAGGAAAGAGGGGGCTTTCCAATAAGGATTTCTCCTTACTAGCGCGCAATTAGATGACCAAACCTCTCCTTAGACAGAACTTTCTAGACATTGCCAATAATGATATCTAATAATACTATTCAAATAATATGAATTATTGATCTGATAATGGAAAATACTGTGCAGCAACAATTATTGAACAACAATAATATAAAATTTTAACGTAGCAATTATTGAATCAATAAAATAAAATATTGAACAGTAATTGCTGTAACAATTATTGAGTAGTGCCTTCTTACGTAAGAATCAATAATTTCAAAAATACTGTGCAATACCGTGTGCTACTGTGCAATAACGCGTATTACTGTATTTTAACCACCGGGTATTTCAACAGTATTAACGATAACAACTACGCCGTTATTTGTAAAAACTCAAATTTGTCGTTTTCTTCACCCGACAGTTATTCGTTATGGGGCCCACAAATAGCTGTGCCGTCGTACGAATATTTTCCGACAGAAAGAATATTCCACGACCAAACGAATATTCCCCGACAACAATGATTATTTTATAACTACATGTGTATTTTGAAAAAAAATCATATATCACCCTTAACTTTAACATTTATCAATTTAACCATTTACTGAATAGTAATTATAAGAAAAATTGAATACTTTTATTTCATAAAATTCGGGGTCTTACACTCATGTTCAAGTTATTGGATTGGTATAAGTATGATCATATATTACAACCAAGGTTTTGGGTTAAGCCCTAATGTTCAAGTTATATAGCCATTTGACTTATATATGAAAAAATTTCGGCAGAGTCTCCCCTATAATATGAATTATCCACATGCACGAGGGCATGCATACTTGACCAATTTCAGGGCATAATTTAGGAGAATCCAATATTAGTAACAACAATAAGAAGCCCAAAAATTGTCCCAATTTCAGCAATATCAACAACAATTTATCTAAATTTCAGCAACAATATATTCAGCAGTAATGTTATATTCAAAATTTTTCCAAATTTCAACAACTGTTATTCAGTAATAAAAAATTATCCAACTTTAGATAATCTCATATTAAAACATGAAACCTAATCATGCATGTTCCCAAATTATTCTTGTGGTGTAAAGTGTGTGTATATACTTACAAAATTATACATATATGATGTATGTGTGTATATATATACATATAGGTATCAATCAACTCATAAAAGAATCTCTCTTTTTAAATTCATTGATTATCCCAAAAGTTTCATACCCATTAGGGTTCTACCCATTTTGAACAAGACACTGTAAATTTACCCATTTTGAACAAGTCACTGTAAATTAAACTGGATTTTCAGTCAAACCCATTTGGATTTTCAGTCAAACTCAAATTAAACCCAAAAAATTCAAGAAAATGGCATCTAGAAGCAGAACATCAACACATTCACATCTTCAGAAAAACAAATCATGCCCATTCAATCAAAAATAACAGAAAAATAGTTTAATTTAGGGATTAATTAAAGGGGTTACCGGCGGTGGTGAAGGCGTCAGCCGGTGATGTCGGTGGTGAAGGCGTCGGCAGTAGCGGTAGTTTTCCTCCCTCTTCTCTTCTCTTCTCCTCCTACTCCCTCTTCTCCCTCTCGTCAGTGTCTCCCCCTCTTTTTTTTTCTTCAGTACTGATCGAGCGAACTGCTGAACTTGATTAAGTTCATGAGAATCAGCGACCGCCATCAGCGACCGCATGCGGTCGCTAATATTTAATGACGTGGACATATCAGCGACCGACCGTGGTCGCTGATAGAGAGTGGTCGCCCCGCCAAAGTTTCGCACCAAATTTTAGGAGGGAAATTCATATCAGCGACCGAACAGCGACCGCATGCGGTCGCTGATATGAACTAGCGACTAGAATCCTATCGGTCACAGATAGCAGTCGCTGTTACTATTATCAGCGACCGGATACGGCGGTCGCTGATATTATTGGTCGCAGATGGCGCTTTTTCTTGTAGTGAATTTATAAACAATTTATTTTAATTGTTTACACTTTACTAATTAATGCATTTAATCATCATAAAATGCCAACTCTTACAATTTCATCATCAATAACCAAAACCCTCATCAAAAATCTTCATATACCTCATATAGGATTCTCAAGCCATAAAATCCTATTTTCCAATTTTCTTTCTTCACAAAACATATTTAATTCATTTACTCATAACTAGACCATTTTCATGAAAAATACCAAATCAGTTCCAAAAATATTTCTTTTCTGGGATTTAGCATAATATAGTCCCATAGTGAACATATATTTTTCTCAGAATTTTTAAAAGTCATTTACTATTTTTCATATGGCCAAAATAGCCGAATATTTAGACATTTATCAAAAATTGTACTTTTGTCTAAAAATTCTGAAATTCACCGAGTATACTCCTATCATATTCATGTACTCCCAATAAAATTTTTATCAATTTTGGAGTTAACCACAAGGAATTATAAGCTGTTACTTTTAAAATAGTCTTTTCTCATAAAATTCATAACTCTTAATCTATACATCCAAAAATCACCATTTTTGGACACAATCAAGAAAACTCATCAAAATATCATTTCAAATTTTTCCAGAATTTTTGAAGATCAGAAAAATTACGAAACTGAAAATCATAACAACCCTTAAAATCCCTTAATATCCCTTACAATCCCTTACCTCAAAAGAGCAGTACTTCTGACTGGATATCGGATATGATGCTGAAGGAAACTTGCACTAATGAATAGCAACTCACCAAGTATCTAAAAACTCACAAAATATGCTTCATAATATAGAGAGAGAAAGAGAGAACACTTATGTTTCTGGTGTGATTTTCAATTTTAACTTAGCCCTCTATTTATAGAAAAATTTTGGTAGGTTTGACCTGCAACCTGATGGCTTTACCTGCTACTATTCCCACCCACCACATTTGAAATATAATTCAGCACATTTCTTCACCAACCACAAGTGGGACCCACCAATTCTAGAATTTTCCACCAAAATGATTAACTCCGAAAATTTAACAATTTCTGAACCAGTCATCTCGTAAAATTCATAACAAATTATACGTTCATTTTTAACGGTTCAAAATTTGTGGGCATATACTCAACTTATATATGTATAACATATCCAAAAATTACCACGATCCAACGGTCGGATTAAAAATTATAACCCCCGCAAAATATCTCAAAAACCCTGATTTTTAATACCTCCATTCCGACAAAAATACTGATAAAAACCTCAACATTAACTCCTTCATTTTTAACCACAAAAATATATCCCTCATTTATATCCACATAAAATAAATATTTCCTTATCATATGAATCAATAATTAATTATTCACAAATAATATTACATAATCACATTTATGACAACCAGGCCGTTCCCACGAAAGAGGGGGCTTTCCAATAAGAATTTCTCTTTACTGGCGCGCAATTAAATGACCAAACCTCTCCTTAGACAGAACTTTCTAGACATTGTCAATAATGCTATCTAATAATATTATTTAAATAATATGAATTATTGATCTGATAATGGGAAATACTGTGCAGCAACAATTATTGAACAACAATAATACAAAATTTCTACGTAGCAATTATTGAATCAATAAAATAAAATATTGAACAGTAATTACTGTAACAATTATTGAGTAGTGCCTTCTTACGTAAGAATCAATAATTTCAAAAATACTATGCAATACCGTGTGTTAGTGTTCAATAACGCGTATTACTGTATTTTATCCACCGGGTATTCCAACAGTGTTAACGGTAACAACTATGCCGTTATTTATAAAAACTCAAATTTGTCGTTTCTTCACCCGATAGTTATTCGTTATGGTGCCCACAAATAGCTGCGTCGTCGTACGAATATTCCCCGACAGAAAGAATATTCCACGACCAAACGATTATTCCCCGATAAAATAAATATTTTATAACCTCTTGCGTATTTTTGAAAAAAATTCATATATCACCCTTTTATCAATTTAACCATTTACTGAATAGAAAAATTGAATACTTTTATTTCATAAAATTCGGGGTCTTACAATATCCTCCGGATATTTTTCCTCCGAATTTATATCTTCCGAATTTCCTTCAGTCTGTACGTGGCTGATGATGAAACTGAGTCCGCCTTTAAAGCACTTCAATGATATAAAAGCTTAAACTTTTATCTCTGCGCTGGCTGAATTCGTTACTGGTGCGGTGACTTAGCACTAATTTATCATCACCTGGACCAAAGTGTTAATGTTTAGATTTTATATGCATCATTTGAATACTACCACTACATGCATAATATAAGTGCGATAATATGTAAAGTTGTATCAATAATCTATTACGATCATGCTTCAATTGCTATTGATAATATATATATATATATATATATATATATATATATATATATATATATATATATATATATATATACACACACACACACACACACGTACAAGTATATATTTAATTTAATAAAAAAGAATCACTTATCTCCTTCGGTGAATCGGTGATTTTAAATCGACACTAAAACAAGTGTCTTGTTTCCCACAGACGTCGCCAATGTTAACGTTAAATTTTGTACGCATGACGAAATCACCAAAACAACAAGTCAAAATTGCGCTAATGGTTGATTATATTGTTGTGATATCAAACTCATGAAATACACACAGATAAATATACGCTCATTATTGTAAGAGATATAAAATATGAACACAAGAATTTACGTGAAAACCCAATTGAAAAAAAAATCACGGAGAGAGAGAAGAAATCCACTAAAATAATATAGAGAGTATAAACTGTTTATTTGTGTCATATGCTATTGTGTATTGTATCTCTTGTGCCCTTTCATATTCTATTCTATTATCTTCTCTCTTCAACCCTAGCTTATAACCGTATATATAGAAGTCACTTCCACCCGTATCCAACTAGGAGAAGGACTCCTTATCCCTCCAAATAAGGAAACACAATCCTATTTTAATAAGGACTCTTCCACTATCACAATAAATATATATGGGTTGCACCATGGCTAGACCCAAATAATCACATCCCAACATTGCCCCCCAGTCTCTTATTTATATCTTATTTATAAGGAACTTATAAATAAGAGAGTATTGAAAAAGTCTCCGTGGAATTTTTATCATCAGAATTTATATTCTCGGAATTTATATCCTCGGGATTTTTATCCTCAGGATTTTTATCCTCGGAATTTATATCCTCCGAATTTATATCCTTCGAATTTCCTTCAGTCTGTGGTTGATGATGAAACCGAAGCCGCCTTTAAAACACTTCAATGATATAAAAGCTTAAACTTTTATCTCTGCGCTGGCTGAATTCGTTACTAGTGTAGTGACTCAGCACTAATTTATCATCACCTGGACCAAAGTGTTAATGTTTAGATTTTACATGCATCATATAAATATTACCACTACATGCATAATATAAGAGAGAGAATATGCAAAGTTGTATCAATAATCAATTACGATCATATTTCAATTGCTATTGACATAATACATATATACACACGTACAAGTATATATTTAATTTAATAAAAAAGAATCACTTATCTCCTTAAGTGAATCGGTGATTTTAAATCGACACTAGAACAAGTGTCTTGCTTCCCACAGACGGCGCCAATGTTAACGTCAAATTTTGTACGCGTGGAAATCTAATTGGGAAAAAACCACGGAGAGAGAGAGTAATCCACTATAATATTGGGAGTACAAGTTGTGTGTTTGTATTGTATCTCTTGTGCCCTTTGATATTGTCTTCTTTCTGTTCTCCTTTCAACCCTAGCTTATAGCCGTATATATAGAAGTCACCTCCACCCGAATCCAACTAGGAGAAGGATTCCTTATCCCTCCAAATAAGGAAACACAATCCTATTTTAATAAGGACTCTTCCACTGTCACAATAAATACATATGGGTCATCACCATATCTGGACCATTAAATAGATTGGGCTGCACCATGGCTAGACCCAAATAATCACATCCCAACATTGCCCCCAGTCTCTTATTTATAAGGAACTTATAAATAAGAGAGTATTCAAAAAGTCTCCGTGGGATTTTTATCCTCGGAATTTATATTCTCGGGATTTATATCCTCAGAATTTTTATATTTTTATCCTCGGAATTTATATCCTCCGAATTTATATCCTCCGAATTTCCTTCAGTCTGTGGTTGATGATGAAACCGAAGCCACCTATAAAACACTTCAATGATATAAAAGCTTAAACTTGTATCTCTGCGCTGGCTGAATTCGTTACTAGTTCGGTGACTCAGCACTAATTATCATCACCTGGACCAAAGTGTTAATGTTTAGATTTTATATGCATCATGTGAATATTACCACTACATGCATAATATAAGAGAGAGAATATGCAAAGTTGTATCAATAATCAATTACGATCATGCTTCAATTGCTATTGACATAATACATATATACACACGTACAAGTATATATTTAATTTAATAAAAAAGAATCACTTATCTCCTTAAGTGAATCGGTGATTTTAAATCGACACTTGAATAAGTATCTTGCTTCCCACAGACGGCGCCAATGTTAACGTCCGATTTTGCACGCGTGGAAACCCAATTGAGAAAAAACCACGGAGAGAGAGAGAGAGAGTAATCCACTATAATGTTGAGAGTACAAGTTGTGTGTTTGTATTATATCTTTTGTGCCATTTGATATTGTCTTCTTTCTGTTCTCCTTTCAATCCTAGCTTGTAGCCGTATATATAGAAGTCACCTCCACCCGAATCTAACTAGGAGAAGGATTCCTTATCCCTCCAAATAAAGAAACACAATCCTATTTTAATAAGGACTCTTCCACTGTCACAATAAATACATATGGGTCATCACCAGATCTGGACCATTAAATAAATTGGGCTGCACCATGACTAGACCCAAATGATCACATCCCAATAGGATCCATTCGGTATCCAAACAAAGTTAGTTAGGATCTCAAATGATGGCAACTCCTTTTACTTATTTTTTTTACCTATGGTTTCCTCCTGGATTTATATAAGACTAAACATGCATGAGTTACATTGAAGAATTCGCAGTTGTCATCAAAAACTGGAATTTTCAGAGGCTTCATTGAGCCCCACAGTTGGACTATGGCAAAGAGGTTAACATCTGTTCCATTGGATACATTTCATTTGCAATATCAGTTACCAGTTAGCTAGATTATATATTGATTTGCTTAATTAATTAAGCATATATATATAGGTATATATATAGGAACCGGATCCTATCCGGACTCCCGGATAGGTTTAAAATTTGGTCCTTTTTTTTTTTGCTTTTTTTATTAACACATAAAAAAAAAAAAATTATGGAACTGAAATTTTTCCATAATACAATGTTTTGGGTGTGTTTTGGATACATATAACAAAATATAATACAGTGTTTTTTTATATGTATCCAAAACACACCCAAAACACTGTATTATGAAAAAAATTCCAATTCTGTAAATTATTAAATTTTTTTAGTTGTTTAACAAAAAAGCAAAAAAAAAAATTCCGGACATTAGATCCGTCCAGACGTCCGGACTGGATCTTGTCCCTATATATATATATATATATATATATATATATATATATATATATATATATATATATATATATATTGGTATCTTTCACGTCACTGATAAAGGTGCAAAGAAAACTGTAATCCGATTTTAGCTTTGAGGGATAAATTTGTATAGGAACTTAATGGTCAGGGGGATATTAACTCATGTAATAAGATAATAATGAACAGCCTGAGAGAGAAAGATATATCAAGTTTTGTAGGTCTAAGGTAATTAATTCTCATACAGTCGAATTATGCCATTATTCCTTGTAATTTTGTTCAAGACCCACCCTAGGCATATTTCAATTTTCAGCTGTAGAAATTATAGCTCTAAGATCCCATGTTGCCTGTCCCTGCCATTCCAATATATAGGTACAGTCCATGCCTGGTTTATAGTGGTATTCTGCACTCCCATGCATGACAATATCGATCTAAGGCATAAATTAGTGTCTAGTGAGGGAGGAATTTGCAGTCCATAGCAAATATAGATTTAGAAACACATGCAGTTTTAGTCATTCTTATTCAAGCTGGTCCTTGTAGTTTCCTGATTGAACACAGCAACTTAAACAGGCTTTTCCAATTCCTCCAATGCGCAGAGTCATGAACCAATTAGCCTTACAGCACGCAAGGAGTCCTTTTAGTAGATTCAGTTGATGATATATAATTGTGAGTCCAGTTGTTAGTAAGATAATTTTGTTTATGTTACGTTTGGATTGAAATAATAAAGGTGAGAATGAAATGACCAATCCTATAGAATGAAAAAAAATTGTGTTTGATTGCGATTGGAATTGATTGAATCATTTTTTTTTCTTATTTTCGACTGAAATTTAACATTCTTGCCCAAGATTTCATGCCTAAAACCTTATGAGTAATTTTTTTATCATCGAGCCATGAGGGTCTTGGGAGAAGGAGAGCATGAAATAACTCATTCTAACTAGATTGGAATGAATCATTCCAATCTCTATTTCATTCCTTCAATCCAAACGTAGCATCAGTGACTATTACGATTGCTCAAATTTTCTTTTAATACTTACTTATAATCTCTCCTAACTAGTGTGTCTAATATAGTTTCTTCTTTTTGAGTAATCTATTTTCTATAGAATTTTTTTCTTTTTTCGTTTTTGGCTAAGAAAGTAATTTCACATTGTACAGTAACGTATATTATGAGAGTGATTAGCATGAAATTAACTTTGGTCAATTGACTAATACAGTGTCGACAAGCAGACCGAGATGTGATCTCTTCCTCTGCGTGTCAGTACTGTATTGGTCAATTGACCAACTTACCATAAAATTAACTTCATCGTAACCGGATCCGTATATTATGATATGTAACTTTTATTCTTGAAATCAGTAAAAAATCAGAAATAGATAACCACGAAGATCCAATAAATTTGAGATATAACTTACTAGAATATATATATATATATACATATATATATATATATATATATATATATATATATATAATGTCTTTTGCATGAGTAGTTACATGTAATTTGAGTGAAACCCTAAAATTTTTAGCACGTTGACAGTATATATGTTAACGTTTGAGGAGCTGTTATTCTTTTTTATTGCGTGATCAGTGGTGAGAAAAAAGGGTCCTCTGATCAAACTTATGTTAAAGCCCTTGTGCTGTTTCACTTTTGAAAAATGCAATATTCTTATTAATTTGTCCTATCTTTATAGCTACAAGAATCCTTTCTATAGTTTAGATGTCAAATTAATAAACTGTTCATTCATTTTTACTGTGTACTTGGTTCTGTATTACCTATCAAAGGAAAAAAATAATGTGTTCTTTATTAACCAACAGTGCATCCAAGATCTATAAAATCATCTTTCCCTTTGAGGTCGCTGCTTTTTTGTTGAAATGAAGGGTTTCATTCTGTGGCTAAACATGCAGAAGTGATTGTTGGACAGATATATTCAGACTCTTTTTACTGCGCGAGTTAAATATTCTCTCTGTTCCTAAAAGATCGTCTTTTAAGGTTTTTACACATAAATTAAGAAAGTCATTTAATACTATTATCATTTAACAATTAAAATTTGTTTAAAATTTCATTACTACCCCTTTATGGGAAATTGAAAACTATTAATACAAAGGATATAATTTCTTAGGACAATAAGAGAAGGTATGAGTAATGAGTAATACTACAGATACAAACTATTTTACAAGCATTTTATAAACTACTGATGTGGTATACTCCACCTCAGCATATTGATCAACAAATTATTTCAATATAGTTTTCGGCCCCACACAATATGTTGAGGTGGAGTATGCCACATCAGCAGTTTGTAAAATGTTTGTAGAATAGTTTGTGTCTCTAGCATTATTCAATATAGAAAAAAAATAATTTATTCTCATAGAAATTAGTTGTAAACGATAAATATTTTGAAACAAATTTTTTCATCTAAAACGACAATCTTTTAAGAACGAAGGGAGTAGAAAAGAACATGACATGATGTAGCGTCTTGAGTGCAACTGTGCAGCTCTTGTTCTTGGAGCAAACTTAAAGAAAGAAAGAAAGAAAGAAATGTTGTATAAAACAAGGTTACCATATCGATCGGGTACTAGCGTTCCAAATTATGAAACAAAAACTAAATGCCTCGTACATTCAATTCTACTATTGATAACGTTTCTTGTACCCGATTTCGTTATGTTGTCATCTGATAATCATGGTATAAGACTTGACACTAGCACTTAATTCCAAGTTGGTATTAATTATAACCTGCTTGTTTTCTTTTCAATGTGTAAGCACCATTATTAGATAATGTAAATCATCTTATTACAATTCCCTGAACGTTATTCTTGTAAATACTGATTAGTGATAAGGACCGGAAACAAAATGATTTCAACTTGCTATGTACAATTTAGATGATAATGTGCATAGATTTGCAAGTATTCTCTGAATGTGGTAATATGCCTCTACTCTATTCCATTAAAGTTTCACTCAATTGCACAGAGAATTTTACCCTGGGACCACAATAACTTGAAGAAAATTGTAGAACATGGTAACAACTTTTGCTTTTCATCGAGACAGAATCGACACACCAATTTGTAAACAAAACAAGGAATATTTATGGATAATTAGTTGATTATAATAAAGAAAAAGCAAGTGAAATATGCAAGTGTTGCGCGTATTTATTTATTAATTTTTTAAAATAATATTTGACTTCAAATATAAATTTTGATGAATATACTTCCCTCTATTTCAAATAAATGAAGACTTTCCATTTTATGGTTCAGATTTAAAATGTGTTGAAATGCGACATCGTGCTGATAAGAAAGAGAGATAATTTTAAATCTGGACTATAAAATTTCATTTACTATTATTTAAAATGGAGAGAATCCTACTCTTGAAAAATGCATCTTGTTCTTGTTATTGGGTTCTTTTTAGTTTTTTTATAAAATAATGTTATTATTACATAAAAAAAATTCACATAATACAAATATACGCACACATGTATATTTATGGACCCTATATATTAGGCGAAAGCTATAATATATATGTATATGTATATAAATATTAAATATTATGTGAATTTTTTTTATACGACAGTAGCATTGTTGTTTTTTATAATCCCTCAATACACTTGTGTGGAATTGGTGTGTATGAGCATTCATTAGATGGAATGGCTAAATCTACTCATCATCTAACTATGGTTGTTAAGTCCAATCATGACATTGCATGCATAGAAGGCACATGTGCCTAGCCATGGGTATCACTGTCACTATTAAAGCTCCAAAAATTCAGATTTGGCTTTTGCACATTCAATGGTTCTTTAAAAAAGGTAAAAACAAAATCACAGTTCATGATTTGATCCCACTTGTGGGCCCATTTGGCATCAAATCATTTGTGTTTTCTTGTATGATATGACCATTTTTGTCCTGATACCTTCATGTCTCAAATAACAACATGGAAGTTATAGCACAATCAATGGGAATCATGGCAAATAATGGTTTTTCTATCCCCCGTCCATCAGTACAAAATTAGAAGATATAATTGTTTTAGGGACTTTATCCACTTGCGTTTGTCTCCTTCAATAACGGTCACCATAGTCTTATTTTTTTACTTTAAATATAATTTACTATCGTCTTAAATTATTAGTTAATCTATCTTTCAATTTTTTAATTCCATTCGATTGAACTTGTCATTTTAAAAATTACTGACGTAACAGATGGGATGAAACATAACTGAACTGATGTGTAATTAAAAAAGAATATTTTAATTTTTAATTACATATTTATTATATGTTGTCAAACTTTATTTTCATCCCCTTCCAACGTCTTACTGCTCCGCAGAGCTTTCGACGTAGCTGGTGAGCTTGTCTTAAGGATACTGTTGACATCTCTCATCTCTCTCTCCCTATGATTTTAACTTGTTTCCACCGCAACCCAGCAGATAAACCACCGGAGACTGATCGGAGCCCAAGCATACTAGCAAAATACAAACCCAAACCTCTATGAAATCCGGCAATTAAGATAAAACATCCAATTAAAACTCGTGACCAAGGAGAACATGAAAACACCAAATTTAACCATAGATCGGGTCAAAAATGGAAGAAACAACCAAAATCAGATGGGATACAAACTACCAATACCCATATCCAAACAACTTCAAAACCATATCCAAATGGGTGGGCCGATTAGAAGAAAAGAAGGGGGAAAGCAGTCATAAATCCCAAAATTCAGCCGTCCAAAAAGCCACCAGAAACTCAAAATTGGTACCAGCGCCAAAACGCCAACACAACCATAATTTATCATTTTCTAAGCAATAATAAATAAGTTCATAACCCAAGATTCACAACCATAAAAAATTGAGCTAGAACGAAAAGCAGAGAAACCATGTCTCCGATCTACCTAGTCATCTAATAGCTAGCAATATCCAGATTAGGGGAAAAATAGAAGAAGAAAAAATGGGTTGCGTGAGATCTTTTCTCTGCTTTCATTTCTTTTGTTTACCATTTCCATTAAAAAAGGGAAAGACGGGAAGATGAAGATAGGGGGATAGGGACAAGGACAAAGAAACGGGGACGAGAAACAGTGTCAGAGACAGAGGAGGACAAGGGACGGGGATGTGATGGAAGGGTTCACGAGTAAGGGAAGGGAGGGGGGAATAATAGGATAGATGACTAATTTAGTTTTGTTATAATTTTTTGTTTAATTGTCGTTCTGTTTTGTTTAAATATTATTATTTGATTTTTAGTAATAATCTAATATGCTTTATTACTCTTTTGTCTTTTGATTAACATAAAATGATAAAAGAAAAGTTGTAGAATGACAAATTTGCCCTTTAAATGTGTTATCAACAATTTAAAAATTATTTTTTTAACACACATCAGTTGAGTATGTCCTACCCAGACTGCCACGTCAGCAAATTCTGACGTGACAAGCTCAATTGAATGAAATTAGAAAAAATTAATAGTTCAATCATCTAATTAACAAAATTGAAAGGTGGATCACAGAAGTGAAATATGACATATAATTTAGAATAATAAATTATATTTAAGCCTTTATTTTTAGATCCCAAGTTCCAATTAAACTAAAACATTTGACCTCATATTATCAATGCCAACTTAATTACTAACCATATATTTAAAATTTTGTTCATTTAAAAGGAGTTTATTTTAAATATAACTTATCTAACACACAAACCTAATATTTTAGGTTCATACGTAGTTTTTGGAGTTAAAACGCACCGTACCAAATGTTATTATTGTAAAAGTTGCAAATGCTAGTAAACAAAAAGATATTTGTTGATTCGACATGCAAATTGTGCTTCTAGATTAATTAGTGGAACATTTTACTCAATATTTATGTGTAGATTTATGTTAAACGTGGTTATTCTTTATTAACAATAGCAAGATTGTGATGGGTAGACATGTAAAATTAAATTATACAACCTAATAAAAATGCATGGGGACCATTTCATGGTCATAGTCATGGTCATGGTCATGATGATGATGGTGATGAAACTTTGGGATTGATTTTGGACCAAAAACAATCTTATGGTCCATTAATGGTGGACCCAAATATGCCTGCATTAAAGGGCTGTGCTGTTGACAATACAAAATCATGCATATTTCCATGTTTGATGATCCATCCCAAATACGCCCTCCTATTTTACTTGATTTGTAGTAATGGCTGATTCTTTGTTATGTCAGTCTCAACTCTCAAGTCCTTGTCTGTTTCACTGTCTGAATGTGCTACTTTCAAAAAGGCAAATAGGAAAAGGTTAAAAAAAAAAAGACTCGGAACATAGTACTTCCATCTGATTAAGTCTTGATGTGGGATTATTTCATTACAATCTTTTTTCCTTTTTTTTTAATAATATTTTTTACTTTCACAAAGATGAGGAGGCCTGGGAAATCTATGCACACATCTCATAATTCATAAATTGTCATGTGGGCCCACTCTCCATCTATTTACACACACAAAGAGAGAGGTGGGCACTTTGTCTTAAAGTTATGCAGTTGTTCCTTGTCTACATTAGGCACCACTCCTAAAGCTAACCACTAAAATCATTCATGTCTTTTGGCTAAGTGGGCACACACAAACCCACAGTAAAACACAATGATGCTACCAAAGATGGGGGATTTGGTTTTGCAGCCAGTCACTCATTAATGTGATAGGGGAAAGCCCTCATAACCTTGTCACATTTGTTCATTTGAGATTAGTTAGCATGAAATTAATTTTGATAAATTGACTAATACAGTGTTGATACGCGATCGGAAAGTGATATATCTCTATGCGTGTCAATTGACCAACTTACCATGAAGTTAACTTCATGATAACCGGATCATATTTATTTATATCGGTATTAAATATTAACGTATATAAATACATAAAGATTTTATTTTATTTTTAATAATGCTAGTGGGGAAAGCTGATGTTTACACTTGAGCTGAGCACCAGTGTGTTTCAACTCTAAACCTTAGAAAAGAATACATGGGTACAGTTCTACTTTTGTGTTTACTTTAGTGATTCTTTATTTTTAGGCTTTCATTTATAGTGGAGAGGTTTTTGGATTCAAAAATGCAATGAATTGCAGATGTGTTCCCTTTTTATCTTTAGGCTTACTCCACCAAACAAAATTCCATCTACGAAAAGTAGATTACTCATGGCAGGGACATTCAAATTCTCACATAAAGTAACTTCAGATATGATTTGTATTTTTGGTTTTATTCTCTTTCTTTTCATGTTTTGGGGAGTTGTGGATCCTTAATTATCTTGAACCCCACTACCATACTTTCTCCTACCCAAAAGTCTTAACTTAACTACCCATCTATCTATATAGGCCAGGAATAGTAGAAAATAAGAATTCCCCGAATTTGATTAGTATTCCCACTAAAACCCATTGAAAAAGGTTTTTTTTTTAGAACATAAAGTATTACATATAAATTTTAGAGATATATTTCATCATTTAGGGTTTAAGAAAAATCTAGAAAAGCAGACATAATTTACAAGCAGTTTATTTTAAAGGTAGTTTATTTAACTCACAAACGATGCACTTGAGATTCAAACGCAATGCTCCAAAAGTGGTTATGGTGCGTTTAAAAAACGCATGATCAAACGCTACTGCTGCAAACGTTCTAAACGCAGATAATCGAACATACCTTGTGTAATTTTACGCAATAAAGACACCATGTTATTACTTTTAGTCTCCATAAATAAATAAATAAAATAGACTCGGTTAGAAATCAATTTTCATTTTAATAGTAAGCCTTGATTTTAGGGGTCTGGTTCAATCAATATATACTATATATGGCATGACCACACCGACTAGGGTGAAAAAGCAAGTACATTTGGATTGTAGCCTACCCATAATTTTACTAGTCAAGAGACCTTGCAAATGTTATGCAACATGACTTGAGTGATGAATGTGTGTGGGGGGTAGATTTCAGTATTTTGTTGAAAAATTAAGATGAATAAATATTATGCTAGTAGTAGACAAACAAAGGAAGAAACAAATGAAATCAATTCAGAGATGATGGAATAGTATTAGTACATGAATGAATTACCCCTTTCACAAGGGAAGAAATTTTAGCTTGGGTCCCCTCCATGTTTCTTCGATTACTATATATATATCCCATATTGTATGCTTTCTACTGTCCCATTCCCATTCCCATTCCCATTCCCATTCCCATTCCTAACCCCACCACCCAAACTAAAATTTGGATCTGAATATATATCAACCATACTTATGTGACACACAAGTTTCCATATCTTTACACTTGCACAACCCCAAAAAAAACAAACAATATATATATATATATATATATATATATATATATATATATATATATAGGGAAATCATCCATAGAATACTTTAGTCAGATAGACTGTTTCAACTAACACTCATCCAGCCGTCCAAAATTAGAGTGAATGACTGAGATGAGGGCCCAGCCGCTACTCCCTCTAGCGGCCAGCCAAATTTTTTTTGTTGGCCGCTACTCCCTCTAGCGGCCAGTCAAAACGATCGTGTTTTGACTGACCGTTAGAGGGAGTAGCGGCTAACAAATCTTTTTTACTTAATTACTGATTATCCTCGTACATACTACTTATTAATCAGTAAAATAAAATAAAAAAAAATTATAAGTATAATTAGTAATTATCCTTATACTTATTAATAAAATAAGTATGTATAAGGATAATTAATAATTATCGTCTTATGATTTTTAATTATAAATAAGAAATAGTGATTGAATTTATATTATATTTCTACTCAAATATATAAACTCAATCATTATTTCCTATTCATAATTAAAAATCATAAGACGTAATTATTCTTATACATACTTATTTTGTTAATAATTATAAGGATAATTATAAAGATAATTACTGATTATCCTTATAATTATCCTTATAATTTTTTATTATTCTATTTTACTGATTAATAAGTAATATGTATAAGGATAATCTGTTAATAAGTATAAGGATAAGTATAAAGATAATTACTGATTATCCTTATAATTATCCCTATAATTTTTTATTATTTTATTTTACTGATTAATAAGTAGTATGTATGAGGATAATTAGGATAATCAGTAATTAAGCCAAATTTTTTTGCTAGCCGCTACTCTCTCTAGCGGCCAGTCAAAAGCGACCAACAAAAAAAATTTAGCTGACTGCTAGAGGGAGTAGCGGCTGGGCCCTCATCTCAGCCATTCACTCTAATTTTGGACGACTGAATGAGCGTTAGTCATTCACTCTAATTTTGGACGACTGAATGAGCGTTAGTTGAAACAGTCCCTTTGACTAATGTATTCTATGGATCATTTCTCATATATATATATATATATATATATATATATATATATATATATATATATATATATATATATATATATATATATATATTGCTTGGTCCAATTTACTTGTACTTAATAAGCCTTTACATTTATGTCAAAATTACCTTTTGTTTTTTTTTTAAAAAAAAACCGACTTGATTAATGGCCATCAAATCATGAATCTTTAAAATATCTTTTTAAGTTTTAGTCACACTAGTATTTTCTTATTCAATTATGTTGTCTTAGGTCAAACATGTGCTATTTTCATTTGTTTCATTTTCGTACTCTTTATCTAAGAAATTATATATATATATATATATATATATATATATATATATATATATATATATATATATATTGTCTCTTTTTCCGACAAACCTTAAATAGGGAATTAAAAACGAACCGATTATAACAATAATTTTTTCGTTTCTATTACATACAAAATCGAAGACATATTTTGACGACGGTTCGAACCGTCGCTATAGTCGATTCGTTTTTAATTCAATAGTTCACTGAAAAAGTTGACGTGTGTGTGTATATATATATATATATATATATATATATATATATATATATATATATATATATATATTGTCTTTTCTTTGTGGGGTCATACATAATGAATACTCCAACCTATGTTCTCAAGGGTGGGCCGACTAAACAATGTAGTATTAAATTTGGATGACATCAAGTTACACCTAAAAAACATAAGCTATATATATATATATATATATATATATATATATATATATATATATATATATATATATATATAATATAAGTAAAAATTAATTAATTATTTTTGCTATTCAACTTTATTTTATTTAGATAGATGTTGGACATTGACATATGTGACAATGACTTTATAAATGAATAACCTAATAATAATGAGTAATTTATTGTGCATTAAAAAATTGTAGCTTTTTTAGACAGAAACGGCCACCTAATGAGAAAGACCCTTTTGGGGAAATCAAAGATAATTATGGCAAATGAATTGAATTATTAATAGGGGATTTTGGAGGTTAACAAACGTAATCTACCAATTCTTGTTTGTCCAGAAATAGGTAAAAGGATTCAAATATTGAATGTATGTACTTAGGAATCCGTCCGTCTCATAATATATTATAATGACGTTTTAGAGTTGTATATAAAAATTAAAAAAATAATTATATAGTATTAAATATAGTATTAATTATTTATAATATATTTTATCATATATTTAATTCATATTCTCTTTTATTTGTAATATTTTCTCACAAAAGGTAATTTTAAAAAGATTATGGTTAATTCTCATAAGTTATATAAAACGTTAAATAATTTTAAAAAATTAAAATCATCTAAAAGAGAGGGAGTAACTGTCCCTTAATATAAGACGCTTTAGATAAGTTTTTTTGTCTCTTAATATATGACGTTTTAAAATTTCAAGTAAGCATTAATTGCTTAGTTTCCAATATTACTCTAAATATTAAATATAACTTTGGGTCCCTCACTATTTTTTGTCCAATAAATAACAATATTTTTTTTTAATACAAGGACAATATAGACATTTGATATTATATTTAATGTTATACATTTATTTTTTTAATATTTGTACACAACTCTAAAAATTCTGATATTAAGGGACTTATGGAATAGTTAATTAGGTTTAATACTACTACTACTCATACTAGTACAAAAGAATATCAACAAAAAATTAGTACTAGTTGTAAGACATCAACTTTTATAAATAAAGATGAATTTTCTATAAATATCATTTTTGAATATTATGGAGTTAATTTGATATAATGTTATAGTTGTGGGTAATAATTATAAATTTTGCAAAGTACGCAAGTTGTTATATAATATTCGATTGATCGGGGAATATTCGTTTTAACAGAGAATATTCGTACAACGACACAATCATTGATGGACCCCACAACGAAATTATTGTCGGATTGAGAAAACGACAAAAATATTATATTAAAAATAACGGCAGAAGTTTTACCATTGATACTGTTAAACTACTCAGTAGTAAAAGTACAGTAACACGTGTGGTTGCATAGTAGCACACGGTATTGATTATTAATGCTTATGTGAGAAGTCACTCAGTTTGATTCAATTATTGTCAGTTAATAATATGAATTATTTAGCGATAATGAAGTTTTGTTTTATTCGTATTATCAACGTAATAAAACAGAAACATCTTTTTATATAAAACATAATACTTTATTAAAGTTATTCTATAAATAGAATATATTATATTTTATTTAAAAAAATTTTCTTTAAATATGGACTGTCAGATTAAAGTAATCAATCTGGACCGTTCATGGATTAGTTACTATGCATTCTATTTTTCTATAAATAGCAGCTAATTCCTTCATTATTTCTTACGAATTCACTGAACTCTAGAGAGAGAAACTATAGAGAGAGAGAAGAAAAATATTCTGCTACTTAACTACTTCCTTATTTCAGTTCTTCTTTAAAACGGTAAGGGGTGTTATTCTTTCTTATTCATGAAGAGAACTTTTGTTATTCCATTTCTTATTATTCTGTGGGAATAACCTGTATACGTGGTCTACCCTATACTTGGTGACATTCTTCTATTATTCTGTTGGAACATCCTATCTGTGTGTTTTACACCGGACCTGGTTCCGTTTTTATTATTATTCTGTTAGAACATCATGTCTATGTGTTTTACACCGGACCTGGTTCCGTCTTGTTATTATTCTGTTGGAACATCATGTCTGTATGTTTTACACCGGACCTAGTTCCATTATTTATTATTCTGTCGGAATATCCTGTCTGTGTGTTTTACACCGGAACTGGGTCCATTATTTATTATTCTGTCGAAATATCTTGTCTGTGCGTTTACGCCGGACCTGGTTCCATTATTTATTATTCTGTTAGAATAACATGTCTGTGCGGTCTATCGCATGCCAGGTGATTTCTTTTGTTATTCCATTCTTTATTATACTCAGTTGGTTAAGTTTTAACTTCTATACTCCATGAAATTAGTGGAATATCCTTAATAATTGCGTTTCATCCAGTATCTTTTCATGAAAATATTATTCTAAGTATTCTTGAATTTTACTCCACAAAGCAGTATCATGTTGACAATTTAGACGTTGTTAATTCTTGGATAAATTAATTCTTGAACTTGTTTTATTGAATTCTTATATTATTGTCATCATCCTCATGTTTATAAAATGTTGAAAGTCATCTGTGGCCTGTAGTGCATAGATGGACTTGGTATGATTATGACCAGCGATTATTCGATATAATCATGACCGTAATATTTCGAATGATGTGGTAAAAGTCATCATTGGCCCGTAGTGCATTGATGGACAGTTGTTGGCATGATCATGACGATTAATGAATACACAAATATCCTTGGCCGTAGTGCAGGGGTGATTCGATGATGTGGATTATTTTATTAAGCTGAGTCCCAGCTATAACAGTGTTGAAAAACCTTTTAAATCATAGAAGATAGTAGATTTTATTCTCTACTTGACTCTTTTAATGGATTGCTTGTTCCGCTGCAGTTAAACTTGATGTTCGTTATATTTTATCAGTTTAACACTGTTAAAGGCTAATGATAATTTATTCTGCATTATCTTAGTCATAATATTTCTTACTGGGCTAGTTGAGCTCACCCTTTCTTTCACTGTTCTCTTCAAGAAATGAGAATATAGCTGGGACGAGTCGGAGAACGGAGTGATGGACCAGATGATAGTATTAGTAGTCCCACTATTCTATTAAATAGTGTGACAATAATTGTAATGAGGACTCCTTTTGAGTTTGTATAGTCTCTAGTAGACAATAATTATATTCAAACTCACAGTTATGTTTTGTCGTATTGTACACGATAGTTGTATTAGTAAGTTGTATTTATATTCTGTACCATGTATTTGACGACCTAAGATGGGTGATGTATACCTATTTTTGGGAGCGTCACAAACCAATTGCGAAGCAGAATTCAAAAATAAATCAAAACATGAATACAATCAAAGATAGTAACCATAATAGACATCTTGGACGAATACGGCACTATTCACGAATACGACACTATTCACGAATACGGTAATATTTTTCGGTGAATAGTGTCGTATTCGTGAATAGTGCCATATTTGTTCAAGATGTCTATTATGGTTACTATCTTTGATTGTATCCATGTTTTGATTTATTTTTGAATTCTGCTTCGCAATTGGTTTGTGACGCCCCCAAAAATAGGTATACATCATCTATCTTGGGTCGTCAGATACATGGTACATAATACAAATATAACTTACTAATACAACTGTCGTGTACAATACGACAAAACATAACTGTGAGTTTGAATACAATTATTGTCTACTAGAGACTATACAAACTCAAAAGGAGTCCTCATTACAATTATTGTCACACTATTTAATAGAATAGTGAGGACTACTAATACTATCATCTGGTCCATCACTCCATTTTCCGACTCGTCCCACCTATATTCTTATTTCCTGAAGAGAACAGTGAAAGAAAGGGTGAGCTCAACTAGCCCAGTAAGAAATATTATGACTAAGATAATGCAGAATAAATTATCATTAGCCTTCAACAGTGTTAAACTGATAAAATATAACGAACATCAAGTTTAACTGCAGCGGAACAAGCAATCCATTAAAAGAGTCAAGTAGAGAATAAAATCTACTATCTTCTATGATTTAAAAGGTTTTTCAACACTGTTATCGCTGGGACTTAGCTTAATAAAATAATCCACATCATCGAATCACCCCTGCACTACGGTCAAGGATATTCGTGTATTCATTAATGGTCATGATCATGCCAACAACTGTCCATCAATGCACTACGGGCCAATGAGGACTTTTATCACATCATTTGTAACATTACGGTCATGATTATACCGAATAATCCCTGGCCATAATCATACCAAGTCCATCTATGCACTACAAGCCACAAATGACTTTTAACATTTTATAAACATGAGGATGATGACAATGATATAAGAATTCAATAAAACAAGTTCAAGAATTAATTTATCCAAGAATTAACAACGTCCAAATTGTCAACATGATACTGCTTTGTGGAGTAAAATTCAAGAATGTTTAGAAGAATATTTTCATGAAAAGATACTGGATGAAACGCAATTATCAAGGATATTCCACAAATTTCATGGAGTATAGAAGTCAAAACTTAACCAACTGAGTATAATAAAGAATGGAATAACAAAAGAAATCACCATGCATGCGATAGACCGCACATACAGGTTATTCCAATAGAATAATAAATAATAGAACCAGGTCTGGCGGAAAACGCATAGACAAGATATTCTAACAGAATAATAATAAAGACGGAACCAGGTCCGGTGTAAAACACACAAACAGGATGTTCCAACAGAATAATAATAAAGACGGAACCAGGTCTGGTGTAAAACACACAGACATGATGTTCCAACAGAATAATAATAAAGACAGAACCAGGTCCGGTATAAAACACACAGACAGGATGTTCCAACAGAATAATAGAAGAATGTCACCAAGTATAGGGTAGACCGCGTATACAGGTTATTCCAACAGAATAATAAGAAATGGAATAATAACAGTTCTCTTCATGAATAAGAAAGAATAACATCCCTTACCGTTTTAAAGAAGAACTGAAATAAGGAAGTAGTTAAGTAGCAGAATATTTTTCACGTTATCATTGTTGTACCTTCTCTTCTTGTAATCTCCTCCTGACCCGCTCCTTCTATTATCACGACTAGGGGTGCTCATCGGTAAAATACCGGCCCGAACTGAACCGAACCGAACCGAACCGAACCGATTACCAAAATTACTGATAATTGGGTACCGATACCGGAACCGAATGAACCGGTAAACCGAACCGAATAGCCGGTTCGGTACCGGACCGGTTCCGATTTTTATCCACTTGTACCGAAATTTCAACCCAAAACTTTAAATACTGACTTAAATTTTTAAGCCCAAAATTATGCCAGCCCAAAAGCTTAGTAAGATAGACCTATTACAGCCCAAACACAAAATTATAAGCCAAAAATTGGCCCAATTAGAATTTATTGTTACATGATAATCGGTAATCATTTTATAAGGAGAATCTCCTTAAAGTTCTACCAATTTAACCAATATGGGACTTGAAGACAACTAAATAGTAAAGGCTTCACTTGGTAGTGTTTTTATAAAGAAAACTTTCTTAAATTTTTATAATCTAATCAATGTGGGACTTAGAAACAAGTTATGTAAGATGGTGCCATAAGTTTCCTTATGTGATTTTGTTGGCATTCATTAATCATTAGTGTCATTATCGTTGGTTTGATTTGATGAAAGTCTAAGTTTGTAAATTTATTTAAAGTTTTAGCAATGGTATTTTTATAAAGAAAACTTTCTTAATTTTTTATAATCTAATCATTGTGAGACTTAGAAACAAGCAATGGTGCCATAAGTTCTTCATTAGTGTCATTCATTATAAGGGTTAAGTTATTTACATTCTTATTATTAATAATGCATTGATTATTTGTTATCTTAAATTCATTATTACATGATAATCAATTTATAAGAAAAATTTCCTTAAAGTTTTACCAATTTAGCCAATATGGGATTTGGAGACAACTAAATAGTAAAGACTTCACTTGGTAGTGTTTTTATAAAGAAAATTTTCTTAAATTTTTATAATCTAATCTATGTGGGACTTAGAAACAAGTTATGTAAGATGGTGCCATAAGTTCCCTTATGTGATTTCCTTGGCATTCATTAGTGTCATTATAGTTAGTTTGATTTGATGAAAGTCTAAGTTGGTAAATTTACTTCAAGTTTTAGCAAATGGTATTTTTATAAAGAAAACTTTCTAAATTTTTTATAATCTAATCAATGTGGGACTTAGAAACAAGCAATGGTGTCATAAATTCTTCATTAGTGTCATTATAAGGGTTAAGTTGTTTACATCCTTAATACTAATAATGGTTTGATTATTTGTTATCTTAAATTCATTAAGACATAATAATCAATTTATAAGGAAAATTTTCTTAAAGTTTTACCAATTTAGCCAATATGGGACTTGGAGATTCACTTGGTAGTAATGTAGTATGCCATCTCTTGTTTAATAAGTCCCACATTGAATACATCCCACATTGTCTAGTATGTCATCTCTTGTCTTACCTCTATTCTATAAATAGAAGAGACTTTCAAGTTAATTTTACATGGCTAGACAACTAAACATCCCACATTGTCTAGTATGCCATCTCTTGTCATACCTCTATTCTATAAATAGAGAGACTTTCAATTAATTTTACATAGTTAGACAAAAGAGTCTTAAAACTTTTACATAGTTAGACAAATGAGTCTTAAAAAATTGGTCCTTCAAGTTATTTTTTAATTTATTATTTAAATAATCGGTACAATCGGTTCGGTTCGGTATTTACCGACCAAGCCAAACATCCAACCGAAACCGGAACCGAAAATTCGGTATGTACCGATTTTTTGTACCGGTACCGAATCGGTTCAACTTTGTACCGAACCGATCGGTTCGAACCGGTTCGGTTTCCCTAAAAACCGAAAAAACCGACCGGTTTGAACACCCCTAATCACGACCACGATTTCCACCAGAGTGGTTACCGCTTTTGTCCGAATATTTTCCTCCCTGCTGGTTTTCATTGGTCTGATGGCCGCTACCACCGGTATTACCTTGGTTGTGTTCCCTCGGTTGAATATACTCATTATCTCGCTCTAATAATTGAGCCCTATTTACAATATCTAAATATAAAGAAAATTTATGAGAGATAAGATATTGTCGAATCTCGAGTTTTAAACCTCTCAGAAACATCCTTGTCATTCGTTCCTCATTCTTGACCAAATGAGGTACAAACCTGGATAACTTTGCAAACTTCGCCTCGTACTGGGACACCGTCATGTTATTTTGTTCCAGTCTAATAAACTCTACCTCCTTCATATGACGAATACTTTCGGGAAAGTACTTGTCATTACACATTTTCTAAAATATTTCCCAGGACATGTTGAGTGCGTCAGGCTGGGTACGCTTCACAGACTGTGACGCCCCCAAAATAGGTATACAACACCCATTCTGAGTCGCCAAATACATGGTACAGAAAGCAAACTACAACTTCAATAATACAATTGTCGTGCAAAATACGACAACACATACTGTGAGTTTAAATACAAATATTGCCTTCTAGACAATATCCACACTCAAATAAGTCCTCAATACAATTATTCAAACACTATTTTACAGAAATAGTGAGGACTGCTAAAACATCTTTCTAGAACCATCACTCCATACCCCGACTAGATCCTGCTATGTTCTCACCTCCTGAGAAGAAAAATGGAACAAAAAGGAAAAGGGTGAGCTCAACTAGCCCAGTAAAGAATATTATGACTAAGATAATATACAACAAATTATCGTTAGTCTTTAACAGGGAAAAATCTGATAGAATATAATCGACAACAAGTTTTAGATCAACAACTGCAGCGGAAACATCAAACCATTAGAAGAGTCAAGTAGAGAATGAATTCTACTATCTTCTAAGATTTAAAAGTCCATAATCAATATTTTATCCCTGTAACATCAATTAATAATCATCTTTATCCAAATATTCATCTTTGCACTACAGGCCAAAGATATTCATTTGTATCAACTGTCAGTCATGTTCATCTCAACACCTGTTCATCTTTGCACTACAGGCCAAAGATATTCATTAAGTAATCATACATCTTTGCAGTACATGCCAAAGATATTCAGTAATATCATCATTTAGGACTGAGGATAATGAAAAATATCTTAAAGAGAACGAATCCAGTGAGACAGAAGGACAAATA
Source organism: Panax notoginseng (assembly GCA_016801055.1). NCBI lineage: Eukaryota > Viridiplantae > Streptophyta > Magnoliopsida > Apiales > Araliaceae > Panax > Panax notoginseng. The sequence continues at coordinate 18,781,910 of CM029018.1, forward strand.
TTAGGGATTCGTATAACAGTTTATCCAAGATCAATAATACTTCATAATAATCAATTGTGAAGCAGAATTCAAAAATAAAGATCAAAACATGGATACAATCAAAGATAGTAACCATAATAGACATCCTGGATAAAAAGGAAAAATTTTTATTTTTCGGTGAATAGTGCCGTATTCGTGAATAGTACTGTATACGTGAATAGTGCCGTATACGTGAATAGTAAACCCGATCCAAAAAGTTCTAAATTTGATAAAAACTCATATCAATATTTCAGCATAATAATATTGAAGAAAATAATATCATTAAGAAGAAAATAATAGCCCTTACCTCAAGATATCAGTACTTCTGGTCGGAATACCGGTATAAGGCTGAAAGAAACTTGCTCTGATGAATAGAAACTCTCAAAGTATCTAAATACTCACAAAATACACTCAATAATCTAGAGAGTGAAAGAGAGAAAACTTGTTTCTGATGTGATTTTTAATTCTAACTTAGCCCTCTATTTATAGAAAAATGTTAGCACGCCGAAGCAGACTTAACCTGCAACCTGATGGCTTTACCTGCTACTATTTCCACCCACCACATTTGAAATATAATTTAGCACATTTCTTCACCAACTACAAGTGGGGCCCACCAATTCTAGAATTTTCCATCAAAATGATAAACTCCGAAAATTTAACAATTTCTGAACCAGTCATCTTGTAAAATTCATAATAAATCATACGTTCATTTTTAACGGTTCAAAATTTGTGGACATATACTCAACTTATATATGTATAACATATCCAAAAATTACCACGATCCAACGGTCGGATTAAAAATTATAACCCCCGCAAAATATCTCAAAAACCCTGATTTTTAATACCTCAATTCCGACAAAAATACGGATAAAAATCTCAACATTAACTCCTTCATTTTTAAGCACAAAAATATATCCCTCATTTATATCTACATAAAATAAATATTTCCTTATCATATGAATCAATAATTAATTATTCACAAATAATATTACAGAATCACATTTATGACAACCAGGCCGTTCCCAGGAAAGAGGGGGCTTTCCAATAAGGATTTCTCCTTACTGGCACGCAATTAGATGATCAAACCTCTCCTTGGACAGAACTTTCTAGACATTGTCAATAATGTTATCTAATAATATTATTCAAATAATATGAATTATTGATCTGATAATGGAAAATACTGTGCAGCAATAATTATTGAAACAACAATAATATAAAATATCAACGCAGCAATTATTGAATCAATAAAATAAAATATTGAATAATAACTACTGTAACAATTATTGAGTAGTGCCTTCTTACGTAAGAATCAATAATTGGTGCAATACCGTGTGCTGCTGTATTTTAACCACTGGTATTCCAACAGTATTAACGGTAACAACTACGCCGTTATTTATAAACAACTTATACTTGTCGTTTTCTTCATCCAATCGATTTCCGTTATGGGGGCCACACAAGGCTGCGCCGTCGTACGAATATTCCCCGACAGCAAGAATATTCCACGACCAAACGAATATTCCCCGACAAAATGAATATTTTATAACCACTTGCTTATTTTGTAAAATTTGCACATTTCACCCATAACCAAAGTATTATATCAAATTAACCCCTTATTATTCACCATAATATTTAGAGAAAATTTGATTTTATTCATTAATAAGTTGGGGTCTTACAACCTCCCCTCCTTATGAAATTTCGTCCTCGAAATTGACGTACGTACTTGATGTTTCAAAAAGGTGAGGATACCTCGCTTTCATTTCTGATTCTAACTCCTAGGTCATTTCTTCAATAGCATGGTTTCTCCACAAAACCTTAACTTGTGGTATAACCTTCGTGCGTAGGACATGCTCTTTCCTATCCAAGATCTTAACAGGTACCTCCTCGTACGTTAAATCTTCAGCTATCTCGTCTGGTTCTAACTCAATAATGTGGTTCGGGTCTTTAACATATTTACGAAGCATAGATATGTGAAAAACATTATGAACACGAGACATGCTTGGAGGTAATGCGAGTCTATATGCCACATTTCCTATTCGCTCAAGAATCTCAAATGGACCAACAAATCTTGGATTGAGCTTTCCTCTCTTCCCAAATCTTGTAACTCCCTTCCATGGTGCAACACGTAATAATACATGATCCCCAACATTAAATTTCACGTCCTTCCGATGAAGATCCGCATAACTCTTTTGTCGATCCTGTGCCGTTTGTATATGTTGTCGAATCGTTTGGATCTTCTCTGTAGTAATGCTTACCAACTCTGGTCCCAACAATGTTGCTTCACCCACCTCGTCCCAGCATACTGGAGAACGACATTTTCTTCCATACAACGTCTCGAATGGAGCCACACCTATGCTCGCCTGATAACTGTTGTTGTAGGAGAATTCCACCAATGGTAGGTACTTATCCCAACTCCCTTTGAGATCTAGGACACAAAGTCTTAATAGATCTTCAAGAGTTTGAATAGTCCTCTCTAATTGTCCATCCGTTTGAGGATGGTATGCCGAACTGAATCGTAAATTCGTGCCCATAGCTTTCTACAAGCTAACCCAAAATCGTGAAGTGAATCTTGGGTCACGATCCGAAACTATGGATACTGGCATGCCATGCAATCTCACAATCTCGTTCACGTACATACTAGAAAGACGTTCAAGGGAATAAGTCTCACGTATCGACAAGAAATGAGCGGACTTGGTTAATCTATCAACAATAACCCAAATCGCATCTATGCCTTGAGAAACCTTGGGAAGACCCGTAACAAAATCCATAGTAATGTGTTCCCACTTCCATTTCGAAATCTCAAGTGGTTGCAATGGACCCTTTGGTACTTGATGTTCCGCTTTTACACGTTCACAAGTTAAACATCTCGAGATAAACTCCGCGATCTCTCTTTTCATATTGCTCCACCAAAATGTATGTCGAAGATCGTGATACATTTTGGTACTCCCAGAATGGATTACAAACGGTGTGTTGTGTGCCTCCATCATTATTCTATGCTTCAAGTCAAAATCGTTAGGAACACAAAGTCTGGAGTTGACTCGAAGTATTCCTTCTTCATCGATTCTTGATTCTGGAATAGCACCTTCTTGCACTTTCTTTTTCATACGCATTAGCTCCATGTCTGTAGCTTGAGCAGCTTTAACTTTATCGATTAAAGTCGGTTCTACTCGTATATTTGATATTATCATGTGGGTACTTAGAGCCTTCATCTCTATCTCTATCCTTTGCAAGTCATACAAAATAGGCCTTTGTGTTAACAACATTGCACTCGTACCTGCATATGATCTTCTACTCAATGCGTCAGCTACTACGTTTTCTTTTCCAGGATGATATTGGATGGTATGATCGTAATCTTTCAACAGCTCGAGCCAACGTCGCTGCTGCATGTTGAGTTCCTTTTGGGTGAAGAAATATTTGAGGCTTTTATGATCTGTATAGATCTCCACTTTCTCCCCATACAGGTAGTGTCTCCAGATCTTCAACACAAAAACGACTGCTGCCAACTCCAAATCATGAGTAGGATAATTCCTCTCATATTCTTTGAGTTGTCGTGAGGCATAGGCTATGACTTTCCCATGTTGCATGAGAACACATCTTAACCCTTTGCCTGAAGCATCGCTGTAGATAACAAATCCATCCGAACCAGATGATATTATCAGAACAGGTGCCGAAATGAGTCTCCTCTTGAGTTCTTGGAAACTCTTCTCGCATTCCTCACTCCATACGAATTTTGTATCTTTCCGAGTCAGCTGAGTTAACGGAGTAGCGATTCGAGAAAATCCTTCCACAAATCTCCGATAATAACCAGCTAAGCCCAGAAAGCTACGTACTTCGGTCACCGACTTCGGTTGCTCTCAATTGTGATTCATATCCCAATCTTGGATAACACGTCACAATGACACCTATTGTTTTACCACCACACAGATATAGAGTCCCTTACGGAGAGTCTGACTTTGGTGCATTCCACAAAGGAAGTCACTAGATAGAGGCTCGGGTACCAACTTCTATAGTTGGATTTTTAACTCCTGAAGTTCAATAGGAGCTATTCAATATGAGATTTTAGAAATGGATTTTGTATCGGGTTGAAGATCAATACAAAAATTCAATATCACGCTCTGGGTTAAGCCAGGAAATACGTCAGGAAATTCACTAACAACAGAAATATCATTAAAATCTGACGTATTTTTGTTCAAGTCCATGACCTGGGCTTAGAAAGCTTGACATCTATTTTTCAATAAACGAATGGCTTTATGGCTTGGTATGACAGCGATTGATTTTAGTGGTTTGGTTGCTTAAATTCGCATAACAGGTTGGTTAGGAATATGAAAACTAACAACCTTACGAAAACAATCAATTTTGGCATGATGAGTAGTTAACCAATCAATTCCTAAAATCACATCAAAAGCAAGTATCTTTAAAGAGATAAGGTCTACAGGTAATGTGATTGTGCCAACTTGAATTAAGCAAGATTTATAAACTGTAGATGTAATGAAAGTTTCTCCTAACGGAGTCTCCACAGATAGGTCAAAGTCTAATTTCTCCGGAGTCAAGTTTAAACGTTGAGCACAAGCAGGAGAGATAAAAGAATGGGTAGAACCGGTATCTAGTAAGGTATAAACTTCGCAAGAATTTATAATTAACTAACCCGTTATACCTTCGTTTGGGTTCCTCGCGTTTTGGCCAGTCACGACAAACTCCCTTCCAGGAACCGCTGATTTCGACTTATTCGGGACAACTTTTGGAGTCACCATCCTCGCTGAACTTGATTTTGCTACAGAAGACTCTCGAGCTATATGACCCTCCTTTCCACAGTTATAACATACTTTGGATTGTTGTGGGCAGTTTGGGCTGATATGTCCCTCTTTCCCACATTTGTAACATACGACCGGTGGTCGTTCTCCTCCCCTAGAAACAGTTGATGTTTATGCTGACGTCTTCACGTTATCATTGTTGTACCTTCTCTTCTTGAAATCTCCTCCCGACTCGCTCTTTTTATTATCGCGACCACGATTACCACTAGAGTGGTTACCGCTTTTGTCCGAATGTTTTCCTCCCTGCTGATTTTCATTGCTTTGATGACTGCCGCCACCGGTATGACCCTGGTTGTGGTCCATCGGTTGCACATACTCATTATCTCGCTCTAATAATTGAGCCCTGTTTACAACATCTGAATATAAAGAAAATTTATGAGAGATAAGATATTGTCGAATCTCGAGTTTTAGACCTCTCAGAAACATCCTTGTCATTCGTTCCTCATTTTTGACCAAATGAGGTACAAACCTGGATAACTCAGCAAACTTCGCCTCGTACTGGGACACCATCATGTTATTTTGTTCCAGTCTAATAAACTCTACCTCCTTCATATGACGAATACTTTCGGGAATGTACTTGTCATTAAACAGTTTCTGAAACGTTTCCCAGGACATGTTGAGTGCGTCAGGCTGGGTACGCTTCACAGACTCCCACCAGTAGTCTGCCTCACCGCGGAACATAAAAGTGGCGAATGGAACCTTCTGTTCCTCCGTGCATCCCAAGACATCGAATATCTTGATAATTTGCTTGACCCACGTTTCCGCCATGATCGGATCCGGCTTTCCCTTAAATTCTGGTGGTCCTAGTTCTTTGAACTGCTTAGCTGTGACAAACCGCTCGTTGTTATCATTTCCACCCGTATTCTGCACACGAGTCTCCCTCTTCTGATTTTGCATGAACTGCAAAAATCTCCTAAACATTCCATCATTCATCGTTTGCTCGGTAACGTTGTTTACAGGAGGAATATTGCCTTCCTGTTGCACGTTCCCCTGGGTGGTGATCAAAGGTGTCTCTACAGTCTCATTTACTTCATTATTAACGTTCTCAGCTGCCATTCTTAAATACTGCCATAAGACAAGGGTTAATAGTCATGTCATATATTATCCCTATACTCTGACCGACCAATTAAACACCAAATAAACTTAGTCAGGTCATACTAGCGAAGGAATTTCCCGTCTCTCCCCTCCTAGTTCTTGTCTCACATCTCAGCCATGGATCATATCCCTAAGCTCTGATACCAACTGTGACGCCCCCAAAATAGGTATACAACACCCATTCTGAGTCGCCAAATACATGGTACAGAAAGCAAACTGCAACTTCAATAATACAATTGTCGTGCAAAATACGACAACACATATTGTGAGTTTAAATACAAATATTATCTTCCAGACAATATCCACACTCAAATAAGTCCTCAATATAATTATTCAAACACTATTTTACAGAAATAGTGAGGACTGCTAAAACATCTTTCTAGAACCATCACTCCATATCTCGACTACATACTGCTATGTTCTCACCTCCTGAGAAGAAAAATGGAACAAAAAGGAAAAGAGTGAGCTCAACTAGCCCAGTAAAGAATATTATAACTAAGATAATATACAACAAATTATCGTTAGTCTTCAACAGGGAAAAATCTGATAGAATATAATCGACAACAAGTTTTAGATCAACAACTGCAGCGGAAATATCAAACCATTAGAAGTGTGAAACCCCAGATTTTATGAATAAATATTTAATTTTTTCTCGAAATAATTTTTTTATATTATTGTGTGGATTTGATATAATAGTTATGGGTAGTATTTATAAATTTTGCAAAGTATGCAAGTTGTCATATTATATTCGATTGGTCGGAGAATATTCTTTTTGTCGGGGAATATCCGTACGACGGTACAATTATTGGTGGACCCCACAACGGAATTATTGTCGGATTGAGAAAACGACAAAAATACTTTATGAAAATAACGGCGGGAGTTTTACCGTTGATACTGTTGAACTACTCGGTAGTAAAAGTACAGTAATACGTGTGGTTGCATAGTAGCACACATTATTAATTATTAATGCTTATGTGAGAAGTCACTCAGTTTGATTCCATTATTGTCAGTTAATAATATGAATTATTTAGCGATAATGACGTTTTGTTTTATTCGTATTATTAACGTAATAAAACAGAAACATCTTTTTATATAAAACAGAATACTTTATTAAAGTTATTCTATAAATAGAATATATTATATTTTATTTAAAAGATTTTTCTTTAAATATGGACCATCAGATTAAAGTAATCAATCTGGACCGTTCATGGATTAGTTACTATGCATTCCATTTTCCTATAAATAGAAGCTCATTCTTTCATTATTTTCTTACGAATTCACTGAACTCTAGAGAGAGAAACTATAGAGAGAAACTATAGAGAGAGAGAGAAGAAGAGTATTCTGCTACTTAACTACTTCCTTACTTCAGCTCTTCTTTAAAACGGTAGGGAATATTATTTCTTTTATATTCATGAAGAGAACTTCTGTTATTCCATTCGTTATTATTCTGTTGGAATAACCAGTATACGCGGTCTACCCTATACTTGGTGACATTCTTCTATTATTCTGTTGGAACATCCTGTCTGTGTGTTTTACACCGGACCTGGTTCCGTTTATTATTCTGTTGGAACATCCTGTCTGTGTGTTTTACACCGGACCTGGTTCCGTTTTATTATTATTCTGTTGGAATATCCTGTCTGTGTGTTTTACACCGGACCTGGTTCCATTATTTATTATTCTGTCGGAATATCCTGTCTGTGCGTTTACGCCGGACCTGGTTCCATTATTTATTATTCTGTCGGAATATCCTGTCTGTGCGTTTACGCCGGACCTGGTTCCATTATTTATTATTCTATTGGAATAACCTGTCTGTGCGGTCTATCGCATGCATGGTGATTTCTTTTGTTATTCCATTCTTTATTGTACTCAGTTGGTTAAGTTTTGACTTCTATACTCCATGAAATTTGTGGAATATCCTTGATAGTTGCGTTTCATCCAGTATCTTTTCAAGAAAATATTCTTCTAAGCATTCTTGAATTTTACTCCACAATGCAGTATCATGTTGACAATTTGGACGTTGTTAATTCCTGGATAAATTAATTCTTGAACTTGTTTTATTGAATTCTTATATCATTGTCATCATCCTCATGTTTATAAAATGTTGAAAGTCATCTGTGGCATGTAGTGCATAGATGGACTTGGTATGATTATGACCAGGGATTATTCGGTATAATCATGACCGTAATGTTACAAATGATGTGGTAAAAGTCCTCATTGGCCGTAGTGCATTGATGGACAGTTGTTGGCATGATCATGACCATTAATGAATACACGAATATCCTTGGCCGTAGTGCAGGGGTGATTCGATGATGTGGATTATTTTATTAAGCTGAGTCTCAGCGATCGCAGTGTTGAAAAACCTTTTAAATCATAAAAGATAGTAGAGTTTATTTTCTACTTGACTCTTTTAATGGATTGCTTGTTCCGCTGCAGTTAAACTTGATGTCTATTATATTTTATCAGTTTAACATTGTTGAAGGCTAATGATAATTTATTCTGCATTATCTTAGTCATAATATTTCTTACTGGGCTAGTTGAGCTCACCCTTTCTTTCACTGTTCTCTTCAGGAAATGAGAACGTAGCTGGGACAAGTCGGGGTACGGAGTGATGGTCCGAATGATAGTATTAGTTAGTAGTCCTCACTATTCTATGTAATGGTGTGTTAATAAATGTAATGAGGACTCCTTTTGAGTATGAATACTCTCTAGAAGATAATATTTGTATTCAAACTCACAGTTTATGTTTTGTCGTATTGTACACGACAGATGTATTAATCAGTTGTATTTGTATTCTGTACTATGTATCTGACGACCCAAGATGGGTGATGTATACCTAATTTTGGGGGCGTCACAGTTGGTATCAGAGCTTAGGGATATGATCCCTGGCTAAGATGTGAGAATAGAACTAGGAGGGGAGAGACGGGGAATTCCTTCGCTAGTATGACCTACCTAAGTTTATTTGCATGGTATTTAATTGGTCGGTCATAATATAAGGATAATATATGACATATCAATTAACTTTTATTTTGTGGCAGTATCTGAAAATGGCATCTGAGAATGTTGAGAATAGCAATGAAACCCAGGCGATTATTGATTCACCACATATCAATAATCAGGATAATGTTCATCAGGAAGGTGACAATCCTCATGCAAACAACAACACTGACCAGATGATGAATGATGCAATGTTTAGAGGTTTTATGCAATTCATGCAACAACAGGTGAAAGCGGCTCCTGTCCACAACGTAGGTGGAAATACTGAAAACTCTCAGGCGGTCACCGCTAAGCAGTTTAAGGAGCTGGGACCACCGGAGTTTAAGGGAGAACCCAAACCACTTGTAGCTGAAACATGGATAAAGCAGATCACCAAGATATTTGATGTCTTGGGTTGCTCCGAGGAGCAAAAGGTTCCCTTTGCCGCCTTTATGTTGCGAGGAGAGGCAGATTACTGGTGGGAATCGATAAAGCGTACTCAACCTGCCGCACTGAAGATGTCCTGGGAGAAGTTCCAAGAGCTGTTTAACGACAAATATTTTCCCGAAAGTATTCGTCACATGAAGGAGGTGGAGTTCATCAAATTGGAGCAGAATAATATGACTGTGTCGCAGTACGAGGCAAAATTTGCGGAGTTATCCCGGTTTGCGTCCCACCTGGTGGATAATGAAGAAAGAATGACGCGGATGTTTTTAAGAGGTTTGAAGCCGGAGATACGTCAACATCTTGTTTCTCATAAATTGTGTTTGTATTCAGATGTTGTAAATAGGGCTCAGTTGGTGGAGCGCGATAACGAGACAACGCAGCCAAAAGAGAGCAGCCGGCAAAATGATAATACTAGTGAAAGCAGTCATCGAAGCGGTGACAACAAGCGTGGAGGGAATCAACAGGCCAGAAATGGTAACCACTTCGGTGGTAATCAGGGCCAAAATAATAAGAATGAGCATTTCAAGAAGAGGAGATTCAACAATGATGGAAAGACGTCAACACCAGCACCTGTCGTTAAGGAAGGAGAACGATCACCTATCATATGTTTCAAATGCGGAGGGGAGGGGCACATCAGTCCAAACTGCGCGATGCCGTCCAAAGCATGTTATAATTGTGGAAGAGAAGGTCATTTAGCCCGATTTTGTCGTTCACCGAAGACAAGTTTAGATAGGATGGAGGCACCAAAGACCGTCCCAGAAAAGCCAAAGCCAGTAGTTTAAGAGAGAGTATTTTTTTTCGTGACGAGGAACCTGAATAAAATTATCACGGGTATGTCAGTCATAAACTCTTGCGAAGTCTATACCGTGTTAGATACCGGTTCTACTCACTCTTTTATTTCACCTAGTTGTGTTAAATGTTTGAAGTTAACTCCGGAGAACTTAGACTTTGATATGTCTATTTAAACTCAGTTGGGAGAAACTTTCGTTACCTCTACTATTTATAAATCTTGTTCAAATCAACACTTTCACGTTACCTGTTGATCTTATCTCTTTGAAAATACTTGCCTTTGATGTGATTTTTTTGAAACGATTGGTTCACTACTCATCATGCTTCTCGTAAGGTTGTTAGCTTTCATATTCCTAACCAACCTGTTATGCAAATTCAAAGTAACCAAACCACTAAAGTCAATCATTGTCATATCAAGCCATAAGTAAAAATCCCCGTTCCTTTCGCTGTTGACTTCCTGGTGTGGAATGCACCGAAGCTAGACTTTCCGTAGGAGACGTTGTAAATGATGATGGCAAGTTGATAGGTATCAATGTGACGTGTTATCCAAGTCTTGGATGAGGGTCACAGTTTTGAACGATATTTCTATTGTTAATAAATTTCTTGACGTATTCTTGAAGACTTCTTAGCCTACCCCAGAGCGTAAAATTGAATTTTGTATTGACCCCAGTACAAAACCTATTTCTTAAACCCTCAAATATTTCTTCAACTAAAACGAACGTATTATGCGCCAAAGACGTTGGCTCGAGCTGTTGAAGATTACGATCGTACCATTCAATAACATTGTGGAAAAGTGAACGTGGTAGCTGACGCGTTGTGTAGAAGATCGTATACGGTTACAAGTGTGAATATTCGAACCCACGTGAAGATAACGAATATACGATTAAAATCGACTTTAATCGATAAAGTTAAAGCCGCTCAAGCTACATACTAAGAGCTGATAAATGTGAAGAAGAAGGTTCAAGAGGGCGTTATTCTAGAAGCAAGAATCGACGAAGAGAGGAAATCTCAACTCTCGATTTAATTGGCCCATTTGAAATCCTCGATGAAGTAGGAACTGTGGCCTATAGACTCGTTTTACCGCCAAGTATGTTACGTGTTCAGAATATTTTTTTTTACGTATCGATGTTACGTAAATATGTGGACGACCCGAACCGCATTATTAATTTAGAACCGGACGAAATAGCGAAAGATTTAACGTATGAGGAGATACGTGTTAACATCTTGGATAAGAAGGATCATATTCGATGCTTAAAGGTTATACCTCAAGAGTTAGAATTTGAAGTGAAGTCAAGGTATCCTCACATGTTCGGCATACCAAGTACGTATGTAAATTTCGAGGGCGAAATTCTATAAGGAGGGGAGATTGTGAAACCCCAGATTTTATGAATAAATATTTAATTTTTTCTCGAAATAATTTTTTTATATTATTGTGTGGATTTGATATAATAGTTATGGGTAGTATTTATAAATTTTGCAAAGTATGCAAGTTGTCATATTATATTCGATTGGTCGGAGAATATTCTTTTTGTCGGGGAATATCCGTACGACGGTACAATTATTGGTGGACCCCACAACGGAATTATTGTCGGATTGAGAAAACGACAAAAATACTTTATGAAAATAACGGCGGGAGTTTTACCGTTGATACTGTTGAACTACTCGGTAGTAAAAGTACAGTAATACGTGTGGTTGCATAGTAGCACACAGTATTAATTATTAATGCTTATGTGAGAAGTCACTCAGTTTGATTCCATTATTGTCAGTTAATAATATGAATTATTTAGCGATAATGACGTTTTGTTTTATTCGTATTATTAACGTAATAAAACAGAAACATCTTTTTATATAAAACAGAATACTTTATTAAAGTTATTCTATAAATAGAATATATTATATTTTATTTAAAAGATTTTTCTTTAAATATGGACCATCAGATTAAAGTAATCAATCTGGACCGTTCATGGATTAGTTACTATGCATTCCATTTTCCTATAAATAGAAGCTCATTCTTTCATTATTTTCTTACGAATTCACTGAACTCTAGAGAGAGAAACTATAGAGAGAAACTATAGAGAGAGAGAAGAAGAGTATTCTGCTACTTAACTACTTCCTTACTTCAGCTCTTCTTTAAAACGGTAGGGAATATTATTTCTTTTATATTCATGAAGAGAACTTCTGTTATTCCATTCGTTATTATTCTGTTGGAATAACCAGTATACGCGGTCTACCCTATACTTGGTGACATTCTTCTATTATTCTGTTGGAACATCCTGTCTGTGTGTTTTACACCGGACCTGGTTCCGTTTATTATTCTGTTGGAACATCCTGTCTGTGTGTTTTACACCGGACCTGGTTCCGTTTTATTATTATTCTGTTGGAATATCCTGTCTGTGTGTTTTACACCGGACCTGGTTCCATTATTTATTATTCTGTCGGAATATCCTGTCTGTGCGTTTACGCCGGACCTGGTTCCATTATTTATTATTCTGTCGGAATATCCTGTCTGTGCGTTTACGCCGGACCTGGTTCCATTATTTATTATTCTATTGGAATAACCTGTCTGTGCGGTCTATCGCATGCATGGTGATTTCTTTTGTTATTCCATTCTTTATTGTACTCAGTTGGTTAAGTTTTGACTTCTATACTCCATGAAATTTGTGGAATATCCTTGATAGTTGCGTTTCATCCAGTATCTTTTCAAGAAAATATTCTTCTAAGCGTTCTTGAATTTTACTCCACAATGCAGTATCATGTTGACAATTTGGACGTTGTTAATTCCTGGATAAATTAATTCTTGAACTTGTTTTATTGAATTCTTATATCATTGTCATCATCCTCATGTTTATAAAATGTTGAAAGTCATCTGTGGCATGTAGTGCATAGATGGACTTGGTATGATTATGACCAGGGATTATTCGGTATAATCATGACCGTAATGTTACAAATGATGTGGTAAAAGTCCTCATTGGCCGTAGTGCATTGATGGACAGTTGTTGGCATGATCATGACCATTAATGAATACACGAATATCCTTGGCCGTAGTGCAGGGGTGATTCGATGATGTGGATTATTTTATTAAGCTGAGTCTCAGCGATCGCAGTGTTGAAAAACCTTTTAAATCATAAAAGATAGTAGAGTTTATTTTCTACTTGACTCTTTTAATGGATTGCTTGTTCCGCTGCAGTTAAACTTGATGTCTATTATATTTTATCAGTTTAACATTGTTGAAGGCTAATGATAATTTATTCTGCATTATCTTAGTCATAATATTTCTTACTGGGCTAGTTGAGCTCACCCTTTCTTTCACTGTTCTCTTCAGGAAATGAGAACGTAGCTGGGACAAGTCGGGGTACGGAGTGATGGTCCGAATGATAGTATTAGTTAGTAGTCCTCACTATTCTATGTAATGGTGTGTTAATAAATGTAATGAGGACTCCTTTTGAGTATGAATACTCTCTAGAAGATAATATTTGTATTCAAACTCACAGTTTATGTTTTGTCGTATTGTACACGACAGATGTATTAATCAGTTGTATTTGTATTCTGTACTATGTATCTGACGACCCAAGATGGGTGATGTATACCTAATTTTGGGGGCGTCACAAGAAGAGTCAAGTAGAGAATGAATTCTACTATCTTCTAAGATTTAAAAGTCCATCATCAATATTTTATCCATGTAACATCAATTAATAATCATCTTTATCCAAATATTCATCTTTGCACTACAGGCCAAAGATATTCATTTGTATCAACTGTCAGTCATGTTCATCTCAACACCTGTTCATCTTTGCACTACAGGCCAAAGATATTCATTAAGTAATCATACATCTTTGCAGTACAGGCCAAAGATATTCAGTAATATCATCATTTAGGACTGAGGATAATGAAAAATATCTTAAAGAGAACGAATCCAGTGAGACAGAAGGACAAATATTAGGGATTCGTATAACAGTTTATCCAAGATCAATAATACTTCATAATAATCAATTGTGAAGCAGAATTCAAAAATAAAGATCAAAACATGGATACAATCAAAGATAGTAACCATAATAGACATCTTGGACAAAAAGGAAAAATTTTTATTTTTCGGTGAATAGTGCCGTAATCGTGAATAGTACCGTATACGTGAATAGTGCCGTATACGTGAATAGTAAACCCGACACAAAAAGTTCCAAATTTGATAAAAACTCATATCAATATTTCAGCATAATGATATTGAACAAAATAATATCATTAAGAAGAAAATAATAGCCCTTACCTCAAGATATCAGTACTTTTGGTCGGAATACCGGTATAAGGCTGAAAGAAACTTGCTCTGATGAATAGAAACTCTCAAAGTATCTAAATACTCACAAAATACACTCAATAATCTAGAGAGGGAAAGAGAGAAAACTTATTTCTGGTGTGATTTTCAATTCTAACTTAGCCCTCTATTTATAGGAAAATGTTAGCACGCCGAAGCAGACTTAACCTGCAACCTGATGGCTTTACCTGCTACTATTCTCACCCACCACATTTGAAATATAATTCAGCACATTTCTTCACCAACCACAAGTGGGGCCCGCCAATTCTAGAATTTTCTATCAAAATGATAAACTCCGAAAATTCAACAATTTATGAACCAGTCATCTTGTAAAATTCATAATAAATCATACGTTCATTTTTAACGGTTCAAAATTTGTGGGCATATAATCAACTTATATATGTATAACATATCCAAAAATTACCACGATCCAACGGTCGGATTAAAAATTATAACCCCCGCAAAATATCTCAAAAACCCTGATTTTTAATACCTCCATTCCGACAAAAATACGGATAAAAATCTCAACATTAACTCCTTTATTTTTAAGCACAAAAATATATCCCTCATTTATATCTACATAAAATAAATATTTCCTTATCATATGAATCAATAATTAATTATTCACAAATAATATTACAGAATCACATTTATGACAACCAGGCCGTTCCCAGGAAAGAGGGGGCTTTCCAATAAAGATTTCTCCTTACTGGCGCGCAATTAGATGACAAAACCTCTCCTTGGACAGAATTTTCTAGACATTGTCAATAATGTTATCTAATAATATTATTCAAATAATATGAATTATTGATCTGATAATGGAAAATACTGTGCAGCAACAATTATTGAAACAACAATAATATAAAATATCAACGCAGCAATTATTGAATCAATAAAATAAAATATTGAATAATAATTACTGTAACAATTATTGAGTAGTGCATTCTTACGTAAGAATCAATAATTGGTGCAATACCGTGTGCTGCTGTATTTTAACCACCGGGTATTCCAACAGTATTAACGGTAACAACTACGCCGTTATTTATAAACAACTTATACTTGTCGTTTTCTTCATCCAAACGCTTTCCGTTATGGGGCCCACACAAGGCTGCGCCGTCGTACGAATATTCCCCAACAGCAAGAATATTCCACGACCAAACGAATATTCCCCGACAAAATGAATATTTTATAACCACTTGCTTATTTTGTAAAATTTGCACATTTCACCCATAACCAAAGTATTATATCAAATTAACCCCTTATTATTCACAATAATATTTAGAGAAAATTTGATTTTATTCATTAATAAGTTGGGGTCTTACACAGACTCCCACCAGTAGTCTGCCTCACCGCAGAACATAAAGGTGGCGAATGGAACCTTCTATTCCTCCGTGCATCTCAAGACATCGAATATCTTGGTAATTTGCTTGACCCACGTTTTCGCCTTGATCGGATCCGGCTTTCCCTGAAAGTCTGGTGGTCCCAACTCTTTGAACTGCTTGGCCGTGACAAACCGCGCGTTGTTATCATTTCCACCCGTATTCTGCACACGAGTCTCCCTCGTCTGATTTTGCATGAACTGCAAAAAGCTCCTAAATATTTCATCATTCATCGTTTGCTCGGTAACGTTGTTTATAGGAGAAATATTACCTTCCTGTTGCACGTTCTCCTAGTTTGTGACTAAAGGTTGTTCCACAGTCTCATATACTCCATTGTTAACGTTCTCGACTGCCATTCTCAAATACTGCTGTAAGACCGCGAATTTTATGAAATAAAAGTATTCAATTTTCTTATAATTACTATTCAGTAAATGGTTAATGTAACGACCCCAAAATAGGTCCATTTCATCCAACCCATTCTGAGTCGCCAAATACATGGTACAGAAAACAACTACAACTTTTTTACAACAATTGTCGTATTAAATACAACAACACATATGATGTGAGTTTGGATACAAATATATACCAAATGTGACAAATGTCCCAACCGTGGACAGCACCTCACAGTGGCACCTTACATAAAGGTATAGTCAAAGACTGTTTTAGAAATTAGAATCTTTGGAAAGTGCTCAAGGAAACTTTCGTACATGGGAGGCCATGCGTCTAGGTTATGATAGATATCATATGGCCACAGAATTATCCTTGGTTGATCCAATAGACCCCAAAGAAAAACGAGAAGTTTACTATCATATTCTTCTCAATGGTGAGTCTTCTCTTGACATATCATTATCTTCACTGTCTCTAATTGAGAATTATACTTTAAACAAACATCAAGATTATATAGGTAGTGCTCGTAAATATACTCAGGAAGTGGGTGAGCACGTCCCTGTCTTATGATGATACGAGGTTGTATGTCATTAGACATCTTGTATGATAGTGGCAAAACACCCTTCCAACGTTAGGTACGCCTTACTCTATTGGATTCACCAAATATAACTATTAAATGAACTTTTCTATACTGCTTAGGGAGAATTCCACAGCTAGAAACCACCGTTCTATTCCCTTGTTACCCCCGCTCGACCCAGCTACACTCTTATTACCTGAAAGGAATTGTGAAGCAAAAGGGTGAGCATAATTAGCTCAGTAAATAATATCATGACTAAAGATAATTAAATTATCAATAGCCTTCATCAGTAATAAATCAGAGATTTAGAACATATGGTAGATGATAAAACTTCTCAACCATAGTTGCAGCGGAACGAGCAATCCATTAGAAGAGTCAAATAGACTATAAAGTCTATTATCTTCTCCACGTTAAAAGTCCACCAACAATGTGTTATCCATGTAACATCAATCAACAACTCATGTCCACAATCACGTGTATAACTCATAATCGTAATTATAGTTCTAAATTTTTTTTCTCATCCAGGACAAAGATAATTTTCATCACCTGAAACATCAAACATCATGGTTATACCAAATCACAGTTCATGTTCATAATCATACTAATAAATTCATCTTTGCACTACGGCCCAAAGATATTCATCAACAAGTCATCTTTGCACTACATGCCAAAGATATTCAACAACAGGTCATCTTTGCATTACGAGCCAAAGATATTCATCAATAACTCATCTTTGCACTACAGGCCAAAGATATTCAACAAGAAGTCATCTTTGCATTACGAGCCAAAGATATTCATCAATAATTCATCTTTGCACTACGGGCCAAAGATATTCATCAATAATTCATATTTGCACTACAGGCCAAAGATATTCCTCAACAGTTCATATTTGCACTACATGACAAATATATTCATATCTTAAAGAAATATATAATCATTTTAGAACTTATATAACCAATAAGTATAACCATGTTGATCAATTCACCTTTGCACTTAAGCTAAAGATATTCAATTATAAATTCAATGGTCATGATCATACCAGTCACAATTCAACTTTTTCACTACTGGCCAAAGAGAACCCTAGTCATGATTATACCAATAATCTACCCATCTTTACACTCAAGTGAAAGAGAATATCATCATTAGGGTTATAAAAATGTTATATATGATAATAAAAACAATATATTCAATATATAGTTTTAATCTCCAGAGTAATATTCATAAATCAACTATAATTTGGTTAGAAAAAGAAACCAATTTTTGTCGTGAATAGTAACTCGTGAATAGTACTCCGTATTCGTACATAGTATCGTATACATAAATAATGTCATATACGTAAATAGTGCCATATGCATGAATAGTGCCGTATACGTGAATAGTAACCCCGACTCAAAAAGTTCTAAATTTGATAAAAAATTCATACCAACATTTTGGTATAATGATATTGAAGAAAATATCATTTTAAGAAGAATATAACACCCCTTACTATCCCTTACCTCAAAAGAGCAGCACTTCTGACTGGATATCGGATATGACGCTGAAGAAAATTTGCACTGATGAATAGCAACTCACCAAGTATCTAAATACTCACAAAATACACTCGATAATCTAGAGAGAAAAAGAGAGAAAGCTTATGAATTCTGGTGTGTTTTTCAATTCTAACTTAGCCCTCTATTTATAGGAAAATGTTAGCACGCCGAAGCAGACTTAACATGTAACCTGATGGCTTTACCTGCTACTATTCACACTCACCACATTTGAATAAAAATTTCAGCACATTTCTTCACCAACCAAGAGTGGGGCCCACCAATTCTAGAATTTTCTACCAAAATGATTAACTCCGAAAATTTAACAATTTCTGAACCAGTCATCTCGTAAAATTCATAACAAATCATACGTTCGTTTTTAACGGTTCAAAATTTGTGGAGATATACTCAACTTATATATGTATAACATATCCAAATATTACCACGATCCAACGGTCAGATTAAAAATTATAACCCTCGCAAAATATCTCAAAAACCCTAATCTGATTTTTAATACCTCCGTTCCGACAAAAATACAGATAAAACACCTCAACATTAACTCCTTCATTTTTAACCATAAAAATATATCCCTCATTTATATCCACATAAAATAAATATTTCCTTATCATATGAATCAATAATTAATTATTCACAAATAATGTGACGCCCCCAAAATAGGTCCATTCCATCCAACCTATTCTGAGTCACCAAATACATGGTACAGAAAATAACTACAACTTTATTACAACAATTATCGTGCAAAATACAACAACACATATGTCGTGAGTTTAGATACAAATATATACCAAATGTGACATTGGACACCATCATGTGTCAGCACCTCACAAAGGTACCTTACATAAAGGTACAGTCAAAAACTATTTTAGAAACTAGAATCTTTGGGAAGTGCTCAAGGAAACCTTCGTACATGGGAGGCCATGCTTCTAGGTTGTGATAGATATCATATGGCCACAGAATTATCCTTGGTTGACCCAATAGACCCCAAAGAAAAACGAGAAGTTTACTATCATATTCTTCCCAATGGGGAGTCTTCTCTTGACATATCATTATCTCCACTGTCTCTAATTGAGAATTATACTTCAAACAAACACCAAGATTATATAGGTAGTGCTCGTAAATATACTCAGCAAGTGGATGAGCGCATCCCTGTCTTATGATGACACGAGATTGTATATCATTAGACATCTTGTATGATAGTGACAAAATATCCTTCCAACGTTGGGTTCGCCTCACCCTATTTGATTTACCAAATATAACTACTAAATGACGACCACCGTTCTATTCCCCTGTTACCCCCGCTCGACCCAGCTACACTCTTATTACCTGAAAGGAATTGTGAAACAGAAGGGTGAGCACAATTAGCCCAGTAAAGAATATCATGACTAAAGATAAATAAGTTATCAGTAGCCTTCAACAGAATTAAATCAGAGATTTAGAACATATGGTAGATGATAAAAATTTCAACCATAGTTGTAGCAGAACGAGCAATCCATTAGAAGAGTCAAATAGACCATAAAGTCTATTATCTTCTCCACATTAAAAGTTCACCAATAATATTTTATCCCTGTAACATTAATCAACAGTCCCTTTTCACAATTGTATGAATAACTTATAATCAATATTGTAATTCTAAATTCCTCTTCGCATCCAGGACGAAGATAATTTTCCTCACATGTCTTAACCTGAAACATCAAAGATCATGGTTATACCAAATCACAGTTCTTGTTCATAATCATAATAATAAATTCATCTTTGCACTACAGGCCAATGATATTCGTCAACAGTTCATCTTTGCACTACTGGCCAAAGATATTCAACAACAGGTCATCTTTGCACTACGGGCCAAAGATATTCATCAACAATTCATCTTTGCACTACAGGCCAAAGATATTCCTCAACAGTTCATATTTGCACTACAGGCCAAATATATTCATATCTCAAAGAAATATATAATCATTTCAAAATTTATATAAACAATAATTATAACCATGTTGATCATTTCACCTTTGCACTTAAGCTAAAGATATTCATTTATAAATTCAATGGTCATGATCATACTAGTCAACAATTCAACTTTACACTACTGCCCAAAGGGAACCCATAGTCATGATCATACCAAAAATCTACCCATCTTTACACTCAAGTCAAAGAGAAATATTATCATTAGGGTTATAAAAATGTTATATATGATAGTGAAATCAATATAATCAACATATAGATTTAATCTCAAGAGTAATATTCATAACTCAACTATAATTTGGTCAGAAAAAGAAACTAATTTTGCCATGAATAGTTACTCGTGAATAGTAACCCATGAATAATAACTCGTGAATAGTAACTCATGAATAATAAACTTGACACAAAAAGGTAAAAATTCCATAATAAAATCCATACCAATATTTCGGTATAATAATATTGAAAGAATAACATTTCTTAAACTTATAAACAATTTATTTTAATTGTTTACACTTTACTAAATAATACATTTAATCATCATAAAATACCAAACTCTTAAGATTTCATCACCAATAACTAAAACCCTCATCAAAAATCTGCATATAACTCATATATCATATTTAAGCCATAAAACCATATTTTTCAATTTTCTTACTTCACATAACATATTTAATTCATTTTCTCATAACTGGTCTATTTTCATGAAAAATTTCAAATCAGTTCTAAAAAAATTTCTTTTCTGGGATTTAGCAGAATATAGTCCCATATTGAATATATATTTTTCTCAGAATTTTTAAAACTCATTTACTATTTTTCATATGGCCAAAATCGCCGAATATTTAGACATTTATCATAAATTATACTTTTATCCAAAAATTCTGAAATTCACAGAGTACACTGATATTATATAGATATATTTTTAATAAAAATTTTATCAATTTTGGAGTTAACCACAAGGAATTATAAGCGGTTACTTTTAAAATAGTCTTTTCCCGTAAAATTCATAACTATTAATCTATACATCCAAAAATCACCATTTTTAGACACAATCAATAAAACTCATCAAAATATCATTTCAAATTTTTTCAGAATTTTCTGAAGTTCAAAAAAATTACGAAACTGAAAATCATAACAACCCTTAAAATCTCTTTCTTTCCCTTACCTTAAAAGATCAGTACTTCTGATCGATATAAGGCTGAAGGAAACTTGTACTGATGAATAGAAACTCTCAAAGTATCTAAATACTCACAAAATATGCTTCATAATATAGAGAGAGAAAGAGAGAAAACTTATGTTTCTGGTGTAATTTTTAATTCTAACTTAGCCCTATATTTATAGGAAAATGATAGCACGCCGAAGCAGACTTAACCTGCAACCTGATGGTTTTACCTGCTACTATTTTCACCCACCATATTTGAATAAAAATCTCAACACATTTCTTCACCAACCAAGAGTGGGGCCCACAAATTCTAAAATTTTTCACCAAAATGATAAACTCCGAAAATTCAACAATTTCTGAACCAGTCATCTCATAAAATTCGTAACAAATCATTCGTTCATTTTTAACGGTTCAAAATTTGTGGACATATACTCAACTAATATATGTATAACATATCCAAAAATTACTACGATCCAACGATCGGATTAAAAATTATAACCCCCGAAATATATCTCAAAAATCCTAATTTGATTTTCAATACCTCCGTTCCGACAAAAATACAGATAAAATACCTCAACATTAACTCCTTCTTTTTTAACCACAAAAATATATCCCTCATTTATATCCACATAAAATAAATATTTCCTTAACATATGAATCAATAATTAATTATTCACAAATAATATTACAAAGTCACAATTATGACAACTAGGCCGTTCCGAGGAAAAAGGGGGATTTCTAATAAGAATTTCTCCTTACTGACGCGCAATTAGGTGACCAAACCTCTCCTTACACAGAACTTTCTAGACATTGTCAATAATGTTATCTAATAATATTATTCAAATAATATGAATTATTGATCTGATAATGAGAAATACTGTGTAGTGACAATTATTGAACAACAATAATATAAAATATCAGCGCATTAATTATTGAATTAATAAATAAAATATTGAACAGTAATTACTGTGACAATTATTCAGTAGTACTTTTTTACGTAAGAATCAATAATTGGTGCAATACCGTGTGCTACTGTATTTTAACCACCAGGTATTCCAACAGTGTTAACGGTAACAACTAATCCGTTATTTATAAAAACTCAATTTTGTCGTTTTCTTCATCCAATCACTTTCCGTTATGGGGCCCACAAATAGCTGCGCCGTCGTACGAATATTCCCAGACAGAAAGAATATTCCACGACCAAACGAATATTCCCCGACAAAATGAATATTTTATAACCACTTGCGTAGTTTAAAAAAATTTCATATATCACCCTTAACTTTAACTTTTTATCAATTTAACCATTTACTAAATAGAAAAATTGAATACTTTTATTTCATAAAACTTGGGGTCTTACAAATAATATTACAGAATCACATTTATGACAACAAGACCGTTTCCAAGAAAGAGGGGGCTTTCCAATAAGAATTTCTGTGACGCCCCCAAAATAGGTATACAACACCCATTCTGAGTCGCCAAATACATGGTACAGAAAGCAAACTACAACTTCAATAATACAATTGTCGTGCAAAATACGACAACACATACTGTGAGTTTAAATACAAATATTGTCTTCTGGACAATATCCACACTCAAATAAATCCTCATTACAATTATTCAAACACTATTTTACAGAAATAGTGAGGACTGCTAATACATCTTTCTAGAACCATCACTCCATACCCGACTAGATCCTGCTATGTTCTCACCTCCTGAGAAGAAAAATGGAACAAAAGGAAAAGGGTGAGCTCAACTAGCCCAAGTAAAGAATATTATGACTAAGATAATATACAACAAATTATCGTTAGTCTTCAACAGGGAAAAATCTGATAAAATATAATCGACAACAAGTTTTAGATCAACAACTGCAGCGGAAACAGCAAACCATTAGAAGAGTCAAGTAGAGAAAGAATTCTACTATCTTCTAAGATTTAAAAGTCCATCATCAATATTTTATCCCTGTAACATCAATTAATAATCATCTTTAACCAAATATTCATCTTTGCACTACAGGCCAAAGATATTCATTTGTATCATCAGTCGGTCATGTTCATCTCAACACTGTTCATCTTTGCACTACAGGCCAAAGATATTCATCAAGTAATTATACATCTTTGCACTACAGGCCAAAGATATTCAGTAATATCATCATTTAGGACTGAGGATGATGAAAAATATCTTAAAGAGAACGAATCCAATGAGACAGAAGGACAAATAGTAGGGATTCGTATAACAGTTTATCCAAGATCAATAATACTTCATAATAATCAATTGTGAAGCAGAATTCAAAAATAAAGATCAAAACATGGATACAATCAAAGATAGTAACCATAATAGACATCTTGGACAAAAAGGGAAATTTTTATTTTTCGGTGAATAGTGCCGTATTCGTGAATAGTGCCGTATACGTGAATAGTGCCGTATACATGGAATAGTAACTCCGACACAAAAAGTTCCAAATTTGATAAAAACTCATATCAATATTTCAGCATAATGATATTGAAGAAAATAATATCATTTAAGAAGAAAATAATATCCCTTACCTCAAAATATCAGTACTTCTGGTCGGAATACCGGTATAAGGCTGAAAGAAACTTGCTCTGATGAATAGAAACTCTCAAAGTATCTAAATACTCACAAAATACACTCAATAATCTAGAGAGAGAAAGAGAGAAAACTTGTTTCTGGTGTGATTTTCAATTCTAACTTAGCCCTCTATTTATAGGAAAATTTTGGTAGGTTTGACCTGCAACCTGATGGCTTTACCTGCTACTATTCCCACCCACCACATTTGAAATATAATTCAGCACATTTCTTCATCAACCACAAGTGGGCCCACCAATTCTAGAATTTTCCATCAAAATGATAAACTCCGAAAATTCAACAATTTCTGAACCAGTCATCTTGTAAAATTCGTAATAAATCATACATTCATTTTTAACGGTTCAAATTTGTGGACATATACTCAACTTATATATGTATAACATATCCAAAAATTACCACGATCCAACGGTCGGATTAAAAATTATAACCCCCGCAAACTATCTCAAAAATCTGATTTTTAATACCTCCATTCCGACAAAAATACTGACAAAAATCTCAACATTAACTCCTTCATTTTTAACCATAAAAATATATCCCTCATTTATATCCACATAAAATAAATATTTTCCTTATCATATGAATCAATAATTAATTATTCACAAATAATATTATAGAATCACATTTATGACAACCAGGCCGTTCCCAGGAAAAGGGGGCTTTCCAATAAGGATTTCTCCTTACTGGCGCGCAATTAGATGACCAAACCTCTCCTTAGACAGAACTTTCTAGACATTGCCAATAATGTTATCTAATAATATTATTCAAATAATATGAATTATTGATCTGATAAATGAAAATACTGTGCAACAACAATTATTGAAACAACAATAATATAAAATATCAACGCAGCAATTATTGAATCAATAAAATAAAATATTGAATAATAACTACTGTAACAATTATTGAGTAGTGCCTTCTTACGTAAGAATCAATAATTGGTGCAATACCGTGTGCTACTGTATTTTAACCACCGGGTATTCCAACAGTATTAACGGTAACAACTACGCCGTTATTTATAAACAACTTATACTTGTCGTTTTCTTCATCCAATCGCTTTCCGTTATGGGGCCCACACAAGGCTGCGTCGTCGTACGAATATTCCCCGACAGCAAGAATATTCCACGACCAACCGAATATTCACCGACCAAAAATAAATATTTTATAACCACTTGCTTATTTGCAAAAATGTGCACATTTCACACATAACTAAAGTATTATATCAAATTAACCCCTTATTATTCACAATAATATTAGAGAAAATTTGATTTTTATTCATTAATAAGTTGGGGTCTTACAATTTCTCCTTACTGGCGCGCAATTAGATGACCAAACCTCTCCTTAGACAGAACTTTCTAGACATTGCCAATAATATTATCTAATAATGTGACAACCCCAAAATAGGTCCATTCCATCCAACCTATTCTGAGTTGCCAATACATGGTACAGAAAATAACTACAACTTTATTACAACAATTGTCGTGCAAAATACAACAACACATATGCTGTGAGTTTGGATACAAATATATACCAAATGTGACTCATGTCCCAATCGTGGACAGCACCTCACAATGATACATTACATAAAGGTATAGTCAAAAACTGCTTTAGAAATTAGAATCTTTGGGAAGTGCTCAAGGAAACCTGCGTATATGGGAGGCCATGTATCTAGGTTATGATAGATATCATATGGCCACAGAATTATCCTTAGTTGACCCAATAGACCCCAAAGAAAAATGAGAAGTTAACTATCATATTCTTCTCAATGGTGAGTCTTCTCTTGACATAACATTATCTCCACTGTCTCTAATTGAAAATTATACTTCAAACAAATACCAAGGTTATATAGGTAGTGCTCGTAAAGATACTCAGCAAGTGGATGAGCACAACCCTGTCTTATGATGATACGAGGTTGTATGTCATTAGACATTTTGTATGATAGTGATAAAATACCCTTCTAACGTTGGGTTCGCCTCACCCTATTTTCTTCACCAAATATAACTACTAAATGATGACCACCGTTCTATTCCCTTGTTACCCCCGCTCGACCCAGCTACACTCTTATTACCTGAAAGGAATTGTGAAACAAAAGGGTGAGCACAACTACCCCAGTAAAGAATATCATGACTAGAGAAAAATAAATTATCAATAGTCTTCCTCAGTAATAAATCAGAGATTTAGAACATATGGTAGATGCTAACAATTTCAACCATAGTTGCAGCAGAACGAGCAATCCATTAGAAGAGTCAAATAGACTACAAAGTCTATTATCTTCTCCATGTTAAAAATCCACCAACAATATTTTATCCCTATAACATCACTCAACAGTTCTTTTCCACAATCATATGAATAACTCATAATCATAATTGTGATTCTAATTTTTTCTTCGCACCCAGGACGAAGAATATTTTCATCACCTGTCTTTACCTGAAATATCAAAGATCATGGTTATACCAAATCACAGTTCCTGTTCATAATCATGCTAATAAATCCATCTTCGCACTACGGCCAAAGATATTCATCAACAAACTAACTTTGCACTACGGACCAAAGATATTCAACAACAGTTCATCTTCGTAACAGGCCAAAGATATTCATCAATAATTCATCTTTGCACTACAGGCCAAAGATATTCATCAACAGTTCATCTTTGCACTACAGGCCAAAGATATTCATCAATAATTCATCTTTGCACTACAGGCCAAAGATATTCAACAACAGTTCATCTTCGCACTACAGGCCAAAGATATTCATCAATAATTCATCTTTGCACTACAGCCAAAGATATTCATCAACAGTTCATCTTTACACTACAGGCCAAAGATATTCATCAATAATTCATCTTTGCACTATACGCCAAAGATATTCAACAACAGTTCATCTTCGCACTACAGGCCAAAGATATTCATCAATAATTCATCTTTGCACTACAGGCCAAGATATTCATCAACAGTTTCATCTTTGCACTACAGGCCAAAGATATTCATCAATATTCATCTTTGCACTACAGGCCAAAATATTCAACAACAGTTCATCTTCGCACTACAGGCCCAAAGATATTCATCAATAATTCATCTTTGCACTACAGGCCAAAGATATTCATCAACAGTTCATCTTTACACTACAGGCCAAAGATATTCATCAATATTTCATCTTTGCACTATAGGCAAAGATATTCAACACAGTTCATCTTCGCACTACAGGCCAAAGATATTCATCAATAATTCATCTTTGCACAACAGGCCAAAGATATTCATCAACAGTTCATCTTTGCACTACAGGCCAAAGATATTCATCAATAATTCATCTTTGCACTACAGGCCAAAGATATTCATCAACAGTTCATCTTTGCACTACAGGCCAAAGATTTTCATCAATAATTCATCTTTGCACTACATGCCAAAGATATTCATCAACAGTTCATCTCGCACTACAGGCCAAGATATTCATCAATAATTCATCTTTGCACTACAGGCCAAAGATATTCATCAACAGTTCATCTTTGCTCTACAGGCCAAAGATATTCATCAATAATTCATCTTTACACTACAGGCCAAAGATATTCTTCAACAATTCATGTTTGGCACTATAGGTCAAATATATTAATATCTCAAAGAAATATATAATCATTTCAGAATTATATAAACAATTAATATAACTATGTTGATCAATTCACCTTTACACTTAAGCTAAAGATATTAAGTTATAAATTTAATGGTCATAATCATACCAGTCAATAATTTAACTTTGCTCTACTGGCCAAAGGGAACTCATAGTCATGATCATACCAAAAATCTACCCATCTTTACACTCAAGTCAAATAGAAATGTCATCATTAGGGTTATAAAAATATTATATATGATAATAAAATCATATATAATCAACATATAGATTTAATCTCAAGAGTAATATTCATTAATCAATTATAATTTGGTCAGAAAAAGAAACCAATTTGATCGTGAATAGTAACCTCAAATAGTAACTCGTGAATAGTAACTCGTGAATAATAACTCATGAATAGTAAACCGACATAAAAAGGTAGGTAGAAATTCCACAATAAAATACATATCAATATTTCGGTATAATGATATTGAAAGAATAATATTTCTTAAGTTTATAAATAATTTATTTAAATTATTTACACTTTACTAATTAATGGATTTAATCATCAAATAAATGTCAACTCTTAAGATTTCATCACCAATAACCAAAACCCTCATCAAAAATCTGCATATAACTCATATATGTTCTCAAGCCATAAAATTATATTTTCTAATTTTCTTACTTCACATAAACATATTAATTCATTTACTCATAACTAGACTATTTTCATGAAAAATATTAAATCAGCCCCAAAAATATTTCTTTTCTGGGATTTAGCAGGATATAGTCCCATATTGAAACATATATTTTTCCAAAATTTTTTAAAATTCATTTACTATTTTTCATATGGCCAAAACCGCATAATATTTAGACATTTATCATAAATTGTACTTTTATTCAAAAAATTTCGAAATTCACAGAGTATACTGATATTATATAGATATACTTCCAATAAAAATTTCATCAATTTTGGAGTTAACCACAAGGAGTTATAAACGGTTACTTTTTAAAATAGTTTTTTTCCCGTTTAAAATTCAATTTCTTATTATCTATACATCCAAAAAACACCATTTTTGAACACAAAATTAATAAAACTCATCAAAATATCAATTTAAATTTTTCCAAAATTTTCTGAAGGTCAGAAGAATTACGAACTGA
This sequence comes from Panax notoginseng, assembly GCA_016801055.1. Classification (NCBI taxonomy): domain Eukaryota; kingdom Viridiplantae; phylum Streptophyta; class Magnoliopsida; order Apiales; family Araliaceae; genus Panax; species Panax notoginseng. The sequence goes on from CM029018.1 coordinate 18,810,713, forward strand.
AAAAATATATAACCCTTAAAATCCCTTACTATCCCTTACCTCAAAAGAGCAGCACTTCTGACTGGATATCGGATACGACGTTGAAGAAAACTTGCACTGATGAATACCAACTCACTAAGTATCTAAATACTCACAAAATATACTCAATAATCTAGAGAGAGAAAGAGATAAAACTTATGAATTCAGGTGTGTGATTTTCAATTCTAACTTAGCCCTCTATTTATAGGAAATTGTTAGCACGCCGAAGCAGACTTAACCTGTAACCTGATGGCTTTACCTGTTACTATTTCCCACCCACCACATTTGAATAAAATCTCAGCACATTTTCTTCACCAACCAAGAGTGGGGCCCACCAATTCTAGGAATTTTCTACCAAAATAATTAACTCCTAAAATTCAACAATTTCTGAACCAGTCATCTCGTAAAATTCATAACAAATCATACGTTCATTTTTAACGGTTCAAAATTTATGGACATATACACAACTTATATATGTATAACATATCCAAAAATTACCACGATCCAACGGTCGGATTAAAAATTATAACCCCCGTAAAATATCTCAAAAATCCCTAATTTGATTTTTCATACCTCCGTTCGACAAAAATAAAGATAAAATACCTCAACATTAACTCCTTCATTTTTAACACAAAAATATATATCCACATAAAATAAATATTTTCTTATCATATGAATCATAATTAATTATTCACAAATAATATTACAGAATCACATTTATGACAACCAGACCATTCTCAGGAAAGAGGGGGCTTTGCGATAAGGATTTTCTTTACTGACGCGCAATTGGATGACCAAAACCTCTCCTTAGACAGAACTTTCTAGACATTGCCAATAATGTTATCTAATAATATTATTCAAATAATATGAATTATTGATCTGATAATGGGAAATACTGTGCAGTGACAATTATTGAATAACAATAATATAAAATTTTAACGTAGCAATTATTGAATCAATAAAATAAAATATTGAACAGTAATTACTGTAACAATTATTGAGTAGTGCCTTCTTACGTAAGAAATTTTAAAAAATAATGTGCAATACCGTGTGCTACTGTGCAATAACGCGTATTACTGTATTTTAACCACGGGTATTCCAACAGTATTAACGGTAACAACTACGCCGTTATTTATAAAAACTCAAATTTATCGTTTTCTTCATCCGACAGTTATTCTGTTATGGGGCCCACAAATGCTGCGCCGTCGTACGAATATTCCCCGACAGAAAGAATATTCCACGACCAAACGAATATTCCCCGACACACAATGAATATTTTATAACCATGTTGTGTATTTTGAAAAAAAAATTTTATATCACCCTTAACTTTAACATTTATCAATTTAACCATTTACTGAATAGTATTATAAGAAAAATTGAATTCTTTTATTTCATAAAATTTCGGGGGGGGTCTTTTAATCTCCCCTCCTTATGAAATTTTCGTCCCCGAAATTTACGTACCTGGTATTTCGAAAAGTTGAGAATACCTCGCTTTCATTTCAGATTCTATCTCCCGGGTCACCATGATTTCTCCATTGCTCATCTCCGTGATAACTTCATTTGGGTTCCTCACTTGTTGGGAAGTCATGACAACCGCTCTGCTTGAACTACCCGGCTTTGACTTGTCTGGGACAGCATTTGGCGTCATCACTACCGTTGGAATATACTTTTCTATAGGATGGCATATTCCTCCCTCAACTGCCTCGTCATATTCCTGATTCATGATCTGAATCATCAATCTTTGATCCATATCGAATTTAGGTTGACCGCTCTGTACTGGGTAATTCAAAACTCGATGTTGGGGTTCTCCAATTGCTTTCCAAAAAAGAGAAATTCATTATCATCTATTTTAGCCTTCTTAGATCAGACATCTCTTTCTACAATATCCACGTGTCGTGCAGCTTTTGCCATGCATCACTTATTCTCACTCGTTCAGTTTTTTTTTATTTCAGCTCAGATTCTATCTTTATCATCTTATACTCTGCTAAAGAATGCTTCTGTTCAAGCATCACATACGGGTAACACAAGCTTGAATTGTTGCATCCTTTTGCTCCACGACCGCTGTCGTTTTTCAGCCTGCTCTTCTAACTCATGAATACGATTTTGCAATTCTACATTTTGATCATATAATACCTCTAAACAAACTCTCCTCAGGTACCTCTTTTTCCTCTCTTCCTCACTCTCAGCTGTTACCTCTGCGACCATTTCGGTTGCAACTATCAATTCGTCACTCACCACATGGATTTCTCTATGTCCTTCTTCATCTTACATCACATTATCATGGTTAGTGATTAGAGGTATCCCCACAGTCTCATTCACTCCATTGTTAGCATTCTCAGCTGCCTTTCTCAATACTGCCATAAAACAAGGGTTAATTAAGCAAATTAACGTATCGCATAATTATCCATATATTATGACCAACCAACAATTAAGCTTAGGTAGGAACACACTAGCAAAGGATTTACTCTTCTCTCCCCTCTTAGTTATATTCCCCGATCTCCGCCAGAGATCATATCCCTAAGCTCTGATACCAACTGTGACAACCCCAAAACAGGTCCATTCCATCCAACCTATTCTCAGTTGCCAAATACATGGTACAGAAAATAACTACAACTTTATTACAACAATTGTCGTGCAAAATACAACAACACATATGCTATGAGTTTGGATATAAATATATACCAAATGTGACTCATGTCCCAATCGTGGACAGCACTCACAATGATACCTTACATAAAGGTATATTCAAAAACTGTTTTAAAAATTAAGAATATTTGGGAAGTGCTCAAGGAAACCTGCATACATGGGAGGCCATGCATCTAGGTTATGATAGATATATCATATGGCCATAGAATTATCCTTAGTTGACCCAATAGACCCCAAAGTAAAAAGAGAGAAGTTTACTATCATATTCTTCTCAATTGTGAGTCTTCTCTTGACATATCATTATCTCCACACTCAGGACGAAGAATATGAATAACTCATAATCATAATTGTGATATAAATTTTTCTTCACACTCAGGACGAAGAATATTTTCATCACCTGTCTTTACCTGAAAACATCAAAGATCATGGTTATACCAAATTACAGTTCCTGTTTATAATCATACTAACAAATCCATCTTTGCACTACGGGCCAAAGATATTCATCTAACAAACCATCTTTGCACTACGGGCCTAAAGATATTCAACAACAGCTCATCTTTGCACTACAGGCCAAAGTTATTCATCAACAGGCCATCTTTGCACTACATGCCAAAGATATTCATCAACAATTCATATTTGCACTACAGGCCAAATATATTCATATCTCAAAAGAAATATATAATCATTTCAGAATTTATATAAACAATAATTATAACCATGTTGATAATTCACCTTTGCACTTAAGCTTAAGATATTCAATTATAAATTCAATGGTCATGATGATCATACCAGTCACAATTCAACTTTGCACTACAGGCCAAAGAGAACCCTAGTCATGATCATACCAAATAATCTACCCATCTTTACACTCCAGTGAAAG
>CM029018.1:18814356-19071262 GCA_016801055.1 Panax notoginseng
ATTAATCTATACATCCAAAAATCACCATTTTTGACACAATCAATAAAACTCATCAAAATATCATTTCAAATTTTTTCAGAATTTTCTGAAGTTCAGAAAAAATTACGAAACTGAAAATCATAAACAACCCTTAAAATCTCTTTCTTTCCCTTACCTTAAAAGATCAGTACTTCTGATCGATATAAGGCTGAAGGAAACTTGTACTGATGAATAGAAACTCTCAAAGTATCTAAATACTCACAAAATATGCTTCATAATATAGAGAGAAAGAGAGAAAACTTATGTTTCTTGGTGTAATTTTTAATTCTAACTTAGCCCTAAATTTATAGAAAATGATAGCACGCCGAAGCAGACTTAACCTGCAACCTGATGGGTTTTACCTGCTACTATTTTCACCCACCATATTTGAATAAAAATCTCAACACATTTCTTCACCAACCAAGAGTGGGGCCCACAAATTCTAAAATTTTTCACACAAAATGATAACTCACTTCGAAAATTCAACAATTTCTGAACCAGTCATCTCATAAAAATCGTAACAAATCATTCGTTCATTTTTAACGGTTCAAAATTTGTGGACATATACTCAACTAATATATGTATAACATATCCAAAAATTACTACGATCCAACGATCGGATTAAAAATTATAACCCCCGAAATATATCTCAAAAATCCTAATTTGATTTTCAATACCTCCGTTCCGACAAAAAATACAGATAAAATACCTCAACAAAACTCCTTCTTTTTTAACCACAAAAATATATCCCTCATTTATATCCACATAAAATAAATATCCTTAACATATGAATCAATAATTAATAATATTCACAAATAATATTACAAAGTCACAATTATGACAACTAGGCCGTTCCGAGGAAAAAGGGGGATTTTCTAATAAAATTTCTCCTTACTGACGCGCAATTAGGTGACCAAACCTCTCCTTAACACAGAACTTTCTCTAGACATTGTCAATAATGTTATCTAATAATATTATTCAAATAATATGAATTATTGATCTGATAATGAGAAATACTGTGTAGTGACATTATTGAACAACAATAATATAAAATATCAGCGCATTAATTATTGAATTAATAAATAAAATATTGAACAGTAATTACTGTGACATTATTCAGTAGTACTTTTTTACGTAAGAATCAATAATTGGTGCAATACCGTGTGCTACTGTATTTTAACCACCAGGTATTCCAACAGTGTTAACGGTAACAACTAATTCGTTATTTATAAAAACTCAATTTTGTCGTTTTCTTCATCCAATCACTTTTCCGTTATGGGGCCCACAAATAGCTGCGCCGTCGTACGAATATTCCCAGGACAGAAAGAATATTCCACGACACAAACGTATTCCCCGACAAAATAATATTTTATAACCACTTGCGTAGTTTAAAAAAATTTCATATATCACCCTTAACTTTAACTTTTTATCATTTAACCATTTACTAAATAGAAAAATTGATACTTTTATTTCATAAAACTTGGGGCTTACAAATAATATTACAGAATCACATTTATGACAACAAGACCGTTTCCAAGAAAGAGGGGGCTTTCCAATAAGAATTTCTGTGACGCCCCCAAAATAGGTATACAACACCCATTCTGAGTCGCCAAATACATGGTACAGAAAGCAAACTACAACTTCAATAATACAATTGTCGTGCAAAATACGACAACACATACTGTGAGTTTAAATACAAATATTGTCTTCTGGACAATATCCACACTCAAATAAATCCTCATTACAATTATTCAAACACTATTTTACAGAAATAGTGAGGACTGCTAATACATCTTTCTAGAACCATCACTCCATACCCCGACTAGATCCTGCTATGTTCTCACCTCCTGAGAAGAAAAATGGAACAAAAAGGAAAAGGGTGAGCTCAACTAGCCCAGTAAAGAATATTATGACTAAGATAATATACAACAAATTATCGTTAGTCTTCAACAGGGAAAAATCTGATAAAAATATAATCGACAACAAGTTTTAGATCAACAACTGCAGCGGAAACAGCAAACCATTAGAAGAGTCAAGTAGAGAAAGAATTCTACTATCTTCTAAGATTTAAAAGTCCATCATCAATATTTTATCCCTGTAACATCAATTAATAATCATCTTTAACCAAATATTCATCTTTGCACTACAGGCCAAAGATATTCATTTGTATCATCAGTCGGTCATGTTCATCTCAACACCTGTTCATCTTTGCACTACAGGCCAAAGATATTCATCAAGTAATTATACATCTTTGCACTACAGGCCAAAGATATTCAGTAATATCATCATTTAGGACTGAGGATGATGAAAAATATCTTAAAGAGAACGAATCCAATGAGACAGAAGGACAAATAGTAGGGATTCGTATAACAGTTTATCCAAGATCAATAATACTTCATAATAATCAATTGTGAAGCAGAATTCAAAAATAAAGATCAAAACATGGATACAATCAAAGATAGTAACCATAATAGACATCTTGGACAAAAAGGGAAAATTTTATTTTTCGGTGAATAGTGCCGTATTCGTGAATAGTGCCGTATACGTGAATAGTGCCGTATACATGAATAGTAACTCCGACACAAAAAGTTCCAAATTTGATAAAAACTCATATCAATATTTCAGCATAATGATATTGAAGAAAATAATATCATTTAAGAAGAAAATAATATCCCTTACCTCAAAATATCAGTACTTCTGGTCGGAATACCGGTATAAGGCTGAAAGAAACTTGCTCTGATGAATAGAACTCTCAAAGTATCTAAATACTCACAAAATACACTCAATAATCTAGAGAGAGAAAGAGAGAAAACTTGTTTCTGGTGTGATTTTCAATTCTAACTTAGCCCTCTATTTATAGGAAAATTTTGGTAGGTTTGACCTGCAACCTGATGGCTTTACCTGCTACTATTCCCACCCACCACATTTGAAATATAATTCAGCACATTTCTTCATCAACCACAAGTGGGGCCCACCAATTCTAGAATTTTCCATCAAAATGATAAACTCCGAAAATTCAACAATTTCTGAACCAGTCATCTTGTAAAATTCGTAATAAATCATACATTCATTTTTAACGGTTCAAAATTTGTGGACATATACTCAACTTATATATGTATAACATATCCAAAAATTACCACGATCCAACGGTCGGATTAAAAATTATAACCCCCGCAAACTATCTCAAAAATCCTGATTTTTAATACCTCCATTCCGACAAAAATACTGACAAAAATCTCAACATTAACTCCTTCATTTTTAACCATAAAAATATATCCCTCATTTATATCCACATAAAATAAATATTTCCTTATCATATGAATCAATAATTAATTATTCACAAATAATATTATAGAATCACATTTATGACAACCAGGCCGTTCCCAGGAAAGAGGGGGCTTTCCAATAAGGATTTCTCCTTACTGGCGCGCAATTAGATGACCAAACCTCTCCTTAGACAGAACTTTCTAGACATTGCCAATAATGTTATCTAATAATATTATTCAAATAATATGAATTATTGATCTGATAAATGAAAATACTGTGCAACAACAATTATTGAAACAACAATAATATAAAATATCAACGCAGCAATTATTGAATCAATAAAATAAAATATTGAATAATAACTACTGTAACAATTATTGAGTAGTGCCTTCTTACGTAAGAATCAATAATTGGTGCAATACCGTGTGCTACTGTATTTTAACCACCGGGTATTCCAACAGTATTAACGGTAACAACTACGCCGTTATTTATAAACAACTTATACTTGTCGTTTTCTTCATCCAATCGCTTTCCGTTATGGGGCCCACACAAGGCTGCGTCGTCGTACGAATATTCCCCGACAGCAAGAATATTCCACGACCAACCGAATATTCACCGACCAAAAATAAATATTTTATAACCACTTGCTTATTTTGCAAAATTTGCACATTTCACACATAACTAAAGTATTATATCAAATTAACCCCTTATTATTCACAATAATATTTAGAGAAAATTTGATTTTATTCATTAATAAGTTGGGGTCTTACAATTTCTCCTTACTGGCGCGCAATTAGATGACCAAACCTCTCCTTAGACAGAACTTTCTAGACATTGCCAATAATATTATCTAATAATGTGACAACCCCAAAATAGGTCCATTCCATCCAACCTATTCTGAGTTGCCAAATACATGGTACAGAAAATAACTACAACTTTATTACAACAATTGTCGTGCAAAATACAACAACACATATGCTGTGAGTTTGGATACAAATATATACCAAATGTGACTCATGTCCCAATCGTGGACAGCACCTCACAATGATACATTACATAAAGGTATAGTCAAAAACTGCTTTAGAAATTAGAATCTTTGGGAAGTGCTCAAGGAAACCTGCGTATATGGGAGGCCATGTATCTAGGTTATGATAGATATCATATGGCCACAGAATTATCCTTAGTTGACCCAATAGACCCCAAAGAAAAATGAGAAGTTAACTATCATATTCTTCTCAATGGTGAGTCTTCTCTTGACATAACATTATCTCCACTGTCTCTAATTGAAAATTATACTTCAAACAAATACCAAGTTATATAGGTAGTGCTCGTAAAGATACTCAGCAAGTGGATGAGCACAACCCTGTCTTATGATGATACGAGGTTGTATGTCATTAGACATTTTGTATGATAGTGATAAAATACCCTTCTAACGTTGGGTTCGCCTCACCCTATTTTCTTCACCAAATATAACTACTAAATGATGACACCACCGTTCTATTCCCTTGTTACCCCCGCTCGACCCAGCTACACTCTTATTACCTGAAAGGAATTGTGAAACAAAAGGGTGAGCACAACTACCCCAGTAAAGAATATCATGACTAGAGAAAAATAAATTATCAATAGTCTTCCTCAGTAATAAATCAGAGATTTAGAACATATGGTAGATGCTAACAATTTCAACCATAGTTGCAGCAGAACGAGCAATCCATTAGAAGAGTCAAATAGACTATAAAGTCTATTATCTTCTCCATGTTAAAAATCCACCAACAATATTTTATCCCTATAACATCACTCAACAGTTCTTTTCCACAATCATATGAATAACTCATAATCATAATTGTGATTCTAATTTTTTCTTCGCACCCAGGACGAAGAATATTTTCATCACCTGTCTTTACCTGAAATATCAAAGATCATGGTTATACCAAATCACAGTTCCTGTTCATAATCATGCTAATAAATCCATCTTCGCACTACGGCCAAAGATATTCATCAACAAACTAACTTTGCACTACGGACCAAAGATATTCAACAACAGTTCATCTTCGTACAACAGGCCAAAGATATTCATCAATAATTCATCTTTGCACTACAGGCCAAAGATATTCATCAACAGTTCATCTTTGCACTACAGGCCAAAGATATTCATCAATAATTCATCTTTGCACTACAGGCCAAAGATATTCAACAACAGTTCATCTTCGCACTACAGGCCAAAGATATTCATCAATAATTCATCTTTGCACTACAGGCCAAAGATATTCATCAACAGTTCATCTTTACACTACAGGCCAAAGATATTCATCAATAATTCATCTTTGCACTATACGCCAAAGATATTCAACAACAGTTCATCTTCGCACTACAGGCCAAAGATATTCATCAATAATTCATCTTTGCACTACAGGCCAAAGATATTCATCAACAGTTCATCTTTGCACTACAGGCCAAAGATATTCATCAATAATTCATCTTTGCACTACAGGCCAAAAATATTCAACAACAGTTCATCTTCGCACTACAGGCCAAAGATATTCATCAATAATTCATCTTTGCACTACAGGCCAAAGATATTCATCAACAGTTCATCTTTACACTACAGGCCAAAGATATTCATCAATAATTCATCTTTGCACTATAGGCCAAAGATATTCAACAACAGTTCATCTTCGCACTACAGGCCAAAGATATTCATCAATAATTCATCTTTGCACAACAGGCCAAAGATATTCATCAACAGTTCATCTTTGCACTACAGGCCAAAGATATTCATCAATAATTCATCTTTGCACTACAGGCCAAAGATATTCATCAACAGTTCATCTTTGCACTACAGGCCAAAGATTTTCATCAATAATTCATCTTTGCACTACATGCCAAAGATATTCATCAACAGTTCATCTTCGCACTACAGGCCAAAGATATTCATCAATAATTCATCTTTGCACTACAGGCCAAAGATATTCATCAACAGTTCATCTTTGCTCTACAGGCCAAAGATATTCATCAATAATTCATCTTTACACTACAGGCCAAAGATATTCTTCAACAATTCATGTTTGCACTATAGGTCAAATATATTAATATCTCAAAGAAATATATAATCATTTCAGAATTATATAAACAATAATTATAACTATGTTGATCAATTCACCTTTACACTTAAGCTAAAGATATTAAGTTATAAATTTAATGGTCATAATCATACCAGTCAATAATTTAACTTTGCTCTACTGGCCAAAGGGAACTCATAGTCATGATCATACCAAAAATCTACCCATCTTTACACTCAAGTCAAATAGAAATGTCATCATTAGGGTTATAAAAATATTATATATGATAATAAAATCAATATAATCAACATATAGATTTAATCTCAAGAGTAATATTCATAAATCAATTATAATTTGGTCAGAAAAAGAAACCAATTTTATCGTGAATAGTAACTCATAAATAGTAACTCGTGAATAGTAACTCGTGAATAATAACTCATGAATAGTAAACCCGACATAAAAAGGTAGAAATTCCACAATAAAATACATATCAATATTTCGGTATAATGATATTGAAAGAATAATATTTCTTAAGTTTATAAATAATTTATTTAAATTATTTACACTTTACTAATTAATGGATTTAATCATCATAAAATGTCAACTCTTAAGATTTCATCACCAATAACCAAAACCCTCATCAAAAATCTGCATATAACTCATATATGATTCTCAAGCCATAAAATTATATTTTCTAATTTTCTTACTTCACATAACATATTAATTCATTTACTCATAACTAGACTATTTTCATGAAAAATATTAAATCAGCCCCAAAAATATTTCTTTTCTGGGATTTAGCAGAATATAGTCCCATATTGAACATATATTTTTTCCAAAATTTTTAAAATTCATTTACTATTTTTCATATGGCCAAAACCGCATAATATTTAGACATTTATCATAAATTGTACTTTTATTCAAAAATTTCGAAATTCACAGAGTATACTGATATTATATAGATATACTTCCAATAAAAATTTCATCAATTTTGGAGTTAACCACAAGGAGTTATAAACGGTTACTTTTAAAATAGTTTTTTCCCGTAAAATTCATAACTCTTAATCTATACATCCAAAAACCACCATTTTTGAACACAATTAATAAAACTCATCAAAATATCAATTTAAATTTTTCCAAAATTTTCTGAAGGTCAGAAGAATTACGAACTGAAAAACATAATAACCCTTAAAATCCCTTACTATCCCTTACCTCAAAAGAGCAGCACTTCTGACTGGATATCGGATACGACGTTGAAGAAAACTTGCACTGATGAATACCAACTCACTAAGTATCTAAATACTCACAAAATATACTCAATAATCTAGAGAGAGAAAGAGATAAAACTTATGAATTCAGGTGTGATTTTCAATTCTAACTTAGCCCTCTATTTATAGGAAATTGTTAGCACGCCGAAGCAGACTTAACCTGTAACCTGATGGCTTTACCTGTTACTATTCCCACCCACCACATTTGAATAAAAATCTCAGCACATTTCTTCACCAACCAAGAGTGGGGCCCACCAATTCTAGAATTTTCTACCAAAATAATTAACTCCTAAAATTCAACAATTTCTGAACCAGTCATCTCGTAAAATTCATAACAAATCATACGTTCATTTTTAACGGTTCAAAATTTATGGACATATACACAACTTATATATGTATAACATATCCAAAAATTACCACGATCCAACGGTCGGATTAAAAATTATAACCCCCGTAAAATATCTCAAAAATCCTAATTTGATTTTTCATACCTCCGTTCCGACAAAAATACAGATAAAATACCTCAACATTAACTCCTTCATTTTTAACCACAAAAATATATATCCACATAAAATAAATATTTTCTTATCATATGAATCAATAATTAATTATTCACAAATAATATTACAGAATCACATTTATGACAACCAGACCATTCTCAGGAAAGAGGGGGCTTTTCGATAAGGATTTCTCTTTACTGACGCGCAATTGGATGACCAAACCTCTCCTTAGACAGAACTTTCTAGACATTGCCAATAATGTTATCTAATAATATTATTCAAATAATATGAATTATTGATCTGATAATGGGAAATACTGTGCAGTGACAATTATTGAATAACAATAATATAAAATTTTAACGTAGCAATTATTGAATCAATAAAATAAAATATTGAACAGTAATTACTGTAACAATTATTGAGTAGTGCCTTCTTACGTAAGAAATTTTAAAAATAATGTGCAATACCGTGTGCTACTGTGCAATAACGCGTATTACTGTATTTTAACCACCGGGTATTCCAACAGTATTAACGGTAACAACTACGCCGTTATTTATAAAAACTCAAATTTATCGTTTTCTTCATCCGACAGTTATTCTGTTATGGGGCCCACAAATGGCTGCGCCGTCGTACGAATATTCCCCGACAGAAAGAATATTCCACGACCAAACGAATATTCCCCGACAACAATGAATATTTTATAACCACTTGTGTATTTTGAAAAAAAAATTATATATCACCCTTAACTTTAACATTTATCAATTTAACCATTTACTGAATAGTAATTATAAGAAAAATTGAATTCTTTTATTTCATAAAATTCGGGGTCTTATAATCTCCCCTCCTTATGAAATTTCGTCCCCGAAATTTACGTACCTGGTATTTCGAAAAGTTGAGAATACCTCGCTTTCATTTCAGATTCTATCTCCCGGGTCACCATGATTTCTCCATTGCTCATCTCCCGTGATAACTTCATTTGGGTTCCTCACTTGTTGGGAAGTCATGACAACCGCTCTGCCTTGAACTACCCGGCTTTGACTTGTCTGGGACAGCATTTGGCGTCATCACTACCGTTGGAATATACTTTTCTATAGGGCATATTCCTCCCTCAACTGCCTCGTCATATTCCTGATTCATGATCTGAATCATCAATCTTTGATCCATATCGAATTTAGGTTGACCGCTCTGTACTGGGTAATTCAAAACTCGATGTTGGGTTCTCCCAATTGCTTTCCAAAAAGAGAAATTCATATCATCTATTTTAGCCTTCTTAGATCAGACATCTCTTTCTACAATATCCACGTGTCGTGCAGCTTTTGCCCATGCATCACTTATTCTCACTCGTTCAGTTTTTTCTTATTTCAGCTCAGATTCTATCTTTATTATCTTATACTCTGCTAAAGAATGCTTCTGTTCAAGCATCACATATCGGGTAACACAAGCTTGAATTGTTGCATCCTTTTGCTCCACGACCGCCTGTCGTTTTTCAGCCTGCTCTTCTAACTCATGAATACGATTTTGCAATTCTACATTTTGATCATATAATACCTCTAACAAACTCTCCTCAGGTACCTCTTTTTCCTCTTCTTCCTCACTCTCAGCTGTTACCTCTGCGACCATTTCGGGTGCAACTATCAATTCGTCACTCACCACATGGATTTCTCTAATTCCTTCTTCATCTTACATCACATTATCATGGTTAGTGATTAGAGGTATCCCCACAGTCTCATTCACTCCATTGTTAGCATTCTCAGCTGCCTTTCTCAAATACTGCCATAAAACAAGGGTAATTAAGCAAATTAACGTATCGCATAATATCCATATATTATGACCAACCAACAATTAAGCTTAGGTAGGACACACTAGCAAAGGATTTACTCATCTCTCCCCTCTTAGTTATATTCCCCGATCTCCGCCAGAGATCATATCCTAAGCTCTGATACCAACTGTGACAACCCCAAAACAGGTCCATTCCATCCAACCTATTCTCAGTTGCCAAATACATGGTACAGAAAATAACTACAACTTTATTACAACAATTGTCGTGCAAAATACAACAACACATATGCTATGAGTTTGGATATAAATATATACCAAATGTGACTCATGTCCCAATCGTGGACAGCACCTCACAATGATACCTTACATAAAGGTATATTCAAAAACTGTTTTAAAAATTAGAATATTTGGGAAGTGCTCAAGGAAACCTGCATACATGGGAGGCCATGCATCTAGGTTATGATAGATATCATATGGCCATAGAATTATCCTTAGTTGACCCAATAGACCCCAAAGAAAAACGAGAAGTTTACTATCATATTCTTCTCAATTGTGAGTCTTCTCTTGACATATCATTATCTCCACACTCAGGACGAAGAATATGAATAACTCATAATCATAATTGTGAATATAAATTTTTCTTCACACTCAGGACGAAGAATATTTTCATCACCTGTCTTTACCTGAAACATCAAAGATCATGGTTATACCAAATTACAGTTCCTGTTTATAATCATACTAACAAATCCATCTTTGCACTACGGGCCAAAGATATTCATCAACAAACCATCTTTGCACTACGGGCCAAAGATATTCAACAACAGCTCATCTTTGCACTACAGGCCAAAGATATTCATCAACAGGCCATCTTTGCACTACATGCCAAAGATATTCATCAACAATTCATATTTGCACTACAGGCCAAATATATTCATATCTCAAAGAAATATATAATCATTTCAGAATTTATATAAACAATAATTATAACCATGTTGATCAATTCACCTTTGCACTTAAGCTTAAGATATTCAATTATAAATTCAATGGTCATGATCATACCAGTCACAATTCAACTTTGCACTACAGGCCAAAGAGAACCCTAGTCATGATCATACCAATAATCTACCCATCTTTACACTCCAGTGAAAGAGAATTTCAACATCAGGGTTATAAAAATGTTATATATGATGATAAAAATAATATGATCAACATATAGTTTTAATCTCAAGAGTAATATTCGTAACTCATGAATAGTAAATCGTGAATAGTAACTCATGAATAGTAACCCCGACACAAAAGATAGAAATTCCACAATAAAATTCATACCAATATTTCGGTATAATGATATTGAAAGAATAACATTACTTAAATTTATAAACAATTTATTTTAATTGTTTACACTTTACTAATTAATGCATTTAATCATCATAAAATGCCAACTCTTACAATTTCATCATCAATAACCAAAACCCTCATCAAAAATCTGCATATACCTCATATAGGATTCTCAAGCCATAAAATCCTATTTTTAATTTTCTTTCTTCACAAAACATATTTAATTCATTTACTCATAACTAGACCATTTTTATGAAAAATACCAAATCAGTTCCAAAAATATTTCTTTTCTGGGATTTAGCATAATATAGTCCCATAGTGAACATATATTTTTCTCAGAATTTTTAAAAGTCATTTACTATTTTTCATATGGCCAAAATAGCCGAATATTTAGACATTTATCAAAAATTATACTTTTATCTAAAAATTCTGAAATTCACAGAGTATACTTCTATCATATACATGTACTCCAATAAAAATTTCATCAATTTTGGAGTTAACCACAAGGAATTATAAGCTGTTACTTTTAAAATAGTCTTTTCTCATAAAATTCATAACTCTCAATCTATACATCCAAAAATCACCATTTTTGGACACAATCAATAAAACTCATCAAAATATCATTTCAAATTTTTCCATAATTTTTGAAGATCAGAAAAATTACAAAACTGAAAATCATAACAATCCTTAAAATCCCTTACTATCCCTTACAATCCCTTACAATCCCTTACCTCAAAAGAGCAGTACTTCTGACTGGATAATGTTGAAGAAAACTTGCACTGATGAATAGCAACTCACCAAGTATCTAAAAACTCACAAAATATGCTTCATAATATAGAGAGAGAAAGAGAGAAAGCTTATGTTTCTGGTGTGATTTTTAATTCTAACTTAGCCCTCTATTTATAGGAAAATTTTGGTAGGTTTGACCTGCAACCTGATGGCTTTACCTGCTACTATTCCCATCCACCACATTTGAAATATAATTCAGCACATTTCTTCACCAACCACAAGTGGGGCCCACCAATTCTAGAATTTTCCACCAAAAATGATTATAACCTGATTTCCGAATCAGCCACCTCTTAAAATTCATAACAAATCATACGTTCATTTTTAACGGTTCAAAATTTGTGGACATATACTCAACTTATATATGTATAACATATCCAAAAATTACCACGATCCAACGGTCGGATTAAAAATTATAACCCCCGCAAAATATCTCAAAAACCCTGAATTTGATTTTCAATACCTCCATCCGACAAAAATACAGATAAAAACCTCAACATTAACTCCTTCATTTTTAACCACAAAAATATATCCCTCATTTATATCCACATAAAATAAATATTTCCTTATCATATGAATCAATAATTAATTATTCACAAATAATATTACAGAATCACATTTATGACAACCAGGCCGTTCCCAGGAAAGAGGGGGCTTTCCAATAAGAATTTCTCCTTACTGGCGCGCAATTAGATGACCAAACCTCTCCTTAGACAGAACTTTCTAGACATTGCCAATAATGTTATCTAATAATATTATTCAAATAATATGAATTATTGATCTGATAATGAGAAATACTGTGCAGCAACAATTATTGAAACAACAATAATATAAAATATCAACGCAGCAATTATTGAATCAATAAAATAAAATATTGAACAGTAATTACTGTAACAATTATTGAGTAGTGCCTTCTTACGTAAAAATCAATAATTTCAAAAATACTGTACAATACCGTGTGCTACTGTGCAATAACGCGTATTACTGTATTTTAACCACCGGGTATTCCAACAGTGTTAACGGTAACAACTACGCCGTTATTTGTAAAAACTCAAATTTGTCTTTTCTTCATCCGACAGTTATTCGTTATGGGGCCCACAAATAGCTGCGCCGTCGTACTAATATTCCCCGACAGAAAGAATATTCCACGACCAAACGAATATTCCCCGACAACAATGATTATTTTATAATCATTTGTGTATTTTGAAAATAAATTCATATATCACTCTTAACTTTAATATTTATCAATTTAACCATTTACTGAATAGTAATTATAAGAAAAATTGAATACTTTTATTTCATAAAATTCGGGGTCTTACAATCTCCCCTCCTTATGAAATTTCGTCCTCGAAATTTACGTACCTGGTATTTCGAAGAGTTGAGAATACCTTGCTTTCATTTCAGATTCCATCTTCCCTGTCATCATAATTTCTTCATTGCTCATCTCTTGTATTTCAGATTTCATTCTAGAATACAGCTTCAAAACAAGGGTTAATTGAACAAATTAACATATCACATAATATCCCGATATTATGACTGACCAACAAATATGCTTAGGTAGGACACACTAGCGAAGGATTTACTCATCTCTCCCCTCCTAGTTATATTTCCCGATCTCCGCCAGAGATCATATCCCTAAGCTCTGATACCAACTGTGACAACCCCAAAACAGGTCCATTCCATCCAACCCATTCTGAGTCGCCAAATACATGGTACAGAAAATAACTACAACTTTATTACAATAATTGTCGTATAAAATACAACAACACATATGCTGTGAGTTTGGATACAAATATATACCAAATGTGACTCATGTTCCAACCGTGGACATCACCTCACAATGACACCTTACATAAAGGTATAGTCAAAAACTGTTTTAGAAATTAGAATTTTTGAGAAGTGCTCAAGGAAACCTTCGTACATGGGAGGCCATGCTTCTAGGTTATGATAGATATCATATGGCCACAGAATTATCCTTGGTTGACCCAATAGACCCCAAAGAAAAACGAGAAGATTACTATCATATTCTTCCCAATGGTGAGTCTTCTCTTGACTTATCATTATCTCCACTGTCTCTAATTGAGAATTATACTTCAAACAAACACCAAGATTATATAGGTAGTGCCCATAGATATACTCAGCAAGTGGATGAGCACAACCCTGTCTTATGATGACACGAGGTTGTATGTCATTAGACATCTTGTATGATAGTGACAAAACACCCTTCCAACGTTGGGTTCGCCTCACCCTATTTTCTTCACCAAATATAACTACTAAATGATGACCACCGTTCTATTCCCTTGTTACCCCCGCTCGACCCAGCTACACTCTTATTACCTGAAAGGAATTGTGAAGCAAAAGGGTGAGCACAACTAGCTCAGTAAAGAATATCATGACTAAAGATAATTCAATTATCAATAGCCTTCATCAACAATAAATCAGAGATTTAGAACATATGGTAAATGATAAAAATTTCAACCATAGTTGCAGCGGAACGAGCAATCCATTAGAAGAGTCAAATAGACTATAAAGTCTATTATCTTCTCCATGTTAAAAATCCACCAACAATATTTTATCCATGTAACATCACTCAACAGTTCCTTTCCACAATCATATGAATAACTCATAATCATAATTGTGACTATAAATTTTTCTTCGCACCCAGGACGAAGAATATTTTCATCACCTGTCTTTACCTGAAACATCAAAGATCATGGTTATACCAAATCACAGTTCCTGTTTATAATCATACTAACAAATCCATCTTTGCACTACGGGCCAAAGATATTCATCAACAAACCATCTTTGCACTACGGGCCAAAGATATTCAACAACAGCTCATCTTTGCACTACAGGCCAAAGATATTCATCAACAGGCCATCTTTGCACTACATGCCAAAGATATTCATCAACAATTCATATTTGCACTACAGGCCAAATATATTCATATCTCAAAGAAATATATAATCATTTCAGAATTTATATAAACAATAATTATAACCATGTTGATCAATTCACCTTTGCACTTAAGCTTAAGATATTCAATTATAAATTCAATGGTCATGATCATACCAGTCACAATTCAACTTTGCACTACAGGCCAAAGAGAACCCTAGTCATGATCATACCAATAATCTACCCATCTTTACACTCCAGTGAAAGAGAATTTCAACATCAGGGTTATAAAAATGTTATATATGATGATAAAAATAATATGATCAACATATAGTTTTAATCTCAAGAGTAATATTCGTAACTCATGAATAGTAAATCGTGAATAGTAACTCATGAATAGTAACTCCGACACAAAAGATAGAAATTCCACAATAAAATTCATACCAATATTTCGGTATAATGATATTGAAAGAATAACATTACTTAAATTTATAAACAATTTATTTTAATTGTTTACACTTTACTAATTAATGCATTTAATCATCATAAAATGCCAACTCTTACAATTTCATCATCAATAATCAAAACCCTCATCAAAAATCTGCATATACCTCATATAGAATTCCCAAGCCATAAAATCCTATTTTTCAATTTTCTTTCTTCACAAAACATATTTAATTCATTTACTCATAACTAGACCATTTTTATGAAAAATACCAAATCAATTCCAAAAATATTTCTTTTCTGGGATTTAGCATAATATAGTCCCATAGTGAACATATATTTTTCTCAGAATTTTTAAAAGTCATTTACTATTTTTCATATGGCCAAAATAGCCGAATATTTAGACATTTATCAAAAATTATACTTTTATCTAAAAATTCTGAAATTCACAGAGTATACTCCTATCATATTCATGTACTCCCAATAAAAATTTCATCAATTTTGGAGTTAACCACAAGGAATTATAAGCTGTTACTTTTAAAATAGTCTTTTCTCATAAAATTCATAACTCTTAATCTATACATCCAAAAATCACCAATTTTGGACACAATCAATAAAACTCATCAAAATATCATTTCAAATTTTTCCATAATTTTTGAAGATCAGAAAAATTACGAAACTGAAAATCATAACAACCCTTAAAATCCATTACTATCCCTTACAATCCCTTACAATCCCCTACCTCAAAAGAGCAGTACTTCTGACTGGATAATGTTGAAGAAAACTTGCACTGATGAATAGCAACTTACCAAGTATCTAAAAACTCACAAAATATGCTTCATAATATAGAGAGAGAAAGAGAGAAAGCTTATGTTTCTGGTGTGATTTTTAATTCTAACTTAGCCCTCTATTTATAGGAAAATTTTGGTAGGTTTGACCTGCAACCTGATGGCTTTACCTGCTACTATTCCCACCCACCACATTTGAAATATAATTCAGCATATTTCTTCACCAACCACAAGTGGGGCCCACCAATTCTAGAATTTTCCACCAAAAATGATTTATAACCTGATTTCCGAATCAGCCACCTCTTAAAATTCATAACAAATCATATGTTCATTTTTAACGGTTCAAAATTTATGGACATATACTCAACTTATATATGTATAACATATCCAAAAATTACCACGATCCAACGGTCGGATTAAAAATTATAACACCCGCAATATTTCTCAAAAACCCTAATTTGATTTTCAATGCCTCCGATCCGACAAAAATACAGATAAAACACCTCAACATTAACTCCTTCATTTTTAACCACAAAAATATATCCCTCATTTATATCTACATAAAATAAATATTTCCTTATCATATGAATCAATAATTAATTATTCACAAATAATATTACAGAATCACATTTATGACGACCAGGCCGTTCCCAGGAAAGAGGGGGCTTTCCAATAAGAATTTCTCCTTACTGACGCGCAATTAGATGACCAAACCTCTCCTTAGACAGAACTTTCTAGACATTGCCAATAATGTTATCTAATAATATTATTCAAATAATATGAATTATTGATCTGATAATGAGAAATACTGTGCAGCAACAATTATTGAAACAACAATAATATAAAATATCAACGCAGCAATTATTGAATCAATAAAATAAAATATTGAACAGTAATTACTGTGACAATTATTCAGTAGTGCCTTCTTACGTAAAAATTAATAATTTCAAAAATACTGTACAATACCGTGTGCTACTGTGCAATAACGCGTATTACTGTATTTTAACCATCGGGTATTCCAACAGTGTTAACGGTAACAACTACGCCGTTAATTATAAAAACTCAATTTTTGTCTTTATCTTCATCCGACAGTTATTCGTTATGGGGCCCACAAATAGCTGCGCCGTCGTACTAATATTCCCCGACAGAAAGAATATTCCACGACCAAACGAATATTCTCCGACAACAATGATTATTTTATAACCATTTGTGTATTTTGAAAATAAATTCATATATCACTCTTAACTTTAATATTTATCAATTTAACCATTTACTGAATAGTAATTATAAGAAAAATTGAATACTTTTATTTCATAAAATTCGGAGTCTTACATTATTGGTATGATCGTGACTATGGGTTCTCTTTGGCCAGTAGTGCAAAGTTGAATTATTGACTGGTATAATCATGACCATTGAATTTATAATTGAATATTTTTAGCTTAAGTGCAAAGGTGAATTGATCAACATGGTTATAAATATGGTTTATATAAATTCTGAAATGATTATGTGTTTCTTTGAGATATGAATATCTTTGGCCCGTAGAGTAAAGATGATATGTTGTTGAATATCTTTGGCCCGTAGTACAAAGATGATTGAATATCTTTGACATGTAGTGCAAAGATGGTCTGTTGTTGAATATATTTGGCCAGTAGTGCAAAGATAAACGGTTAATGAATATCTTTGGCTGTAGTGCCAAGATGAATTTATTGGTATGATTATGAACAGGAACTGTGATTTGGTATAACCATGATCTTTGATGTTTCAGGTAAAGACAGGTGATGAAAATTATCTTCGTTCTGGACGAGAAAAAGAATTTGGAACCACAAATATGATTATGAGTTATTCATATGATTGTGGACAGGAACTATTGATTGATGTTACAGGGATAATATATTGTTTGTGGACTTTTAACATAGAGAAGATAATAAACATTATGGTTTATTTGACTCTTCTAATGGATTGCTCGTTCCGTTGCAACTATGGTTCAAAAATTTTATCATCTACCATATGTTCTAAATCTCTGATTTATTTCTGACAAAGGCTATTAATAATTCAATTATCTTTAGTTATGATATTCTTTACTGAGCTAGATGTGCTCACCTTTTTGCTTCACAATTCCTTTCAGGTAATAAGAGTGTAGCTGGGTCGAGCGGTGGTAACAGGAGAATAGATCGGTGGTCTCTAGCTGTGGAGGTTTTTCCTAAACAGTATAGAAAAGTGTGTTATATTCTATACATCATTTAGTAGTTATATTTGGTGACTCAAATGGGGTGAGGTTAACCCAACGTTCATACAAGATGTCTACTGACATACAATCTCGTGTTATCATAAGACATGGTTGTTGTAAAATCCCAAATTTTATTAAATAAATGTATTCAATTTTTCTTATAATTACAATTCAGTAAATGCTTAAATTGATAAAAAGTTAAAGTTATGGGTGAAATGTGAAAATTTTTCAAAATAAACAAGTGGTTATAAAATAATCATTGTTGTCGGGGAATATTCGTTGATCGTGGAATATTCTTTCTGTCGGAAAATATTCGTACGACGGTGCAGCTATTTGTGGGCCCCATAACGAAAAATGGTCAGATAAAGATAACGACAAAAATTGAGTTTTTATAATTAACGGCGTAGTTGTTACCGTTAACACTGTTGGAATACCCGGTGGTTAAAATACAGTAATACGCGTTATTGTATAGTATTTTTGAAATTATTGATTCTTACGTAAGAAGGCACTACTGAATAATTGTCACAGTAATTACTGTTCAATATTTTATTTTATTGATTCAATAATTGCTACGTTGATATTTTATATTATTGTTGTTTTAATAATTGCTGCTGCACAATATTTCCCATTATCAGATCAATAATTCATATTATTTAAATAATATTATTAGATAACATTATTGGCAATGTCTAGAAAGTTCTGTCTAAGGAGAGGTTTGGTCATCTAATTTCGCGTCAATAAGGAGAAATCCTTATTGGAAAGCTCCCTCTTTCCTGGGAACGGTCTGGTTGTCATAAATGTGATTCTGTAATATTAATTGTGAATAATTAATTATTGATTCATATGATAATGAAATATTTATTTTATGTGAATATAAATGTTAGATATATTTTGTGGTTAAAAATGAATGAGTTAATGTTGAGGAGTTTTATCAGTATTTTTGTCGGAATGGATGTATTAAAAATCAATCAGGGCTTTTGAAATATATTGCGGGGGTTATAATTTTTAATCTGACCGTTGGATCGTTGTGATTTTTGGATATGTTATACATATATAAGTTGAGTATATGTCCACAAATTTTGAACCGTTAAAAGTTAACATATGATTTGTTATGAATTTTAAGAGATGACTGGTTTAGAAATTGTTGAAGTTTCGGAATTTATCATTTTGGTAAAAAATTATAGAATTGGTGGGCCCCACTCTTGATTGGTGAAGAAATATGCTGAGATTTTTATTCAAATGTGGTGGGTGGGAATAGTAGCAGGTAAAACCATCAGGTTGCAGGTTAAGTCTGCTTCGGCGTGCTAACATTTTCCTATAAATAAAGGGCTAAGTTAGAATTGAAAATCACACCAGAAACATAAGCTTTCTCTCTTTCTCTCTCTATATTATGAAACACATTTTGTGAGTATTTAGATACTTTGAGAGTTGTTATTCAGTGCAAGTTTCCTTCGGCTTTGCATTTCAGTCAGAAATACTGCAATTTTGAGGTAAGGGATAGTAAGGGATTTTAAGGGTTATTATGCTTTTCAGTTCGTAATTCGTCTGACCTTCAGAAAATTCTGGAAAAATTTGAAATGATATTTTGATGAGTTTTATTGACTGTGTCCAAAATAGTGATTTTTGGATGTATATATTAAGAGTTATGAATTTTACGGGAAGAGACTATTTTAAAAGTAACCGCTTATAACTCCTTGTGGTTAACTCTAAAATTGATGAATTTTTTATTGGGAGTACATCTATATAATATTAGTGTACTCTGTGAATTTCGGAAGTTTTGGATAAAATTACAGTTTATGATAAATGTCTAAATATTCGGCGATTTTGGCCATATGAAAAATAGTAAATGGGTTTTAAAAATTCTGAGAAAAATATATGTTCAATATGGGAATATATTCTGCTAAATCTCAGAAAAAAAATATCTTTGGAACTGATTTGGTATTTTTCATGAAAATAGACTTGTTATGAGTAAATGAATTAAATATGTTATGTGAAGTAAGAAAATTGGAAAATATGATTTTATGGCTTGAGAATCCTATATGAGGTATATGCAGATTTTTATGAGGATTTTTGGTTATTGGTGATGAAATCTTATGAGTTTGACATTTTAGGATGATTAAATGCATTATTTAGTAAAGTGTAAACAATTAAAATAAATTATTTATAAGCTTAAGAAATATTATTCTTTCAATATTATTATACCAAATATTGGTATAGATTTTATTGTGGAATTTCAACTTTTTTAATGTCGAGTTACTATTCACAAATTACTATTCACGGGTTACTATTCACGAGTTACTATTGATGACAAAATTGGTTTTTTTTTTCCAGACCAAATTATAGTTGATTTATAAATATTACTCTTGAGATTAAAATTATATGTTGATCATACTATTTTTATTATCATATATAACATTTTTATAACTCTAATGATAATATTTCTCTTTGACTTGAGTGTAAAGATGGGTAGATTATTGGTATGATCATGACTATGGGTTCTCTTTGACCAGTAGTGCAAAGTTGAATTCTTGACTGGTATGATCATGACCATTGAATTTATAATTGAATATCTTTAGCTTAAGTGCAAAGGTAAAATGATCAACATGGTTATAATTATTGTTTATATAAATTCTGAAATGATTATATATTCTTTGAGATATTAATATATTTGGCATGTAGTGCAAATATGAACTGTTGAGGAATATCTTTGGCCTGTAGTGCAAAGATGAATTGTTGAGAAATATGTTTGGCCTGTAGTGCAAAGATGAATTGTAGATGAATATCTTTGGCCTGTAGTGCAAAGATGGTCTCTTGATGAACATCTTTGGCCCGTAGTGTAAAGATGACATATTGTTGAATATCTTTGGCCAGTAGTGCAAAGATGAACAGGTGTTGAGATGAAAATGACCAATTGGTGATACAAATAAATATCTTTGGCCGTAGTACAAAGATAAAGTTATTAGTATGATTATGAACAGGAAATGTGATTTGGTGTAACCATGATCTTTGATGTTTCAGGTAAATATATGTGATGAAAATTATCTTCGCCATGGATGAGAAGAGGAATTTAGAACTACAGTTATGATTATGAGTTATTCATATGATTGTGGACCAGAATTGTTGATTGAATGGTACAGGGATAAAACATTGTCGGTGGATTTTTAACATGAAGAAGATAATAGACTTTATAGTCTATTTGACTCTTCTAATGGATTGCTCGTTCCGCTGCAACTATGGTTAAAATTTTTTATCATCTACCATATGTTCTAAATCTCTGATTTATTACTGATGAAGGCTATTGATAATTTAATTATCTTTAGTCATGATATTCTTTACTGAGCTAGTTGTGCTCACCCTTTTGCTTCACAATTCCTTTCAAGTAATAAAAGTGTAGCTGGGTCGAGTGGGGGATAACAGGGGAATAGAACGGTGGTCTATAGCTGTTGAGGGTAAGGCGAACCCAACGTTGGAAGGGTATTTTGTTACTATCATACAAGATGTCTAATGACATATAACCTCGTGTCATCATAAGACAGGGTTGTGCTCATCCACTTGTTGAGTATATCTACGAGCACTACCTATATAATCTTGGTGTTTATTTGAAGTATAATTCACGATTAAAGACAGTGGAGATAATGATAAGTCAAGAGAAGACTCACCATTGGGAAGAATATGATAGTAATATTCTCGTTTTTCTTTGGGGTATATTGGGTCAACCAAGGATAATTCTGTGGCCATATGATATCTATCACAACCTAGAAGCATGGCCTCCAATGTACGAAGGTTTCCTTGAGCACTTCTCATAGATTCTAATTTTTAAAATAGTTTTTGACTATACCTTTATGTAAGGTGTCATTGTGAGGTGTTGTCCACGGTTGGGACATGAGTCACATTTGGTATATATTTATATCAAAACTCACAGCATATATGTTGTTGTATTTTGCACGACAATTGTTGTAATAAAGTTATAGTTATTTTCTGTACCATGTATTTGGCGACTCAGAATAGGTTGGATGGAATGGACCTATTTTGGGGTCGTTACAGTTGTGCACATCCACTTGCTGAGTATATCTACAAGCACTACCTATATGATCTTGGAGTTTGGTTGAAGTATAATTCTCAATTAGAGACGGTGGAGATAATGATATATCAAGAGAAGACTCACCATTGGAAATAATATGATAATAATCTTCTCATTTTTCTTTGGGATTTATTGGGTCAATCAAAAATAATTTTGTGGGCATATGATATCTATCATAACCTAGACGCATGGCCTCCCATGTACGAAGGTTTTCTTGAGCACTTCCCAAATATTTTAATTTCTAAAACAGTTATAAACTGTACCTTTATGTAAGGTGTCATTGTGACGTACTATCCAAGGTTGGGACATGAGTCACAGTTGGTATATATTTGTATCAAAACTCAAAACATGTGTTGTTGTATTTTGCACGACAGTTGTAGTAATAAAATTGTAGTTATTTTCTGTATCATGTTTTTGACGACTCAAAATAGGTTGGTTGGATTGGACCTATTTTGGGGGCGTTACAACTGCCATAAAATAAGGGTTAATTAAACAAATTAACATATCACATAATATCCCTATATTATGACCAACCAACAAATAATCTTAGGTAGGACACACTAGCGAAGGATTTACTCGTCTCTCCCCTCCTAGTTCTATTCCCCGATCTCCGTAAGAGACCATATCCTTAAGCTCTGATACCAACTGTGACGCCCCTAAAATAAGTATACATCACCCATTCTAAGTAGTCAAATACATGGTACAGAAACAAATATAATTTTATTAAAATACTTGTCGCGCAAAATACGATAACACAATACTGTGAGTTTAAATACAAATATTATCTTCTAGACAATATTCACACTCAAATAAGTCCTCATTATAATTATTGAAATACTATTTAATAACATAGTGAGGACTGCTAACACCACTGACTAGAAATATCACTCCACACCCCGACTAGTTCCCGCTATATTCTCGCCTCTTGAGAAAAATAGAACAAAAAAGAAAAGGGTGAGCTCAACTAGCCCAGTAAAGAATATTATGACTAAGATAATATACAACAACTTATCATTAGTCTTCAACAGGGAAAAATATGATAAAATATAATAGACAACAAGTTTTAGATCAACAACTGCAGCGGAAACAACAAACCATTAGAAGAGTCGAGTAGAAAATGAGTTCTACTATCTTCTAAGATTTAAAAGTCCATCATCAATATTTTATCCCTGTAACAACAATCAATAACCATCTTTAATCAAATATTCATCTTTGTACTACAGGCCAAAGATATTCATTTGTATCACCAGTCGGTCATGTTCATCTCAACACCTGTTCATCTTTGCACTACGGGCCAAAGATATTTATCAGTTAATCATTCATCTTTGCACTACAGGCCAAAGATATTCAGTAATATCATCATTTAGGACTGAGGATGATGAAAAATATTTTAAAAAAAACGAACCCAGTGAGACAGAATGACAAATATTAGGGATTCGTATTACAATTAATCCAAGTGTAATAATACTCCATAACAACCAATTGTGAAGTATAATTCAAAAATAAATCAAAATATGGATACAATCAAAGATAGTAACCATAATAGACATCTTGGACAAAAAAGAAAAATTTTATTTTTCAGTGAATAGTGCCGTATACGTAAATAGTAACTCCGACACAAAAAGTTCTAAATTTGATAAAAAGTTCATATCAATATTTCAGCATAATGATATTGAAAAAAATAATATCATTTAAGAAGAAAATAATATCACTTACCCCAAGATAACAGTACTTCTGTGACAACCCCAAAATAGGTCCATTCCATCCAACCTATTCTGAGTCGCCAAATACATGGTACAGAAAATCACTACAACTTTATTACAATAATTATCGTATAAAATACAACAACACATATGTTGTGAGTTTGGATACAAATATATTCCAAATGTGACTCATGTCCCAATCGTGGACAGCACCTCACAGTGGCACCTTACATAAAGGTATAGTCAAAAACTGTTTTAGAAATTAGAATATTTGAGAAGTGCTCAAGGAAACCTTCGTATATGGGAGGCCATGCTTCTAGATTGTGATAGCTATCATATGGCCACAGAATTATCATTGGTTGACCCAATAGACCCCAAAGAAAAACGAGAAGATTACTATCATATTCTTCCCAATGGTGAGTCTTCTCTTGACATATCATTATCTCCACTGCCTCTAATTGAGAATTATACTTCAAACAAACACCAAGATTATATATGTAGTGCTCGTAGATATACTCAGCAAGTGAATGAACACATCCCTGTCTTATGATGACACGAGGTTGTATGTCGTTAGACATCTTGTATGATAGTGGTAAAACACCCTTTCAACATTGGGAACACCTTACCCTATTGGATTCACCAAATAAAACTACTAAGTGAACTTTTCTATACTGCTTCGGGAGAACATCCACAGCTAGAGACCACCGTTCTATTTTTTCGTTACCCTCGCTCGACCCAGCTACACTCTTATTACCTGAAAGGAATTGTGAAGCAAAATAGTGAGCACAACTAGCTCAGTAAAGAATATCATGACTAATGATAATTAAATTATCAATAGCCTTCATCAATAATAAATCAGAGATTTAGAACATATGGTAAACGATAAAAATTTCAACCATAGTTGCAGCGGAACGAGCAATCCATTAGAAGAGTCAAATAGACCATAAAGTCTATTATCTCCTCCATGTTAAAAATCCACCAACAATATTTTATCCATGTAACATCACTCAACAGTTCCTTTCCACAATCATATGAATAACTCATAATCATAATTGTGACTCTAAATTTTTCTTCGCACCCAGGACGAAGAATATTTTCATTGTAAGACCCCGAATTTTATGAAATAAAAGTATTCAATTTTTCTATTCAGTAAATGGTTAAATTGATAAATGTTAAAGTTAAGGGTGATATATAAAATATTCTTTCTGTCGGAGAATATTCGTACGACGGCGCAGCTATTTGTGGGCCCCATAACGAATAACTGTCGGGTGAAGGAAAACGACAAATTTGAGTTTTTACAAATAACGGCGTAGTTGTTACCGTTAACACTGTTGGAATACCCGGTGGTTAAAATACAGTAATACGCGTTATTGCACAGTAGCACACGGTATTGCATAGTATTTTTGAAATTATTGATTCTTACGTAAGAAGGCACTACTCAATAATTATTACAGTAGTTACTGTTCAATATTTTATTTTATTGATTCAATAATTGCTACGTTGATATTTTATATTATTGTTGTTTCAATAATTGTTGCTGCACAGTATTTTCTATTATCAGATCAATAATTCATATTATTTGAATAATATTATTAGATAGCATTATTGGCAATGTCTAGAAAGTTCTGTCTAAGGAGAGGTTTGGTCATCTAATTGCGCGCCAGTAAGGAGAAATTCTTATTGGAAAGCCCCCTCTTTCCTGGGAACGGCCTGGTTGTCATAAATGTGATTCTGTAATATTATTTGTGAATAATTAATTATTGATTCATATGATAAGAAAATATTTATTTTATGTGGATATAAATGAGGGATATATTTTTGTGGTTAAAAATGAAGGAGTTAATGTTGAGGTTTTTATCAGTATTTTTGTCGGAATGGAGGTATTAAAAATCAGGGTTTTTGAGATATTTTGCGGGGGTTATAATTTTTAATCCGACCGTTGGATCGTGGTAATTTTTGGATATGTTATACATATATAAGTTGAGTATATGTCCACAAATTTTGAACCGTTAAAAATGAACGTATGATTTATTATGAATTTTACGAGATGACTGGTTCAGAAATTGTTGAATTTTCGGAGTTTATCATTTTGGTGGAAAATTCTAGAATTGGTGGGCCCCACTTGTGGTTGGTGAAGAAATGTGCTGAATTATATTTCAAATGTGGTGGGTGGGAATAGTAGCAGGTAAAGCCATCAGGTTGCAGGTCAAACCTACCAAAATTTTCCTATAAATAGAGGGCTAAGTTAGAATTGAAAATCACACCAGAAACATAAGTTTTCTCTCTTTCTCTCTCTATATTATTGAGTGTATTTTGTGAGTATTTAGATACTTTGAGAGTTTCTATTCATCAGTGCAAGTTTCTTTCAGCCTTATACCGATCAGAAGTACTGCTCTTTTGAGGTAAGGGATAGTAAGGGATATTAAGGGATTTTAAGGGTTGTTATGATTTTCAGTTTCGTAATTTTTCTGAACTTCAAAAATTCTGGAAAAATTTGAAATGATATTTTGATGAGTTTTATTGATTGTGTCCAAAAATGGTGATTTTTGGATGTATAGATTGAGAGTTATGAATTTTATGAGAAAAGACTATTTTAAAAGTAACAGCTTATAATTCCTTGTGGTTAACTCCAAAATTGATGAAATTTTTATTGGGAGTACATGTATATGATAGAAGTATACTCTGTAAATTTCAGAATTTTTAGACAAAAGTACAATTTTTGATAAATGTCTAAATATTCGGCTATTTTGGCCATATGAAAAATAGTAAATGACTTTTAAAAATTCTGAGAAAAATATATGTTCACTATGGGACTATATTATGCTAAATCCCAGAAAAGAAATATTTTTGAAACTGATTTGGTATTTTTCATGAAAATGGTCTAGTTATGAGTAAATGAATTAAATATGTTTTGTGAAGAAAGAAAATTGGAAAATAGGATTTTATGGCTTGAGAATCCTATATGAGGTATATGCAGATTTTTGATGAGGGTTTTGGTTATTGATGATGAAATTGTAAGAGTTGGCATTTTATGATGATTAAATGCATTAATTAGTAAAGTGTAAACAATTAAAATAAATTGTTTATAAATTTAAGTAATGTTATTCTTTCAATATCATTATACCGAAATATTGGTATGGATTTTATTGTGGAATTTTTATCTTTTGTGTCGGGGTTACTATTCATGAGTTACTATTCACGATTTACTATTCATGAGTTACGAATATTACTCTTGAGATTAAAACTATATGTTGATCATATTATTTTTATCATCATATATAACATTTTTATAACCCTGATGTTGAAATTCTCTTTCACTGGAGTGTAAAGATGGGTAGATTATTGGTATGATCATGACTAGGGTTCTCTTTGGCCTGTAGTGCAAAGTTGAATTGTGACTGGTATGATCATGACCATTGAATTTATAATTGAATATCTTAAGCTTAAGTGCAAAGGTGAATTGATCAACATGGTTATAATTATTGTTTATATAAATTCTGAAATGATTATATATTTCTTTGAGATATGAATATATTTGGCCTGTAGTGCAAATATGAATTGTTGATGAATATCTTTGGCATGTAGTGCAAAGATGGTCTGTTGATGAATATCTTTGGCCTGTAGTGCAAAGATGAACTGTTGTTGAATATCTTTGGCCCGTAGTGCAAAGATGGTTTGTTGATGAATATCTTTGGCCCGTAGTGCAAAGATGGATTTGTTAGTATGATTATAAACAGGAACTGTGATTTGGTATAACCATGATCTTTGATGTTTCAGGTAAAGACAGGTGATGAAAATATTCTTCGTCCTGGGTGCGAAGAAAAATTTATAGTCACAATTATGATTATGAGTTATTCATATGATTGTGGAAAGGAACTGTTGAGTGATGTTACATGGATAAAACATTGTTGGTGGATTTTTAACATGGAGAAGATAATAGACTTTATAGTCTATTTGACTCTTCTAATGGATTGCTCGTTCCGCTGCAACTATGGTTGAAATTTTTATCATTTACCATATGTTCTAAATCTCTGATTTATTGTTGATGAAGGCTATTGATAATTGAATTATCTTTAGTCATGATATTCTTTACTGAGCTAGTTGTGCTCACCCTTTTGCTTCACAATTCCTTTCAGGTAATAAGAGTGTAGCTGGGTCGAGCGGGGGTAACAAGGGAATAGAACGGTGGTCATCATTTAGTAGTTATATTTGGTGAAGAAAATAGGGTGAGGCGAACCCAACGTTGGAAGGGTGTTTTGTCACTATCATACAAGATGTCTAATGACATACAACCTCGTGTCATCATAAGACAGGGTTGTGCTCATCCACTTGCTGAGTATATCTATGGGCACTACCTATATAATCTTGGTGTTTGTTTGAAGTATAATTCTCAATTAGAGACAGTGGAGATAATGATAAGTCAAGAGAAGACTCACCATTGGGAAGAATATGATAGTAATCTTCTCGTTTTTCTTTGGGGTCTATTGGGTCAACCAAGGATAATTCTGTGGCCATATGATATCTATCATAACCTAGACGCGTGGCCTCCCATGTACGAAGGTTTCCTTGAGCACTTCCCAAAGATTCTAATTTCTAAAACAGTTTTTGACTATACCTTTATGTAAGGTGTTATTGTGAGGTGATGTCCACGGTTGGAACATGAGTCACATTTGGTATATATTTGTATCCAAACTCACAGCATATGTGTTGTTGTATTTTGCACGACAATTGTTGTAATAAAGTTGTAGTTGTTTTCTGTACCATGTATTTGGCGACTCAGAATAGGTTGGATGGAATGGACCTATTTTGGGGTCGTTACATTTGGTATCAGAGCTATAAGTAAAGAGCCCCGAGCCTCTCGCTGGTGACTTCCTGTTGATGGGGGATGCACCGAAGCCAGACTCTCCATAGGGGACGCCGTTCTGCGGTGGCAAACTGATAGGTATCAATGTAAGGTGCTGACATAGGTTGGTGTCCAGAGTTAGATTTGGTATCAGAGCTTAGGGATATGGTCTCTGGCGGAGATCGGGGAATATAACTAGGAGGGGAGAGATGAGTAAATCCTTCGCTAGTGTGTCCTACCTAAGCTTATTTGTTGATCAGTCATAATATCGGGATATTATGTGATATGTTAATTTGTTAAATTAACCCTTGTTTTGAAGCTGTATTCTAGAAAGATATCTGAAATACAGAAGATGAGCAATGGAGAAATCATGATGATAAGGAAGATGGAATCTGAAATGAAAGCAAGGTATTCTCAACTCTTTGAAATACCAGGTACGTAAATTTCGGGGACGAAATTTCATAAGGAGGGGAGATTGTAAGACCCCGAATTTTATGAAATAAAAGTATTTAATTTTTCTATTCAGTAAATGGTTAAATTGATAAATGTTAAAGTTAAGGGTGATATATAAAATATTCTTTCTGTCGGAGAATATTCGTACGACGGCGCAGCTATTTGTGGGCCCCATAACGAATAACTGTCGGGTGAAGGAAAACGACAAATTTGAGTTTTTACAAATAACGGCGTAGTTGTTACCGTTAACACTGTTGGAATACCCGGTGGTTAAAATACAGTAATACGCGTTATTGCACAGTAGCACACGGTATTGCATAGTATTTTTGAAATTATTGATTCTTACGTAAGAAGGCACTACTCAATAATTATTACAGTAGTTACTGTTCAATATTTTATTTTATTGATTCAATAATTGCTACGTTGATATTTTATATTATTTTTGTTTCAATAATTGTTGCTGCACAGTATTTTCTATTATCAGATCAATAATTCATATTATTTGAATAATATTATTAGATAGCATTATTGGCAATGTCTAGAAAGTTCTGTCTAAGGAGAGGTTTGGTCATCTAATTGCGCGCCAGTAAGGAGAAATTCTTATTGGAAAGCCCCCTCTTTCCTGGGAACGGCCTGGTTGTCATAAATGTGATTCTGTAATATTATTTGTGAATAATTAATTATTGATTCATATGATAAGAAAATATTTATTTTATGTGGATATAAATGAGGGATATATTTTTGTGGTTAAAAATGAAGGAGTTAATGTTGAGGTTTTTATCAGTATTTTTGTCGGAATGGAGGTATTAAAAATCAGGGTTTTTGAGATATTTTGCGGGGGTTATAATTTTTAATCCGACCGTTGGATCGTGGTAATTTTTGGATATGTTATACATATATAAGTTGAGTATATGTCCACAAATTTTGAACCGTTAAAAATGAACGTATGATTTATTATGAATTTTACGAGATGACTGGTTCAGAAATTGTTGAATTTTCGGAGTTTATCATTTTGGTGGAAAATTCTAGAATTGGTGGGCCCCACTTGTGGTTGGTGAAGAAATGTGCTGAATTATATTTCAAATGTGGTGGGTGGGAATAGTAGCAGGTAAAGCCACCAGGTTGCAGGTCAAACCTATCAAAATTTTCCTATAAATAGAGGGCTAAGTTAGAATTGAAAATCACACCAGAAACAAGTTTTCTCTCTTTCTCTCTCTAGATTATTGAGTGTATTTTGTGAGTATTTAGATACTTTGAGAGTTTCTATTCATCAGTGCAAGTTTCCTTCAGCCTTATACCGATCAGAAGTACTGCTCTTTTGAGGTAAGGGATAGTAAGAGATATTAAGGGATTTTAAGGGTTGTTATGATTTTCAGTTTCGTAATTTTTCTGAACTTCAAAAATTCTGGAAAAATTTGAAATGATATTTTGATGAGTTTTATTGATTGTGTCCAAAAATGGTGATTTTTGGATGTATAGATTAAGAGTTATGAATTTTATGAGAAAAGACTATTTTAAAAGTAACAGCTTATAATTCCTTGTGGTTAACTCCAAAATTGATGAAATTTTTATTGGGAGTACATGTATATGATAGAAGTATACTCTGTAAATTTCAGAATTTTTAGACAAAAGTATAATTTTTGATAAATGTCTAAATATTCGGCTATTTTGGCCATATGAAAAATAGTAAATGACTTTTAAAAATTCTGAGAAAAATATATGTTCACTATGGGACTATATTATGCTAAATCCCAGAAAAGAAATATTTTTGAAACTGATTTGGTATTTTTCATGAAAATGGTCTAGTTATGAGTAAATGAATTAAATATGTTTTGTGAAGAAAGAAAATTGGAAAATAGGATTTTATGGCTTGAGAATCCTATATGAGGTATATGCAGATTTTTGATGAGGGTTTTGGTTATTGATGATGAAATTGTAAGAGTTGACATTTTATGATGATTAAATGCATTAATTAGTAAAGTGTAAACAATTAAAATAAATTGTTTATAAATTTAAGTAATGTTATTCTTTCAATATCATTATACCGAAATATTGGTATGGATTTTATTGTGGAATTTTTATCTTTTATGTCGGGGTTACTATTCATGAGTTACTATTCACGATTTACTATTCATGAGTTACGAATATTACTCTTGAGATTAAAACTATATGTTGATCATATTATTTTTATCATCATATATAACATTTTTATAACCCTGATGTTGAAATTCTCTTTCACTGGAGTGTAAAGATGGATAGATTATTGGTATGATCATGACTAGGGTTCTCTTTGGCCTGTAGTGCAAAGTTGAATTGTGACTGGTATGATCATGACCATTGAATTTATAATTGAATATCTTAAGCTTAAGTGCAAAGGTGAATTGATCAACATGGTTATAATTATTGTTTATATAAATTCTGAAATGATTATATATTTCTTTGAGATATGAATATATTTGGCCTGTAGTGCAAATATGAATTGTTGATGAATATCTTTGGCATGTAGTGCAAAGATGGTCTGTTGATGAATATCTTTGGCCTGTAGTGCAAAGATGAACTGTTGTTGAATATCTTTGGCCCGTAGTGCAAAGATGGTTTGTTGATGAATATCTTTGGCCCGTAGTGCAAAGATGGATTTGTTAGTATGATTATAAACAGGAACTGTGATTTGGTATAACCATGATCTTTGATGTTTCAGGTAAAGACAGGTGATGAAAATATTCTTCGTCCTGGGTGCGAAGAAAAATTTATAGTCACAATTATGATTATGAGTTATTCATATGATTGTGGAAAGGAACTGTTGAGTGATGTTACATGGATAAAACATTGTTGGTGGATTTTTAACATGGAAAAGATAATAGACTTTATAGTCTATTTGACTCTTCTAATGGATTGCTCGTTCCGCTGCAACTATGGTTGAAATTTTTATCATTTACCATATGTTCTAAATCTCTGATTTATTGTTGATGAAGGCTATTGATAATTGAATTATCTTTAGTCATGATATTCTTTACTGAGCTAGTTGTGCTCACCCTTTTGCTTCACAATTCCTTTCAGGTAATAAGAGTGTAGCTGGGTCGAGCGGGGGTAACAAGGGAATAGAACGGTGGTCATCATTTAGTAGTTATATTTGGTGAAGAAAATAGGGTGAGGCGAACCCAACGTTGGAAGGGTGTTTTGTCACTATCATACAAGATGTCTAATGACATACAACCTCGTGTCATCATAAGACAGGGTTGTGCTCATCCACTTGCTGAGTATATCTATGGGCACTACCTATATAATCGTGTTGTTTGTTTGAAGTATAATTCTCAATTAGAGACAGTGGAGATAATGATAAGTCAAGAGAAGACTCACCATTGGGAAGAATATGATAGTAATCTTCTCGTTTTTCTTTGGGGTCTATTGGGTCAACCAAGGATAATTCTGTGGCCATATGATATCTATCATAACCTAGACGCGTGGCCTCCCATGTACGAAGGTTTCCTTGAGCACTTCCCAAAGATTCTAATTTCTAAAACAGTTTTTGACTATACCTTTATGTAAGGTGTTATTGTGAGATGATGTCCACGGTTGGAACATGAGTCACATTTGGTATATATTTGTATCCAAACTTATAGCATATGTGTTGTTGTATTTTACACGACAATTATTGTAATAAAGTTACAGTTGTTTTCTATACCATGTATTTGGCGACTCAGAATAGGTTGGATGGAATGGACCTATTTTGGGGTCGTTACATTCATCACCTGTCTTTACCTGAAACATCAAAGATCATGGTTATACCAAATCACAGTTCCTGTTCATAATCATACTAATAACTTCATCTTTGCACTACGGGCAAAGATATTCATTTGTACCAGTTGGTCATGTTCATCTCAACACCTGTTCATCTTTGCACTACTAGCCAAAGATATTCAACAACATGTCATCTTTGTACTACGGGCCAAAGATATTCATCAACAATTCATCTTTGCACTACAGGCCAAAGATATTCATCAATATTTCATCTTTGTACTACAGGCCAAATATATTCCTCAACAGTTCATATTTGCACTACGGCTAAATATATTCATCAACGGTTCATATTTGCACTACAGACCAAATATATTAATATCTCAAAGAAATATATAATCATTTATATAAACAATAATTATAACCATGTTGATCATTTCACCTTTGCACTTAAACTGAAGATATTCAATTATAAATTCAATGGTCATGATCATACTAGTCAATAATTCAACTTTGCACTACTGGCCAAAGAGAACCCAAAGTCATGATCATACCAGTAATCTACCCATCTTTACACTCAAGTGAAAGAGAATTTTAACATCAGGGTTATAAAAATGTTATATATGATAATAAAAATAATATGATCAACATATAGATTTAATCTCAAGAGTAATATTCATAAATCAACTATAATTTGGTTAGAAAAAGAAACCAATTTTATCATAAATAGTAACTCGTGAATAGTAATCCCGACACAAAAAGGTAGAAATTTCACAATAAAATACATACCAATATTTCGGTATAATGATATTGAAAGAATAATATTTCTTAAGCTTATAGACAATTTATTTAAATTGTTTACACTTTACTAATTAATGCATTTAATCATCATAAAATGCCAACTCTTAAGATTTCATCATCAATAACCACAATCCTCATAAAAAATCTGCATATAACTCATATATGATTCTCAAGCCATAAAATCATATTTTTTAATTTTCTTTCTTCACAAAACATATTTAATTCATTTACTCATAACTAGACCATTTTCATGAAAAATACCAAATCAATTCCAAAAATATTTCTTTTATGAGATTTAGCAGAATATAGTTCCATATTGAACATATATTTTTCTCAGAATTTTTAAAATTCATTTACTATTTTTCATATAGCTAAAATCGACGAATATTTAGACATTTATCATAAATTGTACGTTTATCCAAAAATTCTGAAATTCACAGAGTACACTGATATTATATAGATATACTTCCAATAAAAATTTCATCAATTTTGGAGTTAACCACAAGGAGTTATAAGCGGTTACTTTTAAAATAGTCTTTTCTCATAAAATTCATAACTCTTAATCTATACATCCAAAAATTACCATTTCTGGACACAATCAATAAAACTCATCAAAATATCATTTCAAATTTTTCCAGAATTTTCTGAAGGACAAAAAAATTACAAAACTGAAAAACATAACAACCCTTAAAATCTCTTACTATCCCTTACTATCTCTTACCTCAAAAGAGCAGCACTTCTGACTAGAATGCAAAGTCGAAGGAAACTTGCACTGAATAACAACTCTCAAAGTATCTAAATACACACAAAATATGCTTCATAATATAGAGAGAGAAAGAGAGAAAACTTGTTTCTGGTGTGATTTTCAATTCTAACTTAGCCCTCTATTTATAGGAAAATGTTAGCACGCCGAAGCAGACTTAACCTGCAACCTGATGGCTTTACCTGCTACTATTCCCACCCACCACATTTGAATAAAAATCTCAGTACATTTCTTCACCAACCAAGAGTGGGGCCCACCAATTCTAGAATTTTCTATCAAAATGATAAACTCTGAAAATTCAACAATTTCTGAACCAGTCATCTCGTAAAATTCATAACAAATCATACGTTCATTTTTAACGGTTCAAAATTTGTGTACATATACTCAACTTATATATGTATAACATATCCAAAAATTACCACGATCCAACGGTTGGATTAAAAATTATAACCCCCGCAATATATCTCAAA
The DNA here is from genome assembly GCA_016801055.1 of Panax notoginseng. NCBI lineage: Eukaryota > Viridiplantae > Streptophyta > Magnoliopsida > Apiales > Araliaceae > Panax > Panax notoginseng. Next base: position 18,849,569 of record CM029018.1, read on the forward strand.
AACCCTAATTTGATTTTCAATACCTCCATTTCGATAAAAATACTGATAAAACACCTCAACATTAACTCCTTCATTTTTAACCACAAAAATATATCCCTCATTTATATTCACATAAAATAAATATTTTCTTATCATATGAATCAATAATTAATTATTCACAAATATTACAGAATCACATTTATGACAATCAGGCCGTTTCCAGGAAAGAGAGGGCTTTCCAATAAGGATTTCTCCTTACTGGCGCGTAATTAGATGACCAAACCTCTCCTTAGACAGAACTTTCTAGACATTGCCAATAATGTTATCTAATAATATTATTCAAATAATATGAATTATTGATCTGATAATAAAAAATACTGTGCAGCAATAATTATTAAAACAACAATAATATAAAATATCAACGCAACAATTATTGAATCAATAAAATAAAATATTGAACAGTAATTACTGTAACAATTATTGAGTAGTGACTTATTACGTAAGAATCAATAATTTCAAAAATACTGTGTAATACCGTGTGCTACTGTGCAATAACGCGTATTACTGTATTTTAACCACCGGGTATTCCAACAGTATTAACGGTAACAACTACGCCGTTAATTATAAAAACTCAATTTTTGTCGTTATCTTCATCCGACAGTTATTCTGTTATGGGATCCACAAATGGCTGCGTCGTCGTACGAATATTCTCGATAGAAAGAATATTCCATGACCAAACGAATATTCCCCGACAACAATGAATATTTTATAACCACTTATTTATTTTGTAAAATTTGCATATTTCACCCATAACTTTAACTTTTTATCAATTTAACCATTTACTAAATAGGAAAAATTGAATACTTTTATTTCATAAAATCTGAGGTCTTACAACTTCTGTTCGGAATATCGGTATAAGGCTGAAGAAAACTTGCACTGATAAATAAAAACTCACAAAGAATCTAAATACTCACAAAATACGCTCGATAATATAGAGAGTGAAAAAGGGAAAACTTATGAATTCTTGTGTGATTTTCAATTCTAACTTAGCCTTCTATTTATAGGAAAATATTAGCACGCCGAAGCAGACTTGACCTGCAACCTGATGGCTTTACCTGCTACTATTCCCACCCACCATATTTGAATAAAAATTCAAACACATTTCTCACCAACCAAAAGTGGGGCCCACTCAATTCTAGAATTTTTTACCAAAATTATTTATAAACCTAATTTTCGAATCATTCACCTCTTAAAATTCATAACACATTATACGTTCATTTTTAACGGTTCAAAATTTGTGGACATATACTCAACTTTTATATTTATAACATATCCAAAAATCACAATGATCCAACGGTCAGATTAAAAATTATAACTCACGCAATATATCTCAAGAACGGTGATTTAATTTTTAATACATCTATTCCGACAAAAATACCTCAACATTAATTCATTCACATAAAATAAATATATCCATCAATTATATCCACATAAAATAAATATTTCACGACCAAACGAATATTCCCCGACAACAAATATTCCCCGACAGAAAGAATATTCCACGACCGAACGAATATTCCTCAACAGAAATAATATTCCACGACCAAACGAATATTCCCCGACAACAAATGAATATTTTATAACCACTTGCTTATTTTATAAAATTTACACATTTCACCCATAACCAAAGCATTATATCAAATTAACACTTTATTATTCACAATAATATTTAGAGAAAATTTAATTTTATTCATTAATAAGTTGGGGTCTTACAACAAAGATGAATGATTAACTGATGAATATCTTTGGTCCGTAATGCAAAGATGAACAGGTGTTTAGATGAACATGACCAACTGGTGATACAAATGAATATCTTTGGCCTGTAGTGCAAAGATAAATATTTGATTCAAGATGTATATTGATTGATGTTACAGGGATAAACTATTGATGTTGGACTTTTAAATATTAGAAGATAGTAGAATTCATTCTCTATTTAACTCTTCTAATGGATTGTTGTTTCCACTGCAGTTGTTGATCTAAAATTTATTGTCTATTATATTCTATCAAATTTTTTTCTGTTGAGGACTAACAATAATTTGTTCTATATTATCTTAGTCATAATATTCTTTACTGGGCTAGTTGAGCTCACTATTTTCTTTTTGTTCCATTTTTCTTCTTAGTAGGCGAGAATGTAGCAAGTACTAGTCGGGGTATGGAATGATGGTTCTAGAAAGATGTTTTAGTAGTCCTCACTATTTTTATAAAATAAAGTATCAATAATTGTAATGAAGACTTATTTAAGTGTGGATATTGTCTAGACGACAATATTTGTATTTTAAACTCATAGTTTAAGTGTTGTCGTATTTTGCACAACAAGTGTATTAAAAAAGTTGTAGTTGTATCTGTACCATGTATTTGGTGACTCGAAATGAGTGTTGTATACCTATTTTAGAAGCGTCATATTTGGAGCCCGTTGGTTCAAAAAAATTATCAAAAGTATTTATTTATATTAATCAATTAAAAATTCCTAAATAAATTTAGTATAAGAAGAGAGTTTCGTGTTATATTCATAGCAAAACCTATGTAAGTATATTAATATAAAAATAAAATTTTTTATTCTAAAATTAGAAATATATTTTATAAAACGATAATTTTTATTTTTAAATTTAATTGTGATGGTGTGATATTAAAATAAAATTATATCTTTAATTTTGAAAAAATTCAAAAAAAATAATTCTCTAATTTTTAAAAATATTAAAATAATAATGATAATCCAATAATGAATAACAATAAACTAGTAACAGGTTATGCTACTCCATCCATTATTTAATAGTACTTATAAATGAGAGTGTCGGTAAGGAATCTCTCATCCTACACTTGTTAACATGTTTGGACCAAATAATCAAAACTAATTTTTAAATACATTATTTAATAAAATATAATGTAACATGAGATACGTGACAGCTGATTTTGTTAGAACCTATAAATATAAATACAGTCCTTCTACCGCGACAGGTTTGCACCGATTCGGGTAGCGATCGGCCAAAATTTTAATTTTTTTTGTTTTTTACTCTAAAATAATTAATATAATATATTAGAATTGAATTTTTTACAAAATATAGTGATTTAAGTGTCGTTTGGATACAGATAAAAAATAGGATTGTACAGACTGTACAACCCTATTTTTTATATATATCCAAAAGACACTTAAATCAATGCATTTTATAACAATTTTAATTTCAATAAATTACATTAATTATTTGTGAGTAAAAAGTAAAAAAAGTAAAATAAAATTTCGACTGGTCGCTAGACCGGTCGGTGCAAACCTGTTGCCCAAGACTTATTGATATAAATATTGATGGTTAAAATAACAAAAGGCCACACCATAGCTTAAAAAATACTCCCTCCGTCCCAAATTAACTGCTCAGTTTTGATTTTTTAAAGTCAAATTGACCATTTTTAAAACTAATATTTTTACTATTTTTGCTAAAATATAGGTGAAGTGATTATAACCAAAAGAAAGTATATACAATTTATTACTAATCCCAATTTTTATAATTTTAGAAATATATTTATATATGCTTAATTATTAATTCTAAAAATAGTCAATTTGACTTAAAAAAGTCAAAACTGAGCAATTAATTTGGGACGGAGGGAGTATATAAGTACAATATCTTACTCCCTTCGCCTCTTAAATAATATATTTCGTTTTAAAGTTGTACATAAAAATTTAAAATATAATAATTATATAACATTAAATATAATATTAATGATTTATAATACTCTTAAATTTTTATAATTATTATATTTATCTCATATATTTTCTTAAAAGGGATAATTTTGAAAAAATTATTATTAATTCTTCTATGTTATATAAAACGAAAATAATTTAAAAAAATGAAAACATCTAAAATGATACTCATATTAAAGGAGAGAGGGGGTAATATATTTATTTTTATTTTAGTGTACATAGATTCAGTCTACGACTATTTCAAATAAAAATAGCACTCACAACAAAACATAGTTGTTTGGGCCCCAAATAGCACCCAGGACAAAAAGGCCGGTGAAACAAAACTTTGTAACATCCCTCCCAAGAAGTTGATGGCACACAAATACTACAAATATTAGTACTCACGTGAAACACAATGCAAATTTAAGGTTGAGCATGTTGCGGTTTAAAATTTAAATTGTATTTGAAATTTCTTAAGTGCAGTTTAAAAAATTCAAAACTACACACGAAACCTCTTGTGATTGGTGCGATGCGGTTTTAAAATGTGCGGTGCGGTTTCGGTTCCAAAACCAATTGAAACAACAAAAAAGTTTAAGCCTTTAATAAAATTTAACATAGAACTTACATCGAGCAATTAACTTAGTGACATAGTTGGCAATAGAAATAGAACAGTGTGACACGTAAAATAATTTTAGTTTATAATAAAGGAATGATGCTTTAAAACTAAAACATACACTATATAAAACAACGGAGACCATATATTTAAAAACAAACAAGAATGTTTATTTAGTTTCCCAAAAATTAAAAGTATATACTTGAGATAGAATGAAATTCTATCTTATATATTGCAAGGAGAACTTATAAAATATAAACCTAAATATACTTAATTTGAAAAATAATCTATTAGACTATTACTATTATAGCATTGACCTTAACCAATGCATCAAGTGCTCGAACCAACGAATTTGGCCTCTCAGCTATAAGCCCCTCCAATAACGCATCAAACAAATTCAAAATTTTAAAATTCAATTGCTTAATTTTTGACTCTATAACCTCTAACAATCTTCTTTCAATTGGTGAAAAAACGACAATACAAGACTGGGATTTTCTCTAAGCGTGTTCAAGTGAAAAGTAACTTTAGAATTTACTAGAGATAATACATACATACACACACACACATGGTGCGATTTCGGTTTTATGCGTGCGGTTTTGGCTAGTAACCATACCGAAATCGTAGATTTGGTTATTCAACCTACCTAAAACCGCCGCATACGCCGGAACCGTTGGTGCGATTTTAATTGGTACGATTCGTGCTGTTTTTGGTACGGTTTCAGTTCTAATTTGGTTACTTGCTAAGTCATATGCAAAACAACATATTAGGCTCTTAAAAAAAAGGTCTTTTATAATAATATACAATATTTCGTAAGTAATTATAATAATAGTATACACATCAAATATTTACATAATTAATAAATTTTTTATATTTATTTATAATATTAGTACAATTAGGATTCCTTAATTTAGGAAATTAGAATAGGATTTAATTCATACTAATAAGAAAATCTAAAATCAAGGAGAAATAATTGCCATAATTAATAATTCAAATTCAAATTTATTGGATCTAACAAGAAAAACAAATTTAAATTCAAATATTCAAAGTTTGGCAACGTCATCTTTCTCCACCCATTCGCTGATCATCATTCTCCTCTCCTTCGCCGGTGAGACCCAATTTCATGTTAAAAAGAAAATAAAAATACTGCATAGGAAAGAGAGAGATAAAAGAGTGATGTGTAATGTAATGTTGATAACCAAACCTTCGTACCAAGGTAACCAAACGTTTATACCAAGGTAACCAAACATTTATATCAAGGTAACCAATCTACCTTCACACCTGCAGTATGAATTGGTAACCTTGGTATGAAAGTTTGGCAACCAACTGCATTAAAGTTTAGCTATCAACTGCATAAAGGTTTAGCTACCAACTGCATTACATTCAAAATCAATTGGTAACTTAATAAAACAGAATTGGTTACCTTGGTATGAAGGTTTGATGTGACGCCCCCAAAATCAGGTATACATCACCCATCTTAGGTCGCCACTTACATGGTACAAAATTCAAATACAACTTACTAATACAACTGTCGTGTACAATACGACAAAACATAAACTGTGAGTTTGAATACAAATATTATTTTCTAGAGAGTATCCATACTCAAAAGGAGTCCTCATTACATTTATTATCACACTATTACATAGAATAGTGAGGACTACTAACTAATATTATCATTCGGACCATCACTCCGTTTCCCGACTTGCCCCAGCTACGTTCTCATTTCCTGAAGAGAACAGTGAAAGAAAGGGTGAGCTCAACTAGCCCAGTAAGAAATATTATGACTAAGATAATGCAGAATAAATTATCATTAGCCTTCAACAATGTTAAACTGATAAAATATAATAGACATCAAATTTAACTGCAGCGGAACAAGCAATCCATTAAAAGAGTCAAGTAGAAAATAAACTCTACTATCTTTTATGATTTAAAAAGTTTTTCAACACTGTTATCGCTGGGACTCAGCTTAATAAAATAATCCACATCATCGAATCACCCCTGCACTACGGCCAAGGATATTCGTGTATTCATTAATGGTCATGATCATGCCAACAACTGTCCATCAATGCACTACGGGTCAATGAGAACTTTTACCACATCATTTGTAACATTACGGTCATGATTATACCGAATAATTCCTGGTCATAATCATACCAAATCCATCTATGCACTACAGGCCACAGATGACTTTCAACATTTTATAAACATGAGGATGATGACAATGATATAAAAATTCAATAAAACAAGTTCAAGAATTAATTTATCCAAGAATTAACAAAGTCCAAATTGTCAACATGATACTGCTTTGTGGAGTAAAATTTAAGAATGCTTAGAAAAATATTTTCACGAAATGATACTGGATGAACCGCAATTATCAAGGATATTCCACAAATTTCATGGAGTATAGAAGTCAAAACTTAACCAACTGAGTATAATAAAGAATGGAATAACAAAAGAAATCACCATGCATGCGATAAACCGCACAGACAGGTTATTCCAACAGAATAATAAATAATGGAACCAGGTCCGGCGTAAACGCACAGACAGGATATTCCGACAGAATAATAAATAATGGAACCAGGTCCGGCGTAAACGCACAGACAGGATATTCCGACAGAATAATAAAGAACAGTATAATAAATAATGGAACCAGGTCCGGTGTAAAACACACAGACAGGATATTCCGACAGAATAATAATAAAGACGGAACCAAGTCCGGTATAAAACACACATACAGGATATTCCAACAGAATAATAGAAGAATATCACCAAGTATAGGGTAGACCGCGTATACTGGTTATTCCAACAGAATAATAAAGAATGGAATAACAGAAGTTCTCTTCATGAATATAAAAGAAATAATATTTCCTACCTTAAAAGAACTGGATATTGGAAAAGTGAAGTAGCAGAATACTTTTATTCTCTCTCTCTTATTCTCTCTATACTTTCTCTCTCTATAGCTTGAATGAATTCGTAAAAAATAATGAAGCCCTAGGCCTGTATTTATATAAAAATTGAGGGTGACTCTTGGTCTTAACGAAGGGTCAAATGACTCTTGGTCTTAACGAAGGGTCAAATGACTCTTGGTAATATTGAAGGGACAACTACTATTGATGAAAGTAATTACTATTGACCAAGGTAAATACTATTGACGAAGGTAATTACAATTGACCAAGGTAAATACTATTGACCAAGGTAAATACTATTGACGAAGGTAATTACTATTGACCAAGGTAAATACTATTGACGACGGTAATTACTATTGACGAAGAGACTCTTAGATGATGACATATGGCCCCCCATAAAAATAACCAAACTTACCACAACGTCTCAATTATTGATTTAATAATATAACATATTATACAGATGATACTATGACAATAATTTAAGAGATATGATGCAGTAATTTTTGTAGCAATAATTGAGTATAGCTGAGTGACTTCTTACGTAAGCATCAATAATCAATACCGTGTGTTACTATGCAACCACGCGTATTACTGTACTTTTACTACCGGGTAGTTCAACAGTTTTAACAGTTTTAACGGTAATACCTCAGCCGTTATTTTATAGAAAGATATTTTTTGTCGTTTTCTAACTACGACAATACTTCTGTTGTGGGGTCCACCAATGATTGTGCCGTCGTACAAATATTTCCCGACAAACAGAATATTCTCCGACCAAACGAATATTTTATAACAACTTGCTTACTTTGCAAAATTTATAAATAATACCCACAATTATAATATTATATCAAATCCACACCATAATTATTTCGAGAAAATTAAATATTTATTCATAAAATCTGGGGTCTCACAATCTCCCCTCCTTATAGAATTTCGCCCTCGAAATTTATGTACATACCTGGTATGCCGAACAGGTAAGGATACCTTGATTTCATTTCAGATTCTAACTCCCATGTCATTTCCTCAACATCGTGGTTTCTCCACAAAACTTTGACTTGAGGTATAACCTTGGAGCGCAGAATATGTTCCTTCTTATCCAAGATTTTAACACGTATCTCCTCAAACATTAAATCATCCGCTATCTCGTCCGGTTCTAAATTAATAATGTTGTTCGGGTCTTCCACATATTTACGTAACATCGATACGTGAAAAAAAAATATTATGAACACACGACATGCTTGGCGGTAAAACGAGTTTATAAGCCACAGTTCCTACTCGATCGAGGATTTTAAATGGGTCAATTACATCGAGGGTTGAGATTTCCTCCCTTTGTCAATTCTTGCTTCTAGAATAACGCCCTCTTGAACCTTCTTACATTCATCAGCTCCGGGTGTGTAGCTTGAACGGCTTTAACGTTATCGATTAAAGTCGATTTTACTCGTATATTCGTTATCTTCATATGGGTCCCTCGAGTCTTTAACTCTATCTTCGTCATTTGTAAGTTATACGAAATGAGTCTTTGTTTTAACAACATAGCCCTCGTAAACACATACGATCTTCTACTCAACACGTCAGCTACCACGTTCGTTCTTCCACAATGATATTGAATGGTACGGTCGTAATCTTCAACAGCTCGAGCCAACGTCTTTGGCGCATGTTACATTCGTTTTAGTTGAAGAAATATTTGAGGGTTTAAGAAATGGGTTTTGTACTGGGGTCAATACAAAATTCGATTTTACGCTCTGGGGTAGGCTAAGAAGTCTTCAAGAATACGTCAAGAAATTTATTAACAATAGAAATATCGTTCAAAACTGTGACCCTCATCCAAGACTTGGATTGAACGTCACATTGATACCTATCAACTTGTCATCGTCATTCACGACGTCTCCTACAGAAAGTCTGGCTTCGGTGCATTCCACACAAGGAAATCATCAGCGAAAGGATCGGGGCTCTTTATTTATGGCTTGATATGACAATGATTGACTTTAGTGGTTTGGTTACTTTGAATTTACATAACAGATTGGTTAGGAATATGAAAGCTAACAACCTTACGAAAAGCATGATGAGTATTTAACCAATCGTTTAAAAAAATTACATCAAAGGCAAGTATTTTCAAAGAGATAAGATCGACAGGTAATGTGAAAGTGTTGATTTGAACAAGATTTATAAATAGTGGAGGTAACGAAGATTTCTCCCAACTGAGTTTAAACAGACATATCAAAGTCTAAGTTATCCGGAGTTAACTTCAAACATTGAACACAACTAGGTGAAATAAAAGAGTGAGTAGAACCGATATCTAACACGGTATAGACTTTACAAGAGTTTATGACTAACATACCCGTGATAATTTTATTCAGATTCCTCGTCACGAAAAAAAAAGCTTTCTCTTAAACTACTGGCTTTGGCCTTTCTGGGACGGTCTTTGGTGCCTCCATCCTATCTGAACTTGTCTTCGGTGAACGACAAAATCGGGCTAAGTGACCTTCTCTTCCACAATTATAGCATGCTTTGGATGGCATCACGCAGTTTAGACTGATGTGTCCCTCCCCTCCGCATTTGAAACATATGATAGGTGGTCGTTCTCCTTCCTTAACAACGGGTGCTGGTGCTGACGTCTTTCCATCATTGTTGAATTTTCTCTTCTTGAAATGTCCATTCTTATTGTTTTGACCATGATTACCATTGAAGTGGTTACCATTTCTGGCATGTTGATTCCCTCCATGCTTATTGTCACTGCTTTGATGACTGTTATCACCAGTATTATCATTTTTATGGCTGCTCTCTTTTGGTTGCGTTGACTCGTTATCGCGCTCTACTAATTGAGCCCTATTTACAACATCTGAATACAGACACAGTTTATGAGAAATAAGATATTGACGTATCTCCGGTTTCAAACCTCTTAAAAACATCCACGTCATTCTCTCTTCATTATCCACCAAGTAGGACGCAAATCGGGACAACTCGGCAAACTTGGCTTCGTACTGCAACACGGTCATGTTGTTTTGCTCCAACTTGATAAATTCCACCTCCTTCATGTGACGAATACTTTCGGGAAAGTACTTGTTATTGAACAGTTCTTGGAACTTCTCCCAAGACATCTTGAGTGCGTCAGGCTGGGTACGTTTTACAGATTCCCACCAGTAATCTGCCTCTTTACGCAACATAAAGGTGGCAAAGGGAACCTTTTGCTCCTTGGAGCATCCCAAGACATCAAATATCTTGGTGATTTGCTTTAACCACGTCTCCGCCTTAAGTGGTTCTGGCTTTCCCAAAAACTCCGGTGGTCCTAGCTCCTTGAATTGCTTAGCGGTGACCAACCGAAAGTTATTTTGTTGTTGCATGAATTGCATAAAGCCTCTGACCATCCCATCATTCACCATTTCATCGGTGTTATTGTTTTCATGAGGATTATTGTCCTCTGGTTGCACATTACCCTGAGCATTGATCGTTGGTGATTCAATGGTCTCATGTGCTTCATTGATTATCTCAACATTTTCGGATGCCATTTGCAAATACTGCAACAAAACAAGGGTTAATTAACATATAACATATTATCCATATACTTTGATCGACCAATTAAATACCAAATAAACTTAGGTAGGTCATACTAGTGAAGGAATTCCCCGTCTCTCCCCTCCTAGTTCTAGTCTCACATCTTAGCCAGGGATCATATCCCTAAGCTCTGATACCAACTGTGACGCCCCCAAAATCAGGTATACATCACCCATCTTGGGTCGCCACTTACATGGTACAAAATTCAAATACAACTTACTAATACAACTGTCGTGTACAATACGAAAAAACATAAACTGTGAGTTTGAATATAAATATTATCTTCTAGAGAGAATCCATACTCAAAAGGAGTTCTCATTACATTTATTAACACACTATTACATAGAATAGTGAGGACTACTAAATAATACTATCATTCGGACCATCACTCCGTTTCCCGACTTGCTCCAGCTACGTTGTCATTTCCTGAAGAGAACAGTGAAAGAAAAGGTGAGCTCAACTAGCCCAGTAAGAAATATTATGACTAAGATAATGCAGAATAAATTATCATTAGCCTTCAACAATGTTAAACTGATAAAATATAATAGACATCAAGTTTAACTGCAGCGGAACAAGCAATCCATTAAAAGAGTCAAGTAAAAAATAAACTCTACTATCTTTTATGATTTAAAAGGTTTTTCAACACTGTTATCACTGGGACTCAGCTTAATAAAATAATCCACATCATCGAATCACCCCTGCACTACGGCCAAGGATATTCGTGTATTTATTAATGGTCATGATCATGCCAACAACTATCCATCAATGCACTACGGGCCAATGAGGACTTTTACCACATCATTTGTAACATTACGGTCATGATTATACCGAATAATCCCTGGTCATAATCATACCAAGTCCATCTATGCACTATAGGCCACAGATGACTTTCAACATTTTATAAACATGAGGATGATGACAATGATATAAGAATTCAATAAAACAAGTTCAAGAATTAATTTATCCAAGAATTAACAACGTCCAAATTGTCAACATGATACTGCTTTGTGGAGTAAAATTCAAGAATGCTTAGAAGAATATTTTCATGAAAGGATGCTGGATGAACCGTAATTATCAAGGATATTCCACAAATTTCATGGACTATAGAAGTCAAAACTTAACCAACTGAGTATAATAAAGAATGGAATAACAAAAGAAATCACCATGCATGCGATAGACCGCACAGACAGGTTATTCCAATAGAATAATAAATAATGGAACCAGGTCCGGCGTAAACGCACAGACAGGATATTCCGACAGAATAATAAATAATAGAACCAGGTCCGGCGTAAACGCACAGACAGGATATTCCGACAGAATAATAAAGAACAGTATAATAAATAATGGAACCAGGTCCGGTGTAAAACACACAGACAGGATATTCCGACAGAATAATAATAAAGACAGAACCAAGTCCGGTGTAAAACACACAGACAGGATATTCCAACAGAATAATAGAAGAATATCACCAAGTATAAGGTAGACCGCGTATACTGGTTATTCCAACAGAATAATAAAGAATGGAATAACAGAAGTTCTCTTCATGAATATAAAAGAAATAATATTCCCTACCTTAAAAGAACTGGATATTAGAAAAGTGAAGTAGCAGAATACTTTTATTCTCTCTCTCTTATTCTCTCTATACTTTCTCTCTCTATAGCTTGAATAAATTCGTGAAAAATAATGAAGCCCTAGGCCTCTATTTATAGAAAAACTGAGGGTGACTCTTGGTCTTAACGAAGGGTCAAATGACTCTTGGTCTTAACGAAGGGTCAAATGACTCTTGGTAATATTGAAGGGACAACTACTATTGACGAAAGTAATTACTATTGACCAAGGTAATACTATTGACGAAGGTAATTACTATTGACCAAGGTAAATACTATTGACCAAGGTAAATACTATTGACGAAGGTAATTAATATTGACCAAGGTAAATACTATTGACCAAGGTAAATACTATTGACCAAGGTAAATACTATTGACGACGGTAATTACTATTGACAAAGAGACTCTTAGATGATGACATATGGCCCCCCATAAAAATAACCAAACTTACCACAACGTCTCAATTATTGATTTAATAATATAACATATTATACAGATGATACTATCACAATAATTTAAGAGATATGATGCAGCAATTACTGTAGCAATAATTGAGTATAGCTGAGTGACTTCTTACGTAAGCATCAATAATCAATACCGTGTGTTACTATGTAACCACGCGTATTACTGTACTTTTACTACCGGGTAGTTCAACAGTTTTAACGGTTTTAACGGTAACACCTCAACCGTTATTTTATAGAAAGATAATTTTTGTCGTTTTCTAACTACGATAATACTTCTGTTGTGGGGTCCACCAATGATTGTGCCGTCGTACAAATATTCCCCGACAAACAGAATATTCCCCGACCAAACGAATATTTTATAACAACTTGCTTACTTTGTAAAATTTATAAATAATACCCATAATTATAATATTATATCAAATCCACACCATAATTATTTTGAGAAAATTAAATATTTATTCATAAAATCTGGGGTCTCACATTTGGCTACCAACTACACTATGAAAAAACTACAGAAACAGAGCCGCGACAGATCATATTTCTGCGTTGGTACTTGCTCTCGGAAGGATCATATTTGTAACCTACTGTTTCGAAAACGGCCGTTACTATGACCAACACGTCATATGTAGCCCGCGTGTCTCCATAAAATCTATTTCTCTAACCTTTATTCATTAACTCTTTCTCTCTCCGTCCTACCATGGCCGTTTCTCTCTCCTCAAATCCCAATCCATTTTCTCTTTCTGTAGAAATCTCGCCCTAAAAACCCATGTCCCAGCTGCTGTCGCCCTCTTTCCAGTTGGCAGAACCCTTCACGCCCTTGCCGGAGCGTGGATGAGGAGGTGGAGGCTTAGGGGCTGGCGGCGGATTTGGAGGTGGAAAATGTGAATGATTTGGTGGAGGTGCTAGATGAGGTGTAGGTGGGGGTGGAGGCTTAGGTGGTAGAGGTGCTATATGGTTTACTTATTAAATACTTAATTTAATAAGTAAATTAAGTATTTAATAAGTAAATTAATACTAATCCCCTAAATTAAAAAAATTCTAATTGCATATTAATTCCCTAAATTAAAGAATCCTAATTGCACTAATATTATAAATAAATATGGAAAGTGTATTAATTGTGTAAATATTTTATGAGTACACTATTGTTGTAATTATTTAAAAAAATATAATAGAATATGTAATTGATCCAAAATATATTTAAATATTTATTTCAAATATACAATTTAGAATTGAAATAAAACGTGTAAAAAATAAATATTATATCGTATTTATTTATAAATATATCGAATATCATAAACACTAATAACCGTTAGGCTGCCTTCATGTATTTTCTTTTTCAAATTTTGTCAAACACGAATAAAATAAATCGAACTCGAACATGTTTGAGTAACACGATCGAAACAACACATACATGTGCGAATTCAGATCGTTAGCTGTTTGCGAACATACTCGAGTTCGTGAACATAGTCGAATATCATTATGTTTGCGAACATCATCAACGTACTAAAATAAAAATTAAGTCAAATATTATAAATAATTGAGTATCTCACGAATTACTCGCCAACCACTTAAATCGAAGTAGAACCGAACTCAAACCGAAACACAATCGAATTGAATCAAATGATTCGCGAACATATTCAATAACAATTGAATGTAATATTATGTTTCCAGGCTTAATTTTAACCAACCGTTTGGTGAAGTAAACAAAATAATCAGAGCCTGGCCTTTCTGATTTTTCACTGCACATCATAAATTCATAACACTGTTTCCATAATACTACTAATTAAAATGGTACTACACCTGACAGTAACTACAAATACTCATGGATTCAGTCATTCATTCAAAGCAGCAGACAAAAGCAGACCGTTTCATGTCCAAATTAAGCTCACTTATTATTGTACCCTCATCCATCCACATAAATAATTAAATTAAAATTTATTCACCAAAATGTGACAAAAAATAATCCAAAAATTAGATATAAAAATTATTTCAACTTCAAAATTTTACTTAAAACGAGAACAACTAGTTTAATGAAGTTGATTTAGAGATTCACCATAGTAGGTAGGGTCTATTTGTAGTAAAATTAGAACTCATTTATTATCTTTTTTCCTTGGAAAAATTATACTGATGTTCTTTGAAACGTGGACAATTGATGTTAATGTTAATTTTTGTAAGTAAGTTCATGATATTTTTAATTTAAAATCGATATAAATTCTATAATTTTAGGTTATTTAATTTAATTTTAAAAATAAAATATCTAATTATAAGATAAGATTTATTTGTTTTAAAAATATAATAAATCGCATTAAATTTGACTCTAAAAATATTTTATATAAATTCATTTTAAAATTTTAACTAAATTTATCTTTTAGACCAAAAAAGTATAATATATATATATATACGGCACGGATCTTAAGCTCACCGCTTATTCAACTCACCTGAACTCACCCCCTCTTTAGCGACGGACTCGGCGACGGTTCGGTCATACAACCGTCGTCTATACTTTTAGCGACGCTATATGTTATCCGTCGCTAAAAGTATAGACGACGATTGTATGATCAAACTGTCATCGAGTCCGTCGCTAAAAAAGAGTGAACTCGAATGAATTGAATAAGGGATGAACTTAAGATCTCAATCCATATATATATATATATATATATATATATATATATATATAATTTGGCTCTCCTCGGCGAACTAAGAAGGAAACGGATATAACCACGATTTTTCTCTGATGTTTTGAATTGATTTGTTGTCTGTCCCTTGTCCCGCAAACACTGACCATTTTCAGCAGTAACTTGCACACATCATCGTCATCATTATATAAACCAGTCTAATCCTACCTTCCTTCCTTTGAACCACCAGTATCCTTGTCGTACCATTATGTTATGACAACCCCCATTATTATATTACTATTATATGCACAACCTTGTAGTCCCCACGCTCTCTCGTGTTACTTAACGTTACAACCAACACTAAATGGGCGGAGAGATGCGTTACATTTACTTTTTACCGCTTTGAATATAAATATTGTAATATCATTTGTGTTTAAAATTAAAATATAAAATTAATATTTTCAAAGTAAATTTATTAATTAATTTTTTTATACACAAATAATTTTTTTTAATATTTTTCGATGTATGGCTGAGATATTAAATTAATTCTCTTAAAATAATGTGTTTGTGACTTGATAAAAACTTAATTCATTTTGATGTGTTTCAACGTTTCTTTAAGAATTTGTTCGTTGTGCTTTAAATAAATTATTTATATATTAAACAAATTAAATGATAATAAGACAAATGCCCACTCAAAAAAATTAAATACCGTACCAAAATCACGAATTTTTCTTTTTATTAATTTTTTGTCAATCTTTTCTGAACAAGTTTGGCGGGATTCTACAACCACCCATTCTCGTGTATGGTCCCAAAATCTTTAAAGCCGTGCCCCCAGTTCACGGTTCAATCCCACCCACCACACGAGGTAAGCCTTTTGTGGGTCCTACCACCCAACAGCGACATTTGCGCGCGTCCTTCGTATTACCCTTTATACTGTAACCTGTCACTTTCACTCCCCATTCCGTTGAACACCACTATTTGGGACCCACACCCCTGAGTAACTGCGAAACTTCCTGCCGGATACGATATGAATACACCACATTTATTGGTAGTATCAATCACATAAATACAATTAATGGAGTAAATAAATAAAAAAGACAAAGATATGTTTTGTAAATAACGCTTGTAACGCGTTTTATTTAACCTTCAAAAATATTTTTAGGAGAATTATTATTTTCATATAGAAATTTGTTATGTTCATTAGATATGAGTTTTATTTATTTTTCAGATAAAATTTTTTTGTAAAATTATCAATTTTTTTTATAAAAATATTAAATTTGAGTCCGAATCAAATCAAAATTATCCAAACAATGCCTCAAATCACTAGCCATTGTAGAATCATATCAGTTGCATTCGTATTCTCATATTCGAAAACTCGATTAGATAATTCTATTCAAACTTTAAATCACATGTAACAACTCGACCTGAACTTTTAAAAGTCGAACAATATAAAATTTAATCCGAATTGTTACATTAAAACTGTTACATTAAAACGTTGAATTCAAACAACATTTTTGACTTTAAAGGCACAAAATTTTAAATGCATTCAAAATTATTTCTAATGGTATAAACCCCCAAATATTAGGACTATTGAGTTACATAAACTAGGCTTAAAATAAATTGATAAGATTTTAATTAAACATACTAAACGTTCACCAACTACATGTTTTTTCAAGTGCATATAAAAATTAAAAACAAGATTTTTGAGTGCGTTTATATCTAAACATACAAAACCCTCCAAACTTGTATAATTTCACATGCACGAAATAGAGAAGAAACCAAATAAAAAAAATAAATAAATACTACTAAAGAATGAGAATATCTATCAACTTTTTTCTTTTATCATTTTACAAAAATTTGGTGGCGGCATTGTAATGTAGTAATATCAAGAATATCACATGTTAACATGAACACTAGCGTTTTTGGTAGATTTACAGATAGGACAAGTATGGAGAGACGATCCGCAGACGGTGCATAGGCAGAGATGCCTGCACGGCAACAGCAATACGCACGACTCCACTTTCCCGCAATTTCTGCATAACCGATTGCTATTATGAATCCTACTACTAGTTGTACCATCAGTATCGTTACTTGTACCGTAATCGTTTTCAACTTTTCTCTCTCCTCCGTTCTCTGGTCGTGGCTCGTCATTGATGTCGTAATTACTGCCGCAACAAGACTCCGCATCGGCGGCGTTGTTTTCCCCGGTGCGGTAGTATTGCTCGTCCTGAACATGAGCAAGGACCTGCTCGAGGTTACTACGCAGGGCGTTGGCTGTGGCCTCGTTTGTTTGAGCCAAGTCTCTCCATATCTGGTTCTCTATGTAAAGAGACTTCACTTTCTCCTCAAGCGCCCAATTTAACTTTCCGATTTTATCAATTTCTTCTTCTTTTGCTCTTAATCTCTTCACTATTCCGTCCTCAAACGCCGCAATAATTCGCCGGGAATTTCTCTTTCGCCGTTCTTCAAGCTCTAGCCTCACCTTTTCCGTCTATATATATATATATATATATATATATATATATATATATAAACATGCAATTTAGTATTCAATATCAGATTCACGAATGTATGAAATTTTCAGAGATTTTAGTAGGAGAAAAAAATAATAGATTAATTCTTACGTGTTGAGCGATGAAGTGATCAATCTCTAATTGCTGATGTTGGATCTGAAGCGAGATATCTTCGCCCAGAAATGTGAAAGAACCACCACAACGGTTGAGATGATTCTGGTTTTGATTGTTCGGAAAAGCAATCGAGGGATTAATAGAATCTCTTGTACGCTTTCTTGAAACTGGAAGATTGTAGGTGAGACCACTGTCGGATTTCATTGCACGATGAGTCTTGTCCGCCGGAACCGAATCGGAGCCGTACACAGGAAGCAAAGTCTCCGTCGTGGTTCCAGACAACGGCGGCAATCCTCCTCCGTATCCTATCGGAGCTCCATACATGTTTGCGCTGACATCAATGCCGTTCATAATTTCTCTGTTGATTCAGTCACAAAAATTACTCCACAGAAAGAGAAAAAAATCCAAGACGAAATCGACGTTAAAACAATGAAATTAACACGCACCTGTTGGCTAGAAATTGAGGAGGAAAGAGATTCAAATGCCGAGCTTCAACCGCCATGAAAATTACTCAGCAATGGGGTACGTTTCTTTCTTTGTTCCTTCTCTTAATTTCTGTATTTATGTGTCCTCTACATGTATGAATGGTGGACTTTATTGGGTTTTGGAGAAAGAAAAAGAGTAAGAATTTTTATTTTTTTTGGCTTTTTATAGATGAGAGGGAAATTTGTTTGGGGATTTGTCTATTTATTTATGAGATTCGGTTTAAGGTAACAAACAGATATCTGGTCAGTCCGTAAATAATGCGAAATTGTAGGGGCTGTTTCGAACTTTGAGTTATCCTACTAAGTTGCATTAAAGGGGGTACTTTTTTTACTCTAATGCCTGGTAACCGACTGACTACTACCAGAGTATCTGCCACGTTTCTTCTGCCGACTGAAGTCTGACAGCAGACGTGGGCCATTTGGTAAAACCGTAAACAAAAACTCTAAATGAATATAAAAATTTAAAATGAATGTATTTAAATTTATTTATTTATATTAATTGAATAAAAATATAAATAATTAAAATTTAAATACACTCATATATATAATTTTGAATTTTTCCCAGTAAAAATAAGACATTTTAGAGGTGGGCCCATTAGGGGGGACAAATGAATAAAACTGGGCCAACTGGTGAATTGTTGAAAAGTTTGGGTCAGATGAGGAAGTTGGGTTTTGTTTCTAGGGAGGGAGTATTTGTTTTGACAGGTTCTATATTTGTGGACAAGTTAATTGGTGATGGGCGCATGGGTTACGCTAATCGAGGTCACTATTTTCTGCCACGTGGATAAATACCGATAATTTCTCATCTACTACCAAATTTCCAAATGAAAAAGAGATAAAAAAAATTGAACAAGTCCTCTTTTTCGCTTAGTAAAATGAACCAAGCTCGGATAATATAGTTTTTATGTCGAGTTCGACTCATTAATATTATATTAATTATTTTTTTTAAAAAAAAGTTGAATAAAAAAAATCCAAGATCGATTTAATTGAGTTTGGCTCAAATTCGAACATCACTCGTTTATTAAAAAAGTTTATTTTATATACTAAATCTCATATTTTGTTAAAACTCGATTCTTTTAATTTGATTTCAAACTCAACAATCCAAACTCCTAGTTGACTCCTACACAATTCTATTCTTTTTATAAAAGTAGAATAGAACTATTATTATAAAACGAATGTAGTCTGTGAAAATGTTAAAAATAAGAGAGAGTACGAGATAAACACTAATTTTAGTGTAATATGTTTGTTTCTTAATATAAGTCGTTTGATAATTTTAAATAAACATTAGTCGCTTAGTTTTTAATATTACCCCAAGTATTAAATATAATTTGATTCTCTTACTATTTTTTACAAAAAATTAACACTCTTTTTTTAATACAAGGACAATATAAATAATTGATATTATATTTAATGTTATACAATTATTTTTTTAATACTTATGCATAATTTTAAAACGACTAATATTAAAAAACCAAAGAAATATTATAAATAATTAATATTATATAATTATTTTTTTAATTCTTATTTATAATTGAAATGACAATTTAATAAAAGGGGTCTCTTTCTTGATGTTAGCCCGCCTCTGCCTCTGCCTCTGCCTCTGCCTGCTTTTGCATGCTTAGTTCATGTAGTTACTAATATATAAACCACTCATACCAGAAATTTAATTTAATAATTTTGTACTACTACTACTATTAGTATGGTATCTTTGAATTACTAGTACTCCAATGTCACGCCTTCTTGCAGGTGGGCTCTCAGTACTTTGGTAATACCAAGGTGGTGGTTGATTTGGGTTGTTATTTAAGGCTCAAGGACAAAGGACAGATAGGCTAAACTGCCCTTTAACTTAAAAATGATAAATAAATTTTATAATTATATTATCTAAAATCAAATAATTTGTGTTATCCTAAGTTTGAATATGCATATTCAAAACTTTTATTCAAGGTGGACAAAGAATAATAAACTCTTACTCAAAATCATGGTGGACATATTATATATGTGTCTTTTTTAAACTTTTATCATATCTTTTTTTAAAAAAATAATAATATTTTGATAATACCAATGAATTTCCACCAGAAATCAATTTGGGCAATTGCCACCTTGCTTACAAAAATAAGGAGACAATCCAATAACATACTATATATATATATATATAGAGGATCCGGTTACCATAAAATTAATCTCATATCTCATAGTAAGTTGGTCAATTGATTAATACTCCCTCCATCCCATTATATCTGACGTTCTACAAATTTTTACATAGATTAAGAATAGATATAATTTTACTATTTTACTCTTAATTAATACTGCGCTTTGTCTTCTTCTTCATCTCTTCAGCCACATCTCCTGCTGCCACCACGACCGGCACTCCTTCCACCACCACCGCCACCGTTATAACCCCCTCCACCGCCATACCCACCCCCACCGCGACCTCCACCTCTGTCGCCGCCACGGGTGCTGCCTTGAACTGGACCCTCTTCAGGTTCGGTGATATCAACAGCCTTCGTACGGCCATCAGAACTGTTTTCAATTAGGTACTCAACGGATTCACCATCACCTAGGCTACAGAATCCTTTAGATTTGATAGAGGACTGGTGAACGAATAGATCTTCGGAGCAATCGACGGGCGTGACGAATCCAAACCCTTTGGTGTCATTGAACCACTTCACTGACCCCTTTTGTCTGGTACCGTTACCCTCATCCATCGTTGCCGGATCTCAAAAACCTTGAAGAAGAAGAAGAAAGCGAACCCTTATCGATACTCTATTCCAGGGAAAATTATTTTCCTCCTCTTCGTGCTCGCCAGTCCTACACCGTATTTAGGATGGGAGCATAAGAATTATTTTCCTCCTGAATCTGCTTATTGATACTCTGTTCCACGGAGAAGGAAGGGTAGAGAGGAAAAACAAATGCCAAAATATTTTTGGGATTGTAGAACGTCAAATATTTTGGGAAGAAAAAAATACCCTAAAACGTCAAATATAATGGGATGGAGGGAGTACATTGCTGACATGTAAAGAGAGATTATCTTCCGACCTGTGTGTCGATATTTTATTTATCAATTGACTAAAGTTAACTTCATATTAACCACTTCAATATATATATATATATATATATATATATATATATATATATATATATATATATATTAAATTACGAGTGTTACTAACATTTTTGAGGAAGGAAGCATAAAGTGTTTTTTCAGTAGAGTATTAAGGCTGAATTAAGTTGTTGGAAAAGTAGTCATATGATTTATTTATTCCTTTATATATACAGTATATGAGCATCAAACATGATGATTGTGGGCGTAGAGAGCACGGGTCATGTAAAGCATTAAAATTCCCTACTCCATTTTGCCATGCTCACGTTTCTCTGTGCTTTTCCTTTGGCACTAAAGAAAGTAGTAACAACGTTTACTACCGCCACCTAAAATATTCAATACTACTAGTTCAAGTGTGATTTTTTAAAATTAATATTAAATATTTTTAAGAATTTCATTACATTATTGCTCCCATCAAACCATCCTCACCCACACACTTTGTTTAATTTCCTTTTTACCACCACCGAAATCTAAAGAACAGAAAAGTAAAGTTAAAAAATAGAAAAGAAAAAGTGGGAATTGGGTCACAATACATGAAAAGATATTCTAGAGATAGATTGTACGTCCAATCCAATGCATGTAGTTTGATCATGTGTGTTTGTGCTTCCCCTTTTAAGGGCAACACTTGACTTGTTGGGGTTTCTCTTTAATTATTTATAATCGTTTTCTCACTTTACGATTCAACATAAAGTTGCATGTATTGTATTCTTCATATATATATATACGTAGCCTGTTTTTAGCTTCAAATATTTAAAGAGAAAGAGAAAGAGAATCTATCTCTTGAGTTGAGTCTGACAAATTCAAGTGGAGTTGTACTAATTTTATATCTATATATCTTAATTTGTGCATGGGAGATAGATAGATATTTGATGACTCAGATTCCCAAAAAATAACGAGACAGACAATGAATAAGGTAAGGTTCCCCACACGCTACATACAAACATACATACACTGATACACATATAGTATTAAATAAAGAAATGAAACAACATCAATCAACAACACTACTGTCTACTGTCTACCGGCTTCTTCACTCTCTTTAAGTATTTTTTTATAATCATATAAAGTAGTACTAGTACATATAATTATCAACAGCCAATTAGAGTTATTTTATGCCATAATATTTAGCCTTTTTATTGAAGAAAGTGTTTGTATGGTAGAGTGATGTTTCCAAGTAGGTATCATAATTGATTTCTGCTTGTATTGCCTGTGTCCACTCTGGCTCATGGGTTTTCACTTTTTAAGTTGTCTATTCCAGTCTATGTGCTTCAGCAAATCTGGATTTTTAGCTTAAGGTGGGATAATAGTTTTAGAGCCCAACCATTCCAACATAAATTTTCTTAATGCCACAAACAAGGACCAAAACAACGATGCTACGGGTCTTGCTTTCTAAAACTCCGCCCACCCCAAGATTACTACTTCCACTATGTACTACTACTAGTACATGTGGCAAACATTTGCATGTGTATGTGCTAAGCAGACATGAGATAATATCGTTATGAGTTGGTTTTAATTTATAAGATATGGTTATGATTCTATTTAATAATTAAAACTATATTAACTATTTTTAATATGAATTGTGTAGGTTGAAAAGATATAGTTATTGTTTAAATATAACTCGACTCATATTTTAAATTTTAAACTTATCTTTATTATGATCTAATTAAATAAATTATTATTAAATATATCATGTATACATAATCACTAAGTATTTTATTTTTTTAGGGGTGGAGGTGGCATGGGGCGTGGAGAATGTATACATAATCACTGAATTTATTTATTTTGTGAGAGTGGGGGGCGAGATTATATACATAATCACTGAATATTTTTTTTTGGATGGGGATGTATACATAATCACTGAATATTAATTTTTTTGGGGGTGGGGAGTATAATAATCACTAAATATTATTTTTTTTGGTGGGGGTAGAGGTGTATACATAATCAGTAAATATTAAAAAAAAATTGGAGAGGGGTGGGCGGGATGGACAGTGTATACATAATCAGTAAATATAATTTATTTTTGAGCGGGGGTGAAGGGGGGTAGAGGTATATACATAATTAGTAAATATTATTTTTTTTGAAGGGGTGCGCAGGGTGGGGGGATATACATAATCAGTAAATATTATTTTTTTGAGAGGGGGAGGGGGGAGTGGGAGTGGGAGTGGGAGTGGGGTGGGATGGGTGTGGGTGTGGGGGTGTATACATAATCACAATATTATTTTTTTGAATAACAAATTTATGAATCTGGGGTGAAAAGAATTTTTATTTTGAATTTGGAATGAAATATGGGTCGAAAAATAGTAGGCAATGTGAACCTATATTTCTTTTTAAAAATATGGTTCCAAACCTTACCCAACTTAAATAAATAAAAATAGTTAACCAACCCACTTGGTTAATATGGGTTTACCTGATAGTTAACCAACTATATTATCAGGTTTATTGCTACGTCATTCATATTGATGAGAAGTGATTTTACATGGAAAAAAAAGAGCAAAGACTTATTTTCTTCTTCCAGATGAAGATCTTTTGCATACATGTAAAAGCAAAAATTTTATTGAAAACATTATGTTTCTAGTTGTTATAGCTCGTTTGAGGTTTGATGCATAGGAAAATGAAATCTTTTCAGGAAAAATTGGTATATTTCTTTTCGTCACTAAGGAGGCTGCTAAGAGAAATAATGTGAATCGTATCGTTGGAACACTAGAAACAAAAGTGATCTGTTGGGGGTACTCCTTGAATCCTATTTAGATATAAAGTTGAAGTATTCGAGAATTCGAGTCGAGAGAGGAATTGTCATGTTACTTCTCGAATCCTATTTTTAATTGGAATATTATTTTAGAAAGGAGTCTATTTATGGTAGGATTTTATTTTGAAAGTGTCATATTTTGAATAGGAATAGGAGAATTGTGGATACTCTATAAATAGTGTGTTATGCTGAATTATTGAAGTGTAGCACAACCAAAAGTTATGTAGCATCCTAAGACTTAAGATAAGGTGTGAGTGAATTTTGTATTTGTGTGAGGGAGATGAATTTTGTAGCTTTTATACTCCGTACAAAAAAGTTTTATTATGGGTGGGTGGGTGGGTAGGGGAGGGTTTTTTGTAGCTTTTAGTCCGTACAAAAAGTTGTGTCGCGATATTATGAAATCTTAAGTTTTATGGCGTAAAACTTGAAATGATTATTGTAAGTCCATTATTTTGATATAGTGGAGATTCGGAATTTGAAGTGTGATTTTTTCCTTTAAGGGTTTTTTCATTTTAAATCTTGTATTATTTTATCTCTCTTTATTTTATTGTGTGATTTGCGTTGACTTAATTTCCAACAAGTGGTATCATTAGTTAGGTTGATTGGATCCAAGGTAGAAGGGGAATTAGTCGTATTCCTGTGACAAATAAAGAGAGGGAAAATTGAAGGAGTTGGTGTTTATCATGATGTTGAATAAGAGATTTTGGGCTTATGGATAATCATCGGTACAGTTGCTAGATGAAGATCATGAAGATGTTGATAAAGATAAAAATAATGATGATGATGATAATGATACAGATAATGCGGATAATGTAGATAGGTATACATCATCCATTCTAGCAACTGTACCGATAATAGGTATACATCATCCATTCTGAGTCGTCAAATACATGGTACAGAAATAAATACAACATCATTACTACAATTGTCGTGCAAACTACGACAATTGTGAAAATGATATGTCTACGTGGATTACCGCATGGCGGGCAAAAATCTATTTACGGTTTCATATATTCTATTATACTCAGTTGGTTAAAGTTTTGGCTTCTATACTCCATAAAATTAGTGAATATCCTTGATATTTGCACTTCATCCAGTATCTTTTCATAAAAATATTATTTTGAGCATTCTTGAATTTTACTCCACAAAGCAATATCATGTTGACAATTTGGACGTTATTGATTTTAGGATAAATTAACTTATAAATCTTTAAAATTTATTCTTGAACTTGTTTTACTGAATTATTATGTCATTGTCATCATCCTCATGCTTATCTTGTGAAGAAAGTCATCTTTGGCTTATGTGCATAGATGAACTTGGTATGATTATAACCAGGGATCATTTAGTATAATCATGACCTATAATGTTATAAATGATGTGATAAAAGACCTCAGTGGCCTGTAGTGCATTGATGGACGGTTTTTGGTATGATTATAACAAGGGATTATTCGGTATACCATTGATGATTTAATGAATATCCTTAGCCCGTAGTGTAGGGATGATTCGACGATGTGGTTTATTTATTAAGCTGAGTCTCAACGATAAAAATTGATGAAAATATTTTAAATCATAGAAGATAGTAGATATCATGCTCTACTTGACTCTTCTAATAGATTGTTTATTCTGCTGCAGTTAAACTTGTTGTCTATTATATTCTATCAGTTTAACATTGTTGAAGGCTAATGATAATTTATTATGCAGTATCTTAGTCATAATATTTCTTACTGGGCTAGTTGAGCTCACCCTTTCTTTCATTGTTCTCTTCAGAAAATGAGAACTTAGCCGGGACTAGTCGGGGAACGGAGTGACGGTCCAGATGATAGCATTAGTAGTCCTCACTATTCAGTTAAATAGTGTGATAATAAATGTAACGAGGACTCCATTGAGTGTGGATATTATCTAGATGACAATATTTATATTAAAACTCATAGCATATGTTTTGTCGTATTTTACACTACAGTTGTATAATTAAGTTTTTATTTATATTTTGTATCATGTATTTGACGACTCAAGATGGGTGATATATACATGTTTTGGGGGCATCACAGTTGGTATCAAAGCTTAGGGATATGATCCCTAGTTGAGATGTGAGACAAAAACTAGGAGGAGAGAGACGGGGAATTCCTTCGCTAGTATGACTTACCTAAGTTTATTTGGTATTTAATTGGTTGGTCAGAGTATAAGGATAATATGTGATATGTTAATTAACCCTTATTTTGTGGCAGTATTTAAAAATGGCATCCGAAAATGTTGAGATAATCAATGAAGCACATGAGACCGTTGAGTCACCAACGATCAATACCCAGGGTAATGTGCAACAAGAAGACAATAATCCTCATATAAACAATAACACCAATGAAATGGTGAACGATGAGATGTTCATAGGCTTTATGCAATTCATGAAACATTAGGCGAGAGCGGCTCCTGTCCAAAATGCAGGTGGAAACACTGACAACTCTCGGACGGTCACCGCTAAGCAGTTTAAGGAGCTGGGACCACCAGAGTTTTTTGGAGAGCCAAAATCACTTAAGGTGGAGACGTGGATAAAGCAAATCAACAAGATATTTGATGTATTGGGATACTCCGAGGAGCAAAAGGTTCTCTTTGCCACCTTCATGTTGCGAGGAGAGACAGATTACTGGTGGGAATCTATAAAGCGTACTCAACCTACCGCACTGAAGATGTCTTGGGAGAAGTTCCAAGAGCTGTTCAACGACAAGTACTTTCCTGAAAGTATTCGTCACATGAAGGAGGTAGAGTTCATCAAGCTTGAGCAAAACAATATGACCGTAACGCAGTACGAAGCTAAGTTTGTCGACTTGTCTCGGTTTACGTCCCACTTAGTTGATAACAAGAAGAGAATGACATGGATGTTTCTAAGAGGTTTGAAACCTGAGATACGCCAATACTTAATTTCTCACAAACTGTGTTTGTATTCAGATGTTGTAAATAGGGCTCAGTTATTGGAGCGCGATAACGAGTCAACCCAACCAAGAGAGAGCAGCCGGCAAAATGATAATACCAGTGGTAGCAGTCATCGAAGCGGTGACAACAAGCGTGGAGGAAATCAACATGCCAGAAATAGAAATCACTTCGGTGGTAGTCATGACCATGACAATAAGAGTGGACATTTCAAGAAGAGGAGATTCAACAATGATGGAAAGACGTCAGCACTAGCACCTATTGTTAAGGAAGGATAACGACCGCCGGTCGTATGTTTCAAATTCGAAGGGGAGGGACATATCAGTCCAATCTGCGTGATGCAGTCCAAAGCGTGTTACAATTGTGGAAAAGAAGGTCACCTAGCCCAATTTTGTCGAGCACCAAAGTCAAGTCCAGCTTGGATGGAGGCATCAAAGGGTGTCCCAGACAAGACAAAACCGGTAGTTCAAGGGAGAGCGTTTGTCGTAACCTCCCAAAAAGCGAGGAATCCGAACGAGGTGATCACGGGTAAGCTAATCATAAACTCTAGCGAAGTTTATACTTTATTTGATACCAGTTCTACCCATTCTTTTATTTCTCCTACTTGCGCTCAGCGTTTAAATTTGACTCCGGAGAAATTAGACTTTGACTTATCGGTTGAAACTCCGTTGGGAGAAACCTTCATTACATCCACTGTTTATAAGTCTTGTTTGATTCAAATCGATAACCGCACGTTATCTGTCGATCTTATTTCTTTGAAAATACTTGCATTTAATGTGATTTTAGGGATTGATTGGTTAACTACTCATCATGCTAAAATCGATTGTTTTCGTAAGGTTGTTAGCTTTCATATTCCTAACCAACCTATTATGCAAATTCAAGCAACCAAACCACTAAAATCAATTACTGTCATATCAAGCCATAAAGCTATTCGTTTATTGAAAAATGAATGTCAAGCTTTCTTAGCCCATGTCACAGATTTAAATAAAAATACGTCAGATTTGAATGATATTTCTATTGTTAATAAATTTTCTGACGTATTCCTTGAAGAACTTCCTGGCCTACCCCAGAGCGTGAAATTGAATTTTGTATCGACCTTGAATCCGGTACAAAACCCATTTCTAAAGTCCTATATCTAATGGCTCCTATTGAACTTCAGGAGTTAAAAACCCAACTACAGGAATTGTTAGACATCAGCTTCATTCGTCCTAGTACGTCTCCTTGGGGTGCTCCTGTTCTATTCGTGAAGAAAAAAGATGGAAGTATGCGACTTTGTATTGATTATCAGGAGTTAAATCATGTCACCATAAAAAATAGGAACCCGTTACCTCGCATTGATGACCTGTTTGACCAGTTGCAAGGAGCCAAATTCTTTTCAAAGATTGATCTTCGTTCCGGATATCATCAGTTGAAGATTAAAACTGATGACATTCCAAAGACTGCTTTTAAAACTCGGTACGGGCATTATGAATTCATAGTCATGTCTTTTGGATTGACTAATGCTCTTGCTGCCTTCATGGACATGATGAACCGAGTATTCAAGGAATATTTGGATCACTTTGTGGTCGTCTTTATTGATGATATCCTCATATACTCCAAAACCCGTGAAGACCATGAGCAACACTTGAGGCTGATACTCCAAAAGCTTTGTGAAAATAAGATATATGCCAAGTTGAAAAAATACGAGTTCTGGCTTGAGGAAGTTGCATTCCTTGGGCACGTGATATCAAATCATGGAATATCTGTTGACCCAGCGAAGATTGAAGTAATTCAAAGCTAGGAGCAATCAAAGTCAGTGACCGAAGTACGTAGCTTTCTCGGCTTAGCTGGTTATTATCGGAGATTCGTGGAAGGATTTTCTCGAATCGCTACTCCATTAACTCAGCTGACTCGAAAAGATACAAAGTTCGGTTGGAGCGAGGAATGTGAGAAGAGTTTTTAAGAACTTAAGAGGAGACTCATTTCAGCACCTGTTCTGACAATACCATCTGTTTCGGAGGGATTTGTCATCTAAAGTGATGCTTTAGGTTGGTTAGGATGTGTTCTCATGCAACATGAAAAAGTCATAGCCTATGCCTCACGACAACTCAAAGAATATGAGAGAAATTATCCTACTCATGATCTAGAGTTGGCAGCAGTCGTTTTTGCGCTTAAGATTTGGAGGCATTACCTGTGTGGAGAGAAGGTGGAGATCTATACGGATCATAAAAGCCTCAAATATTTCTTCACTCAAAAGGAACTCAACATGTGGCAACGATGTTGACTTGAGTTATTGAAAGATTATGATCATACCATTCAATACCATCCTGGAAAAATAAACGTAGTAGCTGACGCATTGAGTAGAAGATCATATGCGGGTACGAATGCGATATTGTCAACGCAAAGGCCCATTTTGTATGACTTACAAAGGATGGAGATAGAGTTAAAGACTCCAGGGACCCATGTGTTGATGGCGAATATACGAGTAGAACCGACTTTAATCGATAAAGTTAAAGTTGATCAAACTACAGACCCGGAGCTGATGCGTATGAAGAAGAAAGTGCAAGAAGGTGCTATTCCGGAAGTAAGAATCGAAAAAGAAGGAATACTTCGAGTCAACTCCAGATTTTGTGTTCCTAACGATTCTGACTTGAAGTATAAAATCATGATGGAGGCGCACAACACACCGTTTGCAATCCATCCTGGGAGTACCAAGATGTATCGGGATCTTCGACATATATTTTGGTGGAGCAATGTGAAGAGAGAGATAGCGAGGTTTATCTCAAGGTGTCTAACTTGTCAACGAGTCAAGGTGGAGCATCAAGTGCCAAAAGGTCCATTGCAACCACTTTAAATTTCAGAATGGAAGTGGGAGCACATTACCATAGATTTTGTTACTGGTCTTCCCAAGGTTTCTCAAGGCATAGATGTAATTTGGGTCATTGTTGATAGATTGACTAAGTCTGCTCATTTCTTACCGTTACGAGAAACTTTTACACTTGAATGTCTTGCTAGTATATACATAAACGAGATTGTAAGATTACATGGTATGCCAGTATTCATAGTTTCTGATCGAGACCCAAGATTCACTTCAAGATTTTGGGTTAGTTTGTAAAAAGCTATGAGCACGGATTTACGATTTAGTTCGACATATCATCCTCAAACGGAAGGGCAATCAGAGAGGATTATTCAAATTCTTGAAGATTTATTAAGACTCTGTGTCCTTGATTTTAAAGGAAGTTGGGACAAGTTCTTACCATTAGTGGAGTTTTCCTACAATAATAGTTCTCAAGCAAGTATTGGCATGGCTCCATTTGAGGCGTTGTATGGAAGAAAGTGTCATTCTCCAATATGCTGGGATGAGGTGGGTGAAGCAACGTTGTTGGGATAGAATTTGGTACGTATGACTACGGAAAAGATTCAAACAATCCGATAACGTATAAAAACCTCACAAGATCGACAAAAGAGTTATGCTGATCTTCATCGAAAGGACGTGGAATTCAATATTGGAGATCATGTGTTGTTACGTATTGCTCCATAGAAAGGAGTTACGAGATTTAAAAAGAGAAGAAAGCTCAATCCTCGATTCATTGGCCCATTTATAATCCTCGATCGAGTAGAAACTGTGGCCTATAGACTAGCCTTACCGCCAAGTATGTCTCGTGTTCATAACGTTTTTCAAATATCTATGTTTCGAAAATATGTGAAAGACCAGAACCACATTATTAAATTAGAACCAGACGAGATAGAGGAAGATTTAACGTATGAAGAGTTACCTATTAAAATCTTGGATAAGAAGGATCATATTCTACGCTCCAAAGTTATACCTAAAGTCAAAGTTTTGTGGAGAAACCACGATGTGAAAGAAATGACCTGGGAGTTAGAATCTGAGATGGAGTCAAGATATCCTCACCTCCTTGATATACCAGGTACGTACCCTAATTTTGAGGACGAAATTTCATAAGAAGGGGAGGTTGTAAGACCCCAACTTTTATGAATAAAGAATAATTTTCTCGAAATATATTTTTGAATATTATGGTGTGGATTTGATATAATGTTATAGTTATGGGTAATATTTACAAATTTTGCACAGTAAGCAAGTGGTTATATAATATTCGATTGGTCAGGGAATATTCGTTTTAACAGAAAATATTCGTACGACGACAAAATCATTGGTGGACCCCACAACGGAAGTATTGTCGTAGTTAGAAAATGACAGAATTATTTTTTTATAAAAATAACGGCGAAAGTGTTACCATTAAAACTGTTGAACTACTCGGTAGTAAAAGTACAGTAATACTCGTGGTTGCATAGTAGCACACGGTATTGATTATTGATGCTTACGTGAGAAGTCACTTAGTTATACTCAATTATTGCTACAGTAATTACTGCATCATATCTCTCGTATTATTGATTCAATTATTGTCACAGTATCATCTGCATAATATTTTATATTATTAAATCAATAATTGAGACGACAAAACTATTCATATTATTATTTACAATATTGACAATGTCTAGAAAGTTCTGTCAAGGAGAGGTTTGGTCACCTAATTGCGTGTCAATAAGGAGAAATTCTTATCGAAAAGCCCCCTCTTTTCTGAGAATGATCTGGTTGTTAAATATTGTGAGTTATGATATTAATGAAGAATAAGTTCGTGTTTATTAAAGATAAAATTGATAGTTCCATTGTATGAGAATTATTAGTGTTAGTAGAAATCGATATTTATTTCGATATTAATTGATGTCTGGAAGTTATACTGATCAATCGGGTAATTAATCGGATAAATAAACAATTAATTACTATTAATTCACATGATTATAACTATTTGTTCACATATGTGTACTATTGATTCACATTCTTGTACTATTAGGGGTGGTGGTTCAAGATTGATAATACTTGCATGACTAAGTTAAAAATGGAGATACTATACTATAATTCGTATTTTTACATGTCTAGAACTATTGATTCACATGATTTACTATTAATTCACATTATTTACTATTAGGGGAGGTGGTGCAAGTTTGATAATACTTGCAAGACTAAATTAAAAATAAAGAAAAAGAGGAAGGTATTATACTGTAATATTTCGAGCCCCAAAACGTGCAATTATCAAAACTATATTTTTCTATAAATAGAAGCTCATTCTTCTTTCATTTCTCACCAATTCATAAAAGCTATAGAGCAATTATTATAGAGAGAAAGAAGAAGAGAAGTCTACTACCTAACTATTTCAGTATTCAGTTTTTCTAAGGTAAGGGATATTATTTCTTTCGTATTCATGAAGAGAGTTATTTTCTTTCAATACTCGTAAGGGTTGTTATTCTATTCTTTATTATTCTGTTGGAATAACCTGTCTGTGTGGTCTATCGCATGCCTGGTGAATTCTGTTGTTATTCCATTCTTTATTATTCTGTTGGAATATCCTGTCTGTGCGAATTACGCATGACCTGGTTCTGTTCTTTATTATTCTGTTGGAATATCCTGTCTGTGCTAGTTACGCATGACCTAGTTCCATTCTTTATTATTCTGTTGGAATAATCTGTCTGTGCGGATTACGCAAGCCTGGTGAATTCTTTTGTTATTCCATTCGTTATTATTCTGTTGGAATAACCTGTCTCTGTAGATTACCGCATGCATGGTGAATGATCCTTCGTATTCATTCCTTATTAAATTATGAAAATGATCTGTCTACGTGGATTATCGCATGGCGGGCAAAAATCTATATGCGATTTTATATATTCTATTATACTCAGTTGGTTAAAGTTTTGGCTTCTATACTCTATGAAATTAGTGGAATATCCTTGATATTTACGCTTTATCCAGTATCTTTTCTTGGAAATATTCTTCTGAGTATTCTTGAATTTTACTCCACAAAGCAGTATCATGTTGACAATTTGGACATTATTGATTTCAGGATAAATTAACTTATAAATCTTTAAAATTTATTCTTGAACTTGTTTTATAGAATTATTATGTCATTGTCATCATCCTCATGCTTATATTGTGAAGAAAGTCATCTTTGGCTTACGTGCATAGATGGACTTGGTATGATTATGACCAGGGATTATTCGATATAATCATGACCTATAATGTTATAAATGATGTGGTAAAAGACCTCAGTGGCCTGTAGTGCATTATTGGACAATTTTTGGTATGATTATGACCAGAGATTATTCGGTATAGTCATGACCATTGATGATATAATGAATATCCTTGGCCCGTAGTGCAGGGATGATTCGATGATGTGGTTTATTTATTAAGCTTAGTCTCAACGATAAAAATTGATGAAAACATTTTAAATCATAGAAGATAGTAGATATCATGCTCTACTTGACTCTTCTAATGGATTGCTTATTCCGCTGCAGTTAAACTTGTTGTCTATTATATTCTATCAGTTTAACATTGTTGAAGGCTAATGATAATTTATTCTGCATTATCTTAGTCATAATATTTCTTACTTGGCTAGTTGAGCTCACCCTTTCTTTCACTGTTCTCTTTAGGAAATGAGAACGTACCCGGGACTAGTCGGGGAATGGAGTGACGGTCCGGATGATAACATTAGTAGTCCTCACTATTCTGTTAAATAGTGTGACAATAAATGTAATGAGGACTCCATTGAGTGTGGATATTGTCTAGATGACAATATTTGTATTAAAACTCATATAATATATTTTGTCGTATTTTACACGACAGTTGTACAATTAAGTTTTTATTTGTATTTTGTACCATGTATTTGGCGACTCAAGATGAGTGATGTATACCTGTTTTGGGGGCGTCACAATAATATTATTATTTTTTCTTCATTCTACGCCCACACTTGCTGAACAAGCTGGAGCATGCCATCATTGAAAGATTTTTAGCAGCCCACATGTTTTAAAAAAATAAAAGTGGGTCCCACCTATAATTTTAATAAAAATATTTAATTTTTTAAACTTCAATAATTCATAATAAGTAACCATTTTATCAGAAAAATTCGAATCTAATGTGATTTCCATAGGAAATTTAATTCTCTACAACTTTGTAGAAGAAAGTTTTTCCAAATTTCAAACAGAAAATGTTCGAAATTCACATACGGATGATTTTCAGCACCTCTATTCCGTCAAAAATACTGATAAAACACCTCAACATTAATTCTTTTATTTATAACCACAAAAAATATATCCATTATTTATATCCACATAAAATAAATATTTTCTTATCATATAAATTAATAATTAATTATTCACAAATAATATTACAGAATCACAATAATGACAACCAGGTCGTTCCCAAGAAGGAGGGGACTTTCCGATAAGGATGTCTCCTTACTGACTCGTAATTAGGTGACCAAACTCCTTTTCTAAACAGAACTTCCTTAGACATTGTCAATAATGTTATCTAATAATATTATTCAAATAATATGAATTATTGATCTGATAATGGGAAATATTGTGCAGTGACAATTATTGAAATAAAAATAATATAAATATCAATGTAGCAATTATTGAATCAATAAAATAAAATATTAAACAGTAATTACTGTAACAATTATTGAGCAGTGCCTTCTTACGTAAGAATCAATAATTCACAAATACTATGCAATACCGTGTGCTACTGTACAACCACGCGCATTACTGTACTTTAACCACCGGGTATTCCAACAACTATGCCGTTATTTGTAAAAACTCAAGCTTATCGTTTTTTTCATTCGACCGTTTTTCGTTATGGGGCCCATAAATGGCTGCGCCATCATACGAATATTCCCCGACAGTAAGAATTTTTCACGACCAAACGAATATTCCCCGACAACAATGAATATTTTATAACCACTTGCTTATTTTGCAAAATTTGCACATTTCACCCATAACCAAAGCATTATATCAAATTAACACCTTATTATTCAAAATAATAATTAGAGGAAATTCGATTTTATTTATGAATAAGTTGGGGTCTTACAACGCGAATGACCCGGATAATGTGGATGTTGCGGATGAAGCCTATGATGCAGATGTTTTGAAAGACACAGATGATGTGTATATTGCAGATAATGAGAATATTGCAGACAATGCGAATAATGTGGATGATAGTAGCGACTACAACAACGGTGAAAAATGATGAAGTTGAAGTGTTTACGAATTCGAGTCGAGAGAAGAATTGTTGGTATCGAATCTTATTCAAATATAAAGTTAAAGTATTCGGGG
Organism: Panax notoginseng; assembly: GCA_016801055.1. NCBI lineage: Eukaryota > Viridiplantae > Streptophyta > Magnoliopsida > Apiales > Araliaceae > Panax > Panax notoginseng. Next base: position 18,885,072 of record CM029018.1, read on the forward strand.
ATTTGAGTCGATGAAGTAATTGTTGGGTTACTACTCCAATTCTATAAATTGTGTATTATGCTGAATTATTGAAGTGTACCACAACTAAAAGTCATGTAGCATCCTAAGAGTTAAGAGAGAGTGTGAATGGATTTTGTGTTAGTGTGAGGGAGGTTTTTTTTTGCAGTTTTTATATTTCATGCAAAAAAGTTATATTGTTGGTGTGAGGATTTTTGTAGCTTTTAGTCTGTGCAAAAAGTTGTGTCACAATATTGTAGAAACTCAAGTTTTAGGGTTTAAAATTTGGGAGGATTACTGTAAGCACATTATTTTGATAGATTCGGAGTTTGACTTGTGATTTTTTCCTTTTAAGGGTTTTTTCACTTTATACTTCTATTGTTTTATCTATCTTTATTTTATTGTGTGGTATTCGTTGACTTAATTCTCAACATGATCGACTCAGTTTGAAAACACATACATATCAAGATCATTTTTGATAGAAAAGGTAATACCGTCTATACAACTTCGAGATAAATGGCCAAGTAGAGACTCCAAAATTCCAATTTTTATTCTAACAAGATAATGCAAGAACACATGTCGATCCCAATGATACAAAATTTTGTTAATCTACAATCAAAGATGGTTTTGACATTTGTTTAATGTGTCAACTTGCAGACTCTCCAGATTTAAATATCTTGGATGTAAGACCCCAAATTATTAATAAATGAAATTTAAATTTCCTCTATTTATTATTTTGAAATAGTAAGGGTTAAATTGATTAATGAGGTTAGTTATGGGTAAAATGCGCAAATATTTCAAATAAGCAGGTGGTTATAAAATATTCATTGTTGTCGGGAAATATTCGTTTGGTCTTGAAATATTCTTCCTGTCGGGGAATATTCGTACGACGGCGCAGTCTTTTGTGGGCCCCATAACGAAAAGCGATTGGATGAAGAAAACGACAAGTATAAGTTGTTTATAAATAACGGCGTAGTTGTTACCGTTAATACTGTTGGAATACCCGGTGGTTAAAATACAGTAGCACACGGTATTGCACCAATTATTGATTCTTACGTAAGAAGGCACTACTCAATAATTGTTACAGTAGTTATTGTTCAATATTTTATTTTATTGATTCAATAATTACTGCGTTGATATTTTATATTATTGTTATTTCAATAATTGTTGCTGCACAATATTTTCCTTTATCAGATCAATAATTCATATGATTTGAATAATATTATTAGATAACATTATTGACAATGTCTAGAAAGTTCTGTCTAAGGAGAGGTTTGGTCATCTAATTGCGCGCCAGTAAGGAGAAATCCTTATTGGAAAGCCCCCTCTTTCCTGGGAACGGCCTGGTTGTCATAAATGTGATTCTGTAATATTATTTGTGAATAATTAATTATTGATTCATATGATAAGGAAATATTTATTTTATGTGGATATAAATGAGGGATATATTTTTGTGGTTAAAAATGAAGGAGTTAATGTTGAGATTTTTATCAGTATTTTTGTCGAAATGGAGGTATTAAAAATCAGAATTTTTGAGATATTTTGCGGTGGTTATAATTTTTAATCCGACCGTTGGATCGTGGTAATTTTTGGATATGTTATACATATATAAGTTGAGTATATGTCCACAAATTTTGAACCGTTAAAAATGAACGTATGATTTATTATGAATTTTACGAGATGACTGGTTCAGGAATTGTTGAATTTTCAGAGTTTATCATTTTGGTGGAAAATTCTAGAATTGGTGGGCCCCACTCTTGGTTGGTGAAGAAATGTGCTGAGATTTTTATTCAAATGTGGTAGGCTTGAATAGTAGCAGGTAAAGCTATCAGGTTGCAGGTTAAGTCTGCTTCGGGGTGCTAACATTTTCCTATAAATAGAGGGCTAAATTAGAATTGAAAATCACACCAGAAACAAGTTTTCTCTCTTTCTCTCTCTAGATTATTGAGTGTATTTTGTGAGTATTTAGATACTTTGAGAGTTTCTATTCATCAGAGCAAGTTTCTTTCAGTCTTATACCGGTATTCTGACCAGAAGTACTGTCTTTACGAGGTAAGGGATGTTATTTTATTCGAAAATGATATTATTTCTTCAATATCATTATGCCAAAATATTGGTTAAAATTTTTTATCAAATTTGAAACTTTTCATGTCGGGGTTACTATTCATGAGTTACTATTCACGAGTTACTATTCGCCGAAAAATAAAATTTTCTTCTTTTCGTCCAAAATATCTATTCTGGGTACTAGCTTTGATTGTATCCATGTTTTGATCATTCTTGAACTTTACTTCACTATGAATAATTATAAGGTATTTTTGGACATGGATAAATCAAAATACGAATCCTTAATATTTGTTATTTTGTTTCACTGGATTCGTTTTCTTTAAGATATTTTTCATCATCCTCAGTCCTAAATGATGATATTACTGAATATCTTTGGCCTGTAGTGCAAAGATGAATGATTAACTGATGAATATCTTTGGCCCGTAGTGCAAAGATGAACAGGTGTTGAGATGAATATGACCGACTGGTGATACAAATGAATATCTTTGGCCTGTAGTGCAAAGATGAATATTTGATTAAAGATGGTTATTAATTGATGTTACAGGGATAAAATATTGATGATGGACTTTTAAATCTTAGAAGATAGTAGAATTCATTCTCTACTTGACTCTTCTAATGGTTTGCTGTTTCCGCTGCAGTTATTGATTTAAAACTTGTTGTTTATTGTATTCTATTAGATTTTTCCCTGTTGAAGACTAACGATAATTTGTTCTGTATTATCTTAGTCATAATGTTCTTTACTGGGCTAGTTGAGCTCACCCTTTTCCTTTTTGTTCCATTTTTCTCAGGAGGCGAGAATGTAGCGAGTACTAGTCGGGGTATGAAATGATGGTTCTAGAAGTTATTTTAGTAGTCCTCACCATTTTTGTGAAATAATGTATCAATAATTGTAATGAGGACTTATTTGAGTGTGGATATTGTCTAGATGACAATATTTGTATGTAAACTCACAGTTCTTATGTTGTAACAGTAAAGATGTAGTTGTTTTTGTACCATGTATTTTGGCGACTCAGAATGGGTGTTGTATACCTATTTTGGGGGCGTCACATTCGACCTTCTTTTTTAGTGCCATTCAGTCATTGCAGCACATAGAATCTCCAAAAAATCATAGATGAGTTTGTCAGCGTCGTTGAGAAAGCGTTCGACACATTTTCGACTATAAAGTCGAATCGTATATTTCTGACGTTACAATTATGTATGATAGATGTTATGAAATTACAAGGTTCTAATAAATATAAAATTCATTATATTAAGACATTCATTTTGGAAAGAGAATGTCGACTTCCTCGTCAAATGAAATGTGATCCAAAACTCATACAAGATGTGCTTGATCGACTAAATATCAAGTGTGATCCAAAGCTTAAATTTAATTTTGAACATTTATTCTTATTTTAGAAATGAAGTACTATCTTAATACGAATGCATCACTTTTTTATATATAAATTTAATGTGTTACTTTAATTTTAATGTTACTCTATTTTTTTAAAGTTCATTTTTGGTTGGTGTAAAAATTTATAATATAACAGTTAATTTCAAAAACATAATTCACATTATATACATCAATTGCGATTAATTTCAGTAAGGTGAACTATTATTACATTTGAGAGCAATTACAAAATTAAAATGATTATAATTCTAAAATTAAAAGGATTAAAACTATACATTTGAGAGCCACCGACATGCATATATATATATATATATATATATATATATATATATATATATATATATATATATATATATATATATATATATAATAAAACAGAGCGGCTCAAATACCAAGACTTCAACATCTAACGGTCTCAAATCAATCCCAAGGCTTCAACATCCAACAGCCTCAAATCATTTGGGGCTTCAACATCTGACGGCCAAGAATTTATCTTTCAAAAATTCAAACCCACATCCATCATCTCACTCTCTCACTCTTTCACTTTCCAAAAAATCACCATTATTTGAACACACACACATTTATAATATAAACTGGCTGCCTATTCATAAACTTTTAAATTGGCTCAAGTTTGTTAATATCATTTCCCTTTATAAACTATTATCACAATAAATACACTTGATCAATGTGATGATGTGACGATATTTGAGATATTATTTGAAACTCATGTCATTGCACTTTGATAAAATATAATATTGTTGCTACTTTTTTAAATTACTTAATAAATAACTCTGAAATGAAAGGCTTATTCCCCTAACCGATTAATTAGTGGGTCCAACTGTTCTCCTTATTAAAAGAATGGGCTTAAATTTTGTGATTAAGTTTTAGAAGCTTTTTCACATGATTTATATATAATGAAATGATTATCCATTTTATTGGATTTTCCGATTCTTTGTCATTAACAAGATCTTTTATTATTTGTCGTTATGGAAGAAATTTGATTAGTTTGAACAATCAATTAATTGCTTAAATAAGCCAAGTGATTTTGATTAATTTTTTATTTTTATACTATACATTAACTATGTTTTATGAAGAAATTTTAAAAAAATCTTATTAAAAAAATGTAATAAATAAGTATTTTTCTCATACAAAAAAAAGAGAGGCGGAAAATGATTGTAATTCTCTCCGTAGTAACATCATATATAGATACATTTTTTTTATTGTTAGTCTAAAATTAAAAATATAATTATGTACTCTCACGGTTAATAAAAAAAAATTTATTTATTAACCTTTCTGTCACATAAAAGAGTTTTTTTTAATATTTTTTGTTTTATTGATAGTAATATAAAAAGACAAATATTCTTAAATTTGTTATCTTAATTTCATTATCATTTTATCGTATCAATCAAATAACTAATTAATTATTGTTTATAGGGTAAAGATAGAATAAAACTATATCCTTAGACTATATTTGATTGTAAGGATTATACTTGAGATTTGATTATTAATCACAAATTTGTTGTTTGTTTTTTAAAATAGACATGTGACTATTAATCCGGGATAATAAAATGACCTGAAATGAGGAAGTATTTAGTACCATGTCCAACTATATATCCAGAGCGGCTCAAATTCCAAGGCTTCAACATGACCTCAAATCAGTTTAGGCTTCAACATCCAACGATCTAAAATCATTTGGGGCTTCAACATTCGACGGCCAAAAATTTATCTATCAAAAATTTAATCTCACATCCATCATCTTACTCTCTCACTTCCCAAAAAACACCATTATTTGAACACACACACACTTAAAATGAATTAGTTTTATAAAAAAAATTAATCAATATTTAGAAAAGTGATACTTTAAAGTTAAAAGTAAATTTTTGTGAAACTTTGAAAGGGAGAGTTTTAACCCTTAATAGAAAATTTAAAGTAAACAAGACAAGAGTATATAATTGTAAGATCCCAACTTATTAATAAATGAAATTAAATTTTTTCTATTTATTATTTTGAAATAGAAAGGGTTGATTTGATTAATGTGGTTAGTTATAGGTAAAATACGCAAATATTTCAAATAAGCAAGTGGTTATAAAATATTCTTATTTTGAAATAGAAAGGGTTGATTTGATTAATGTGGTTAGTTATGGGTAAAATACGCAAATATTTCAAATAAGTAAGTGGTTATAAAATATTCTTTTTTGGTCGGTGAATATTTGTTTGGTCGGTGAATATTTGTTTGGTCGTGAAATATTCTTACTGTCGGAGAATATTCGTACGACGGCGCAGCCTTGTGTGGGCCCCATAACGGAAAATGATTGGATGAAGATAACGACAAAAATTGAGTTTTTATAAATAACGGCGTAGTTGTTACCGTTAACACTGTTGAAATACCCAGTGGTTAAAATACAGTAATACACGTGGTTGCACAGCAGCACACGGATTGCACAGTATTTTAGAATTATTGATTCTTACGAAGGAAGGCACTACTCAATAATTGTTACTGTTTAATATTTTATTTTATTGATTCAATAATTGCTACGTTGATATTTTATATTATTGTTGTTTCAATAATTGTTGTTGCACAGTATTTCTCATTACCAGATCAATAATTCATATTATTTAAATAATATTATTAGATAACATTATTGGTAATGTCTAGAAAGTTCTGTCTAAGGAGAGGTTTGGTCACCTAATTGCGCGTCAGTAAGGAGAAATTCTTATTGGAAAGCCCCCTCTTTCTTGGGAACGGCCTGGTTGTCATAAATGTGATTCTGTAATTTTATTTGTAAGTAATTAATTATTGATTCATATGATAAGGAAATATTTATTTTATGTGGATATAAATGAGGGATATATTTTTGTGGTTAAAAATGAAGGAGTTAAAGTTGAGGTTTTATCAGTATTTTTGTCGAAATGGAGGTATTAAAAATCAGGATTTTTGAGATATTTTGCGGGGGTTATAATTTTTAATCCGACCATTGGATCGTGGTAATTTTTGGATATGTTATACATATATAAGTTGAGTATATGTCCACAAATTTTGAACCGTTAAAAATAAACGTATGATTTATTATGAATTTTACTAGATGACTGGTTCAGAAATTGTTGAATTTTCGGAGTTTATTATTTTGGTAGAAAATTCTAGAATTGGTGGGCCCCACTCTTGGTTGGTGAATATATGTGCTGAGATTTTTATTCAAATGTGGTGGGTGGGAATAGTAGCAGGTAAAGCCATCAGGTTACATGTTAAGTTTGCTTCGGCGTGCTAACATTTTCCTATAAATAGAGGGCTAAGTTAGAATTAAAAATCACACCAGAATTTATAAGTTTTCTCTTTCTCTCTCTAGATTATTGAGTGCATTTTATAAGTATTTAGATACTTTAAAAGTTACTATTTAGCACAAGTTTCATTCAGCCTCATATCCGATATTCAGTCAGAAGTACGGTTATTTTGAGGTAAGAAAAATTATTTGTTGTACTCGTAAGGGATATTATTTTCTTCAATATCATTATGCTGAAATATTGATATGAGTTTTTTATCAAATTTGGAACTTTTTGTGTCAGAGTTACTATTCACGTATACGGCACTATCCACGTATACGGCACTATTCACGAATACGGCACTATTCCCCGAAATATAAAATTTTTCTTTTTTGTCCAAGATGTCTATTATGATTACTATCTTTGATTGTATCCATGTTTTGATCTTTATTTTTAAATTCTGCTTCACAATTGATTATTATGAAGTATTATTGATCTTGGATAAACTGTTATACGAATCCCTACTATTTATCCTTCTGTCTCACTGATTCTTTAAGATATTTTTCATCATCCTCAGTCCTAAATGATGATATTACTGAATATCTTTGGCCTGTAGTGCAAAGATGTATGATTACCTGATGAATATCTTTGGACTGTAGTGCAAAGATGAACAGGTGTTGAGATGAACATGACCGACTGGTGATACAAATGAATATCTTTGGCCTGTAGTGCAAAGATAAATATTTGGTTAAAGATGATTATTAATTGATGTTATATGAATAAAATATTGATGATGGACTTTTAAATCTTAGAAGATAGTAGAATTCATTCTCTACTTGACTCTTCTAATGGTTTGCTGTTTCCGCTGCAGTTGTTGATCTAAAAATTGTTGTTGATTATATTTTATCAGATTTTTCTCTGTTGAATACTAATGATAATTTGTTGTATATTATCTTAGTCATAATATTCTTTACTGGGCTAGTTGAGCTCACCCTTTTCCTTTTTGTTCCATTTTTCTTCTCAGGTGGTGAGAACATAACAGGATCTCGTCGGGGTATGGAGTGATGGTTCTAGAAAGATGTTTTAGCAGTCCTCACTATTTCTATAAAATAGTGTTTGAATAATTATAATGAGGACTTATTTGAGTGTGGATATTTTCTAGAACACAATATTTGTATTTAAACTCACAGCATGTGTTGTCGTATTTTGCACGATAATTGTATTATTGAAGTTGTAGTTTATTTTCTGTACCATATATTTGGCGACTCAGAATGGGTGTTGTATACCTATTTTGGGGGCGTCACAGTTGGTATCAGAGCTTAGGGATATGATTCCTGGCTGAGATGTGAGACAAAAACTAGGAGGGGAGAGACGGGGAATTCCTTCGCTAGTATGACCTGAATAAGTTTATTTGGTAATTATTGGTCGGTCAGATATAGGGATAATATGTGACATGTCAATTAACCCTTGTTTTGTGGCAGTATTTGAGAATGACAGCAGAGAACGTTAACAATGGAGTGAATGAGACTGTGGAGACACCTTTAATCACCACCCAGTGGAACGTGCAACAAGAAGGCAATATTCCTCCTGTAAACAACGTTACCGAGCAAACGATGAATGATGGAATGTTTAGGAACTTTTTGCAGTTCATGCAAAATCAGACGAGGGAGACTCGTGTGCAGAATACGGGTGAAAATGATAACAACGCACGGTTTGTCACAGCCAAGCAGTTCAAAAAATTGGGACCACCAGAATTTAAGGGAAAGCCGGAACCGATCATGGCGAAAATGTGGGTCAAGCAAATTACCAAGATATTTGATGTCTTAGGATACACGGAGGAACAGAAGGTTCCATTCGCCACCTTTATGTTCCGCGGTGAGGCAGACTACTGGTGGGAGTCTGTGAAGCGTACCCAGCCTGACGCACTCAACATGTCCTGGGAAATGTTTCAAAAACTATTTAATGACAAGTAATTTCCTGAAAGTATTCGTCATATGAAGGAGGTAGAGTTTATTAGATTGGAACAAAATAACATGACGGTGTCCTAGTACGAGGCGAAGTTTGTAGAGTTATCCAGGTTTGCACCTCATTTGGTCGAGAATGAGGAACGAATGACAAGGATGTTTTTGAGAGGTTTAAAACCCGAGCTTCGGCAATATCTTATCTCTCATAAATTTTTTTTATATTCAGATGTTGTAAACAGGGCTCAATTATTAGAGCGAGATAATGAGTATGTTCAACCGAGAGACCACAACCAGGGTCATACTGGTGACAGCAGTCATCGGAGCGATGAGAACCAGCGAGGAGGAAAAAATACAGATAAAAGTGGTAACCACTCGGGTGGTCATCGTGGCCATGATAATAGGAGAGGTGAGTCAAGTGAAAATTTCAAGAAGAGAAGATTTAACGATGACAGGAAGACGTCGACAGCAGCACCAGCACCAGGAACAAATTCTAGGGGAGGAGAACGACGATGTTATAGATGCGGAGAGGAGGGACATATAAGTCCAAACTGCCCACAACAGTTCAAGGTATGTTATAATTGTGGAAAGGAAGGACATATCGCTCGAGATTGTACTATAGCGAAACCAAGTCCAGCTGGGACGGTGACACCAAAGGCGAATACGGACAAAATAAAGTCGGCAGTTTCTGGAAGAACGTTTGTCATGACTGCCCAAAACGCGAGGAACCCGAACGAACGTATAACGGGTTAGTTAATTATAAATTCTTGCAAAGTTTATACCTTACTAGATACCGGTTCTACCCATTCTTTTATCTCTCCTATCTATGGAGACTCCGTTAGGAGAAACTTTCATTACATCTACAGTTTATAAATCTTGCTTAATCCAAGTTGGCACAATCACATTACTTGTTGACCTTATCTCTTTAAAGATACTTACTTTTGATGTGATTTTAGGAATTGATTGGTTAACTACTCATCATGCCAAAATTTATTATTTTCGTAAGGTTGTTAGTTTTCATATTCCTAACCAACCTGTTATGCGAATTTAAGCAACCAAACCACTAAAATCAATCGCTGTCATACCAAGCCATAAAGCCATTCGTTTATTGAAAAACGGATGTCAAGCTTTCTTAGCCCATGTCATGGACTTGAACAAAAATACGTCAGATTTGAATGATATTTCTGTTGTTAGTGAATTTTTTGACGTATTTTCTGAAGAATTTTCTGGCCTAACCCAGAGCGTGATATTGAATTTTTGTATTGATCATCAACCCGATACAAAATCCATTTCTAAAATCTCATATTGAATAGCTCCTATTGAACTTCAGGAGTTAAAAACCCAACTATAGAAGTTGGTACCCGAGCCTCTATCTGGTGACTTCCTTTGTGGAATGCACCAAAGCCAGACTCTCCGTAAGGGACTCTATATTTTTGTGGCGGTAAAACAATAGGTGTCATTGTGACGTGCTATCCAAGATTGGGATATGAATCACAATTGAGAGCAACCGAAGTTGGTGACCAAAGTACGTAGCTTTCTGGGCTTAGCTGGTTACTATCGGAGATTCGTGGAAGGATTTTTTTGAATCGCTACTCCGTTAACTTAGCTGACTCAGAAAGATACAAAATTTGTATAGAGCGAGGAATGCAAGAAGATTTTCCAATAGCTCAAGAGACGACTCATTCGGAACCTGTTCTGACCATACCATCCTGGAAAAGCGAACGTGGTAGCTGACGCGTTGAGTAGAAGATTGTACGCGAGTACGAGTACGATATTGTTGAACACAAAGACCTATTTTGTATAATTTGTAAATGATAGAGATAGAGTAAATGACTTTAGGGACCCACGTGATGATATACGAGTAAAATTAACTTTAATCGATAACGTTAAAGCCGCTCAAGCTACAGACCTGGAGCTGATGAATATAAAGATGAAGGTGCAAGAATGTGTTATTCTAGAAGTAAGAGTCGATGAAGAGAAGAAAGCTCAAGCCTTCGATTTATTTGAAATCCTCGATCGAGTAAGAACTGTGGTCTATAGACTCGCCTTAACGCTAAGTATGTCGCGTGTTCATAACGTTTTTCACGTATCGATGTTACGTAAATATGTGGACGACCCGAATCATATTATTGCGTTAGAACCAGACGAGATAGCTGAAGATTTAACGTACAAGGAGGTACATGTTAAGATATTGGATAGGAAAGAACATGTCCTATGCACAAAGGTTATACCACAAGTTAAGGTCTTGTAGAGAAACCATGCTATTGAAAAAATGACTTAGGAGTTGGAATCAGAAATGAAAGCGAGGTATAGACACCTTTTCGAAACACTAGGTACGTACGTCAATTTCGAAGACGAAATTTTATAAGGAGGGGAGGTTGTAAGACCCCAACTTATTAATAAATAAAATTAAATTTTCTCTATTTATTATTTTGAAATAGAAAGGGTTGATTTGATTAATGTGGTTAGTTATGGGTAAAATGCGCAAATATTTTAAATAAGTAAGTGGTTATAAAATATTCATTTTTGGTCGGTGAATATTCGTTTGGTCGTGGAATATTCTTGCTGTCGGGAAATATTCGTACGACGACGCAGCCTTGTGTGGGCCCCATAACGAAAAACGATTGGATGAAGATAACGACAAAAATTGAGTTTTTATAAATAACGGCGTAGTTGTTACCGTTAACACTGTTGAAATGCCCGGTGGTTAAAATACAGTAATACGCGTGGTTGCACAGTAGCACACGGATTGCACAGTATTTTAGATTTATTGATTCTTACGAAGGAAGACACTACTCAATAATTGTTACAGTAGTTACTGTTTAATATTTTATTTTATTGATTCAATAATTGCTGCGTTGATATTTTATATTATTGTTGTTTCAATAATTATTGCTGTACAGTATTTCTCATTATCAGATCAATAATTCATATTATTTGAATAATATTATTAGATAACATTATTGGCAATGTCTAGAAAGTTCTGTCTAAGAAGAGGTTTGATCACCTAATTGCGCGCCAGTAAGGAGAAATCCTTATTGGAAAGCCCCCTCTTTCCTAGGAACGGTCTGGTTGTCATAAATGTGATTCTGTAATTTTATTTGTAAATAATTAATTATTGATTCATATGATAAGGAAATATTTATTTTATGTGGATATAAATGAGGAATATATTTTTGTGGTTAAAAATGAAGGAGTTAATATTGAGGTTTTTATCAGTATTTTTGTCGGAATGGAGGTATTAAAAATCAAGATTTTTGAGATATTTTACGGGGGTTATAATTTTTAATCCGACCGTTGGATCGTGGTAATTTTTGGATATGTTATACATATATAAGTTGAGTATATGTCCACAAATTTTGAACCGTTAAAAATGAACGTATAATTTATTATGAATTTTACGAGATGACTGGTTCAGAAATTGTTGAATTTTCGGAGTTTATCATTTTGGTGAAAAATTCTAGAATTGGTGGGCCCCACTCTTGGTTGTGAAGAAATGTTGTGACGCCCCCAAAATAGGTATACAACACCCATTCTGAGTCGCCAAATACATGGTACAGAAAGCAAACTACAACTTCAATAATACAATTGACGTGACAACACATACTGTGAGTTTAAATACAAATATTGTCTTCTGGACAATATCCACACTCAAATAAATCCTCATTACAATTATTCAAATACTATTTTATAGAAATAGTGAGGACTGCTAAAACATCTTTCTAGAACCATCACTCCATATCCCGACTAGATCCTGCAATGTTCTCACCTCCTGAGAAGTAAAATGGAACAAAAAGGAAAAGGGTGAGCTCAACTAGCCCAGTAAAGATTATTATGACTAAGATAATATACAACAAATTATCGTTAGTCTTCAACAGGGAAAAATCTGATAGAATATAATCGACAACAAGTTTTAGATCAACAACTGCAGCGGAAACAGCAAACCATTAGAAGAGTCAAGTAGAGAAAGAATTCTACTATCTTCTAAGATTTAAAAGTCCATCATCAATATTTTATCCCTGTAACATCAATTAATAATCATCTTTATCCAAATATTCATCTTTGCACTACAGGCCAAAGATATTCATTTGTATCACCTGTCAGTCATGTTCATCTCAACACCTGTTCATCTTTGCACTATAGGCCAAAGATATTCATTAAGTAATCATACATCTTTGCACTACAGGCCAAAGATATTCAGTAATATCATCATTTAGAATTGAGGATGATGAAAAATATCTTAAAGAGAACGAATCCAGTGAGACAGACGGACAAATATTAGGAATTCGTATAACAGTTTATCCAAGATCAATAATACTTCATAATAATCAATTGTGAAGCAGAATTCAAAAATAAAGATCAAAACATGGATACAATCAAAGATAGTAACCATAATAGACATCTTGGACAAAAAGAGAAAATTTTATTTTTCGGTGAATAGTGCCGTATTCGTGAATAGTACCGTATACGTGAATAGTAACCCCGACACAAAAAGTTTCAAATTTGATAAAAACTCATATCAATATTTCAGCATAATGATATTGAAAAAAATAATATCATTAAGAAGAAAATAATATCCCTTACCTCAAAATATAAGTACTTCTGGTCGGAATACCGGTATAAGGCTGAAAGAAACTTGCTCTGATGAATAGAAACTCTCAAAGTATCTAAATACTCACAAAATACACTCAATAATCTAGAGAGAGAAAGAGAAAAAAACTTGTTTCTGGTGTGATTTTTAATTCTAACTTAGCCCTCTATTTATAGGAAAATGTTAGCACGCCGAAGCAGACTTAACCTGCAACCTGATGGCTTTACCTGCTACTATTCTCACTCACCATATTTGAATAAAAATATCAGCACATTTATTCACCAACCAAGAGTGGGGCCCACCAATTCTAGAATTTTTTATCAAAATGATAAACTCCGAAAATTCAACAATTTCTGAACCAGTCATCTAGTAAAATTCATAATAAATCATACGTTCATTTTTAACGGTTCAAAATTTGTGGACATATACTCAACTTATATATGTATAACATATCCAAAAATTACCACGATCCAACGGTCGGATTAAAAATTATAACCCCCGCAAAATTTCTCAAAAATCCTGATTTGATTTTTAATACCTCCATTCCGATAAAAATACTGATAAAACACCTCAGCATTAACTCCTTCATTTTTATCCACAAAAATATATCCCTCATTTATATCCACATAAAATAAATATTTCCTTATCATATGAATCAATAATTAATTATTCACAAATAATATTACAGAATCACATTTATGACAACCAGACCGTTCTCAAGAAAGAGGGGGCTTTCCAATAAGAATTTCTCCTTACTGGTGCGCAATTAGATGACCAAACCTCTCCTTAGACAGAACTTTCTAGACATTGCCAATAATGTTATCTAATAATATTATTCAAATAATATGAATTATTGATCTGATAATGGGAAATACTGTGCAGTGACAATTATTGAAACAACAATAATATAAAATATCAACGCAACAATTATTGAATCAATAAAATAAAATATTGAACAATAACTACTGTAACAATTATTGAGTAGTGCCTTCTTACGTAAGAATCAATAATTGGTGCAATACCGTGTGCTACTGTATTTTAACTACCGGGTATTCCAACAGTATTAACGGTAACAACTATGCCGTTATTTATAAATAACTTATACTTATCATTTTCTTCATCCAATCGCTTTCCGTTATGGGGCCCACACAAGGCTGCGTCGTCGTACGAATATTCTCCGACAGCAAGAATATTCCACGACCAAACGAATATTCTCCGACAAAATAAATATTTTATAACCACTTGCTTATTTTACAAAATTTACACATTTCACCCATAACCAAAGTATTATATCAAATTAACCCCTTATTATTCACCATAATATTTAGAGAAAATTTGATTTTATTCATTAATAAGTTGGGGTCTTACAACCTCCCCTCCTTATAAAATTTCGTCCTCGAAATTGACGTACGTACATGATATTTCGAGAAGGTGAGGATACCTCGCTTTCATTTCTGATTCTAACTCCCAGGTCATTTCTTCAATAGCATGGTTTCTCCACAAAATCTTAACTTGTGGTATAACCTTCGTGCGTAGGACATGCTCTTTCCTATCCAAGATCTTAACAGGTACCTCCTCATACGTTAAATCTTCAGCTATCTCGTCTGGTTCTAACTCAATAATGTAGTTCGGGTCTTTAACATATTTACGAAGCATAGATATGTGAAAAACATTATGAACACGAGACATGCTTCGAGGTAATGCGAGTCTATATGCCACATTTCCTATTCGCTCAAGAATCTCAAATGGACCAACAAATCTTGGATTGAACTTTCCTCTCTTCCCAAATCTTCTAACTCCCTTCCATGGTGCAACACGTAATAATACATGATCCCCAATATTAAATTCCACGTCCTTCCGTTGAAGATCCGCAAAACTCTTTTGTCGATCCTGTGCCGTTTGTATACGTTGTCGAATCGTTTGGATCTTTTCTGTAGTAATGCGTACCAACTCTGGTCCCAACAATATTGCTTCACCCACCTCGTCCCAGCATACTGGAGAATGATATTTTCTTCCATACAACGCCTCGAATGGAGCCACACCTATGCTCGCCTGATAACTGTTGTTGTAGGAGAATTTCACCAATGGTAGGTACTTATCCCAACTCCCTATGAGATCTAGGACACAAAGTCTTAATAGATCTTCAAGAGTTTGAATAGTCCTCTCTGATTGTCCGTCCGTTTGAGGATGGTATGCCGAACTGAATCGTAAATCCGTGCCCATAGCTTTCTACAAGCTAACCCAAAATCGTGAAGTGAATCTTGGGTCACGATCCGAAACTATGGATACTGGCATGCCATGCAATCTCACAATCTCGTTCACGTACATACTAGCAAGACGTTCAAGGGAATAAGTGTAAGACCCCAACTTTTATAAATAAAGATGAATTTTTTTATAAATATCATTTTTGAATATTATGGAGTTAATTTGATATAATGTTATAGTTGTGGGTAATATTTATAAATTTTGCAAAGTACGCAAGTTGTTATATAATATTCGATTGGTCGGGGAATATTCGTTTTAACAGGGAATATTCGTACAACGACACAATCATTGGTGGACCCCACAACGGAATTATTGTCGGATTGAGAAAACGACAAAAATATTTTATTAAAAATAACGGCGGAAATTTTACCATTGTTGCTGTTGAACTACTCGGTAGTAAAAGTACAGTAATACGTGTGGTTGCATAGTAGCACACGGTATTGATTATTAATGCTTATGTGAGAAGTCACTCAGTTTGATTCTATTATTGTCAGTTAATAATATGAATTATTTAGCGATAATGACGTTTTGTTTTATTCGTATTATTAACGTAATAAAACAGAAACATCTTTTTATATAAAACAAAATACTTTATTAAAGTTATTCTATAAATAGAATATATTTTATTTTATTTAAAAGATTTTTCTTTAAATATGGACCGTCAGATTAAAGTAATCAATCTGGACCGTTCATGGATTAGTTACTATGCATTCTATTTTTCTATAAATAGCAGCTCATTCCTTCATTATTTCTTACGAATTCACTGAACTCTAGAGAGAGAAACTATAGAGAGAAACTATAGAGAGAGAGAAGAAGAGTATTCTGCTACTTAACTACTTCCTTACTTCAGCTCTTCTTTAAAACGGTAGGGAATATTATTTCTTTTATATTCATGAAGAGAACTTCTGTTATTCCATTTGTTATTATTCTGTTGGAATAACCAGTATACGCGGTCTACCCTATACTTGGTGACATTCTTCTATTATTCTGTTGGAACATCCTGTCTGTGTGTTTTACACCGGACCTGGTTCCGTTTATTATTCTGTTGGAACATCCTGTCTGTGTGTTTTACACCGGACCTGGTTCCGTTTTATTATTATTCTGTTGGAATATCCTGTCTGTGTGTTTTACACCGGACCTGGTTCCATTATTTATTATTCTGTCGGAATATCCTGTCTGTGCGTTTACGCCGGACCTGGTTCCATTATTTATTATTCTATTGGAATAACCTGTCTGTGCGGTCTATCGCATGCATGGTGATTTCTTTTGTTATTCCATTCTTTATTGTACTCAGTTGGTTAAGTTTTGACTTCTATACTCCATGAAATTTGTGGAATATCCTTGATAGTTGCGTTTCATCCAGTATCTTTTCAAGAAAATATTCTTCTAAGCATTCTTGAATTTTACTCCACAATGCAGTATCATGTTGACAATTTGGACGTTGTTAATTCCTGGATAAATTAATTCTTGAACTTGTTTTATTGAATTCTTATATCATTGTCATCATCCTCATGTTTATAAAATGTTGAAAGTCATCTGTGGCATGTAGTGCATAGATGGACTTGGTATGATTATGACCAGGGATTATTCGGTATAATCATGACCGTAATGTTACAAATGATGTGGTAAAAGTCCTCATTGGCCCGTAGTGCATTGATGGACAGTTGTTGGCATGATCATGACCATTAATGAATACACGAATATCCTTGGCCGTAGTGCAGGGGTGATTCGATGATGTGGATTATTTTATTAAGCTGAGTCTCAGCGATCGCAGTGTTGAAAAACCTTTTAAATCATAAAAGATAGTAGAGTTTATTTTCTACTTGACTCTTTTAATGGATTGCTTGTTCCGCTGCAGTTAAACTTGATGTCTATTATATTTTATCAGTTTAACATTGTTGAAGGCTAATGATAATTTATTCTGCATTATCTTAGTCATAATATTTCTTACTGGGCTAGTTGAGCTCACCCTTTCTTTCACTGTTCTCTTCAGGAAATGAGAACGTAGCTGGGACAAGTCGGGGAACGGAGTGATGGTCCGAATGATAGTATTAGTTAGTAGTCCTCACTATTCTATGTAATGGTGTGTTAATAAATGTAATGAGGACTCCTTTTGAGTATGAATACTCTCTAGAAGATAATATTTGTATTCAAACTCACAGTTTATGTTTTGTCGTATTGTACACGACAGTTGTATTAATAAGTTGTATTTGTATTCTGTACTATGTATCTGACGACCCAAGATGGGTGATGTATACCTAATTTTGGGGGCGTCACAGTTGGTATCAGAGCTTAGGGATATGATCCCTGGCTAAGATGTGAGAATAGAACTAGGAGGGGAGAGACGGGGAATTCCTTCGCTAGTATGACCTACCTAAGTTTATTTGCATGGTATTTAATTGGTCGGTCATAATATAAGGATAATATATGACATATCAATTAATTTTTATTTTGTGGCAGTATCTGAAAATGGCATCCGAGAATGTTGAGAATAGCAATGGAGCACAGACGACTGTTGATTCACCACATATCAATAATCAGGATAATGTGCATCAGGAAGGTGTCAATCCTCATGCAAACAACAACACTGACCAAATGATGAATGATCAAATGTTCAGAGGCTTTATGCAATTCATGCAACAACAGGTGAAAGCGGCTCCTGTCCACAACGTAGGTGGAAATACTGGAAACTCTCAGGCGGTCACCGCTAAACAGTTTAAGGAGCTGGGACCACCGGAGTTTAAGGGAGAACCCAAACCACTTGTAGCTGAAACATGGATAAAGCAGATCACCAAGATATTTGATGTCTTGGGTTGCTCCGAGGAGCAAAAGGTTCCCTTTGCCGCCTTTATGTTGCGAGGAGAGGCAGATTACTGGTGGGAATCGATAAAGCGTACTCAACCTGCCGCACTGAAGATGTCTTGGGAGAAGTTCCAAGAGCTGTTTAACGACAAATACTTTCCCGAGAGTATTCGTCACATGAAGGAGGTGGAGTTCATCAAATTGGAGCAGAATAATATGACCGTGTCGCAGTACGAGGCAAAATTTGCGGAGTTATCCCGGTTTGCGTCCCACCTGGTGGATAATGAAGAAAGAATGACGCGGATGTTTTTAAGAGGTTTGAAGCCGGAGATACGTCAACATCTTGTTTCTCATAAACTGTGTTTGTATTCAGATGTTGTAAATAGGGCTCAGTTGGTGGAGCGCGATAACGAGATAACGCAACCAAAAGAGAGCAGCCGGCAAAATGATAATACCAGTGAGAGCAGTCATCGAAGCGGTGACAACAAGCGTGGAGGGAATCAACAGGCCAGAAATGGTAACCACTTCGGTGGTAATCAGGGCCAAAACAATAAGAATGGACATTTCAAGAAGAGGAGATTCAACAATGATGGAAAGACGTCAGCACCAGCACCTGTCGTTAAGGAAGGAGAACGACCACCTATCATATGTTTCAAATGCGGAGGGGAGGGGCACATCAGTCCAAACTGCGCGATGCCGTCCAAAGCATGTTATAATTGTGGAAGAGAAGGTCATTTAGCCCGATTTTGTCGTTTACCGAAGACAAATTCAGCTAGGATGGAGGCACCAAAGGCCGTCCCAGAAAAGTCAAAACCGGTTGTGCAAGGGAGAGCGTTTGTTGTGACCTCCCAGAACGCAAGGAACCCGAATGAGGTCATCACGGGTAAGCTTATCATAAACTCTAACGAAGTCTATACTTTATTTGATACCGGTTCAACCCATTCTTTTATTTCTCCTACTTGCGCTCATCGATTAAATTTGATTCCGGAGAAATTAGACTTTGACTTAGCAGTTGAAACTCCATTGGGAGAAACCTTCATTACATCCACGGTTTATAAGTCTTGTTTGGTTCAAGTTGGTACCCACACATTACCTGTCGATCTTATTTCATTAAAAATACTTGCATTTGACGTGATTCTAGGGATTGATTGGTTAACTACTCATCATGCAAAAATTGATTGTTTTCGTAAGGTTGTTAGCTTTCATATTCCTAATCGACCTATTATGCGAATTCAAGCAACCAAACCATTAAAATCAATCGCTGTCATCTCAAGCCATAAAGCTATTCGTTTATTGAAAAACGGATGTCAAGCTTTCTTAGCTCATGTCACAGATCTAAACAAAAATACGTCAGCTTTGAATGATATTTCTGTTGTTAATAAATTTCCTGACGTATTTCCCGAAGAACTTCCTGGCCTACCCCCAGAGCGTGAAATTGAATTTTGTATCGACCTTGAACCCGGTACAAAACCCATTTCCAAAGCCCCATATCGAATGGCTCCTATTGAACTTCAGGAGTTAAAGACCCAACTGCAGGAATTGTTAGACATTGGTTTTATTCGTCCTAGTACTTCTCCTTGGGGTGCTCCTGTTCTGTTCGTGAAGAAGAAAGATGGGAGTATGCGACTTTGTATTGATTATCGGGAGTTGAATCATGTCACCATCAAAAATAGGTACCCATTGCCACGTATTGATGACCTGTTTGACCAGTTGCAAGGAGCACAATTCTTTTCAAAGATCGATCTTCGTTCTGGATATCATCAGCTGAAGGTTAGAACTGAGGATATTCCAAAGACGGCTTTTAGAACTCGGTACGGGCATTATGAATTCTTAGTTATGTCTTTTGGATTGACTAATGCTCCTGCTGCCTTCATGGATATGATGAACAGGGTATTTAAGGAATATTTGGATCACTTTGTGGTCGTCTTTATCGATGACATCCTTGTTTATTCCAAAAGCCGTGAAGATCATGAGCAACACTTGAGGCTGGTACTCCAAAAGCTTCGTGAATACAAACTTTATGCCAAGTTGAAGAAATGCGAGTTCTGGCTGGAAGAGGTAGCATTCCTTGGGCACGTAGTATCAAGTCGTGGAATATCTGTTGACCCGGCAAAGATTGAAGCTATTCAAAGCTGGGAGCAACCTAAATCAGTGACCGAGGTACGTAGCTTTCTTGGTTTAGCTGGTTATTATCGGAGATTCGTGGAAGGATTTTCTCGAATCGCTACTCCATTAACTCAGCTGACTCGGAAAGATACAAAGTTTGGTTGGAGCGAAGAATGTGAGCAGAGTTTTCAAGAACTCAAGAGGAGACTCATTTCAGCACCTGTTCTAACAATACCATCTGGCTCGGAGGGATTTGTCATCTACAGTGATGCTTCGAGCAAAGGGTTGGGATGCGTTCTCATGCAACATGGAAAAGTCATAGCCTATGCATCAAGACAACTCAAGGAATATGAGAGGAATTATCCTACTCATGATCTAGAGTTGGCAGCTGTTGTCTTTGCACTTAAAATTTGGAGGCATTACTTGTATGGGGAGAAAGTGGAGATCTTTACGGATCATAAAAGCCTCAAATATTTCTTCACTCAAAAGGAACTCAACATGCGACAACGACGTTGGCTTGAACTGTTGAAAGATTATGATCATACCATTCAATACCATCCTGGAAAAGCGAACGTGGTAGCTGACGCATTGAGTAGAAGATCATATGCGGGTACAAGTGCAATATTAACAACGCAAAGGCCCATTTTGTGTGACTTGCAAAGGATGGAGATAGAGTTAAAGACTCCAGGGACCCATGTGATGATGGCGAATATACGAGTAGAACCGACTTTAATCGATAAAGTTAAAGCTGCTCAAGCTACAGACCTGGAGCTGATGCGTATGAGGAAGAAAGTGCAAGAAGGTGCTATGCCGGAAGCAAGAATCGATGAAGAAGGAATACTTCGAGTCAACTCCAGACTTTGTGTTCCTAACAACCCTGATTTAAAGTATGAAATCATGATGGAGGCGCACAACACACCGTTTGCAATCCATCCTGGAAGTACCAAAATGTATCATGATCTTCGTCATACATTTTGGTGGAGCAATATGAAGAGAGAGATAGCGTTGTTTATCTCAAGGTGTCTAACTTGTCAACGAGTCAAAGCGGAGCATCAAGTACCAAAAGGTCCATTGCAACCACTTGAAATTCCAGAATGGAAGTGGGAGCACATTACCATGGATTTCGTTACCGGTCTTCCTAGGGTTTCTCAAGGTATTGATGCGATTTGGGTCATTGTTGATAGATTGACCAAGTCTGCTCATTTCTTACCGATACGAGAAACTTATACACTTGAACGTCTTGCTCGTATGTACATAAACGAGATTGTAAGACTGCATGGTATGCCAGTATCCATAGTTTCTGATCGAGACCCAAGATTCACTTCACGATTTTGGGTTAGTTTACAAAAAGCTATGGGCACGGAGTTACGATTTAGTTCAGCATATCATCCTCAGACGGACGGACAATCAGAGAGGACTATTCAAACTCTTGAAGATCTATTAAGACTCTGTGTCTTTGACTTCAAGGGAAGTTGGGACAAGTTCTTACCATTGGTGGAGTTTTCCTACAACAACAGTTATCAAGCAAGTATTGGCATGGCTCCATTCGAAGCATTGTATGGAAGAAAATGTCGTTCTCCAGTATGCTGGGATGAGGTGGGCGAAGCAACGTTGTTGGGACCGGAGTTGGTACGTATGACTACAGAAAAGATTCAAACGATCCGACAACGTATAAAAACCTCACAAGATCGACAAAAGAGTTATGCTGATCTTCATCGAAAGGACGTGGAATTTGATGTAGGAGATCATGTGTTCTTACGTGTTGCTCCATGGAAAGGAGTTACGAGATTTGGAAAGAGAGGAAAGCTAAATCCTCGATTCATCGGTCCATTTTTAATCCTCGATCGAGTAGGAACTGTGGCTTATAGACTCGCTTTACCGCCAAGTATGTCTCGTGTTCATAACGTTTTTCACATATCCATGTTACGCAAATATGTGGAAGACCCGAACCACATTATTGAGTTAGAACCGGACGAAATAGCGGAGGATTTGACGTATGAAGAAGTTCCTGTTCAAATCTTGGATAAGAAGGAACATATTCTACGCTCCAAGGTTATACCTCAAGTCAAAGTTTTGTGGAGAAACCACGATGTTGAGGAAATGACTTGGGAGTTAGAATCAGAAATGAAATCAAGGTATCCTTACCTCTTCGACATACCAGGTACGTACCCTAATTTCGAGGGCGAAATTTCATAAGAAGGGGAGGTTGTAAGACCCCAACTTTTATAAATAAAGATGAATTTTTTATAAATATCATTTTTGAATATTATGGAGTTAATTTGATATAATGTTATAGTTGTGGGTAATATTTATAAATTTTGCAAAGTACGCAAGTTGTTATATAATATTCGATTGGTCGGGGAATATTCGTTTTAACAGGGAATATTCGTACAACGACACAATCATTGGTGGACCCCACAACGGAATTATTGTCGGATTGAGAAAACGACAAAAATATTTTATTAAAAATAACGGCGGAAATTTTACCATTGTTACTGTTGAACTACTCGGTAGTAAAAGTACAGTAATACGTGTGGTTGCATAGTAGCACACGGTATTGATTATTAATGCTTATGTGAGAAGTCACTCAGTTTGATTCAATTATTGTCAGTTAATAATATGAATTATTTAGCGATAATGACGTTTTGTTTTATTCGTATTATTAACGTAATAAAACAGAAACATCTTTTTATATAAAACAAAATACTTTATTAAAGTTATTCTATAAATAGAATATATTTTATTTTATTTAAAAGATTTTTCTTTAAATATGGACCGTCAGATTAAAGTAATCAATCTGGACCGTTCATGGATTAGTTACTATGCATTCTATTTTTCTATAAATAGCAGCTCATTCCTTCATTATTTCTTACGAATTCACTGAACTCTAGAGAGAGAAACTATAGAGAGAAACTATAGAGAGAGAGAAGAAGAGTATTCTGCTACTTAACTACTTCCTTACTTCAGCTCTTCTTTAAAACGGTAGGGAATATTATTTCTTTTATATTCATGAAGAGAACTTTTGTTATTCCATTTCTTATTATTCTGTTGGAATAACCTGTATACGCGGTCTACCCTATACTTGGTGACATTCTTCTATTATTCTGTTGGAACATCCTGTCTGTGTGTTTTACACCGGACCTGGTTCCGTTTATTATTCTGTTGGAACATCCTGTCTGTGTGTTTTACACCGGACCTGGTTCCGTTTTATTATTATTCTGTTGGAATATCCTGTCTGTGTGTTTTACACCGGACCTGGTTCCATTATTTATTATTCTGTCGGAATATCCTGTCTGTGCGTTTACGCCGGACCTGGTTCCATTATTTATTATTCTATTGGAATAACCTGTCTGTGCGGTCTATCGCATGCATGGTGATTTCTTTTGTTATTCCATTCTTTATTGTACTCAGTTGGTTAAGTTTTGACTTCTATACTCCATGAAATTTGTGGAATATCCTTGATAGTTGCGTTTCATCCAGTATCTTTTCAAGAAAATATTCTTCTAAGCATTCTTGAATTTTACTCCACAATGCAGTATCATGTTGACAATTTGGACGTTGTTAATTCCTGGATAAATTAATTCTTGAACTTGTTTTATTGAATTCTTATATCATTGTCATCATCCTCATGTTTATAAAATGTTGAAAGTCATCTGTGGCATGTAGTGCATAGATGGACTTGGTATGATTATGACCAGGGATTATTCGGTATAATCATGACCGTAATGTTACAAATGATGTGGTAAAAGTCCTCATTGGCCCGTAGTGCATTGATGGACAGTTGTTGGCATGATCATGACCATTAATGAATACACGAATATCCTTGGCCGTAGTGCAGGGGTGATTCGATGATGTGGATTATTTTATTAAGCTGAGTCTCAGCGATCACAGTGTTGAAAAACCTTTTAAATCATAAAAGATAGTAGAGTTTATTTTCTACTTGACTCTTTTAATGGATTGCTTGTTCCGCTGCAGTTAAACTTGATGTCTATTATATTTTATCAGTTTAACATTGTTGAAGGCTAATGATAATTTATTCTGCATTATCTTAGTCATAATATTTCTTACTGGGCTAGTTGAGCTCACCCTTTCTTTCACTGTTCTCTTCAGGAAATGAGAACGTAGCTGGGACAAGTCGGGGTACGGAGTGATGGTCCGAATGATAGTATTAGTTAGTAGTCCTCACTATTCTATGTAATGGTGTGTTAATAAATGTAATGAGGACTCCTTTTGAGTATGAATACTCTCTAGAAGATAATATTTGTATTCAAACTCACAGTTTATGTTTTGTCGTATTGTATACGACAGATGTATTAATCAGTTGTATTTGTATTCTGTACTATGTATCTGACGACCCAAGATGGGTGATGTATACCTAATTTTGGGGGCGTCACAATAAGTCTCACGTATCGGCAAGAAATGTGCGGACTTAGTTAATCTATCAACAATAACTCAAATCGCATCTATGCCTTGAGAAACCTTGGGAAGACCCGTAACAAAATCCATTGTAATATGTTCCCACTTCCATTTCGGAATCTCAAGTGGTTGCAATGGACCCTTTGGTACTTGATGCTCCGCTTTTACACGTTGACAAGTTAAACATCTCGAGATAAACTCCGCGATCTCTCTTTTCATATTGCTCCACCAAAATGTATGTCGAAGATCGTGATACATTTTGGTACTCCCAGGATGGATTATAAACGGTGTGTTGTGTGCCTCCATCATTATTCTATGCTTCAAGTCAAAATCGTTTGGAACACAAAGTCTGGAGTTGACTCGAAGTATTCCTTCTTCATCGATTCTTGCTTCTGGAATAGCACCTTCTTGCACTTTCTTCTTCATACGCATCAGCTCCATGTCCGTAGCTTGAGCAGCTTTAACTTTATCGATTAAAGTCGGTTCTACTGGTATATTTGATATCATCATGTGGGTACTTGGAGCCTTCATCTCTATCTCCATCCTTTGCAAGTCATACAAAATGGGCCTTTGTGTTAACAACATTACACTCGTACCCGCATATGATCTTCTACTCAATGCGTCAGCTACTACGTTTGCTTTTCCAGGATGATATTGGATGGTATGATCGTAATCTTTCAACAACTCGAGCCAACGTCGCTGCCGCATGTTGAGTTCCTTTTGGGTGAAGAAATATTTGAAGCTTTTATGATCTGTATAGATCTCCACTTTCTCCCCATACAGGTAGTGTCTCCAGATCTTCAATGCAAAAACGACTGCTGCCAACTCCAAATCATGAGTAGGATAATTCCTCTCATATTCTTTGAGTTGTCGTGAGGCATAGGCTGTGACTTTCCCATGTTGCATGAGAACACATCCTAACCCTTTTCCTGAAGCATCGCTGTAGATAACAAATCCATCCGAACCAGATGATATTATTAGAACAGGTGCCGAAATGAGTCTCCTCTTGAGTTCTTGAAAACTCTTCTCGCATTCCTCACTCCATACGAATTTTGTATCTTTCCGAGTCAACTGAGTTAACGGAGTAGCGATTCGAGAAAATTCTTCCACAAATCTCCGATAATAACTAGCTAAGCCCAGAAAGCTACATACTTCGGTTACCGACTTCGGTTGCTCCCAACTTTGTATGGCTTCAATCTTCGCCGGGTCAACAGATACTCCATGTTTTGATACCACGTGCCCAAGGAATGCTACTTTCTCAAGCCAGAACTCGCATTTCTTCAATTTGGCATATAACTTATTTTCACAAAGCCTTTGCAGTACCAGCTTCAAATGGCGCTCATGATCTTCACGGCTTTTGGAATAGATGAGGATGTCATCAATAAAGACAACAACGAACTGATCCAAATATTCTTTGAATACATGGTTCATCATATCCATGAAGGCAGCTGGAGCATTAGTCAATCCAAAAGACATGACTAAGAATTCATAATGCCTGTACCGAGTTCTGAAGGCAGTCTTTGGAATATTCTCAGTTTTAATCTTCAGCTGATGATATCCAGAACGAAGGTCGATCTTTGAAAAGAATTATGTTCCTTGTAACTGGTCGAACAGGTCATCAATGCGAGGTATCGGATACCTATTCTTGATGGTGACATGGTTCAATTCTCGATAGTCAATACAAAGTCGCATACTCCCGTCTTTCTTCTTTACGAATAAAACAGGAGCACCCCAAGGAGACGTACTAGGACGAATAAAACCGATGTCCAACAACTCCTGTAGTTGGACTTTTAACTCCTGAAGTTCAATAGGAGCCATTCGATATGGGGTTTTAGAAATGGGCTTTGTACCGGGTTCAAGGTCAATAAAGAATTCAATTTCTCGTTCCGGGGGTAGACCGGGAAGTTCTTCAGGAAATACATCGGAAAATTCTTTAACAATAGAAATATTATTCAAATCTGACTTGTCTTTGTTCAAATCCATAACATGGGCTAAGAAAGCTTGACATCCGTTTTTCAATAAACGAATAGCTTTGTGGCTTGATATGACAGTGACTGATTTTAGTGATTTAGTAGTTTGAATTCGTATGACAGGTTGGTTAGGAATATGAAAACTAACAACCTTACGAAAACAATCAATTTTAGCATGATGAGTGGTTAACCAATCAATTCCTAAAATCACATCAAAAGCAAGTATCTTTAAAGAGATAAGATCAACAGGTAATGTGATAGTGCCAACCTGGATCATGCAAGATTTATAAACTGTAGATGTAACGAAGGTTTCACCCAACGGAGTTTCAACAGATAAGTTAAAGTCCAATTTCTCCGGAGTCAAGTTTAAACGTTGAGCACAAGCAGGAGAGATAAAAGAATGGGTAGAACCGGTATCTAGTAAAGTATAAACTTCGCAAGAATTCAAGATTAGCTTACCCGTGATCACCTCGTTCGGGTTTCTCGCGTTTTGGCCAGTAACGACAAACGCCCTTCCAGGAACCGCTGATTTCGACTTATCCGGGATAACTTTTGGAGTCACCATCCCCGCTGAACTTGGTTTTGCCACAGAACACTCTCGAGCTATATGACCTTCCTTTCTACAGTTATAACATACCTTGGATTGTTGTGGGTAGTTTGGGCTGATATGTCCCTCTTTCCCACATTTGTAACATACGACCGGTGGTCGTTCTCCTCCCCTAGAAACAGTTGATGTTTGTGCTGACGTCTTCACGTTATCATTGTTGTACCTTCTCTTCTTGAAATCTCCTCCCGACTCGCTCCTTCTATTATCACGACCACGATTACCACCAGAGTGGTTACCGCTTTTGTCCGAATGTTTTCCACCCTGCTGGTTTTCATTGCTTCGATGACTGTCGCCACCGGTATGACCCTGGTTGTGGTCCCTCGGTTGCACATACTCATTATCTCGCTCTAATAATAGAGCCCTGTTTACAACATCTGAATATAAAGAAAATTTATGAGAGATAAGATATTGCCGAATCTCGGGTTTTAGACCTCTCAGAAACATCCTTGTCATTCGTTCCTCATTTTCGACCAAATGAGGTGCAAACCTGGATAACTCTGCAAACTTCGCCTCGTACTGGGACACCGTCATGTTGTTTTGTTCCAGTCCAATAAACTCAACCTCCTTCATATGACGAATACTTTCAGGAAAGTACTTGTCATTGAACAGTTTTTGAAATGTTTCCCAGGACATGTTGAGTGCGTCAGGCTGGGTACGCTTCACAGACGCCCACCAGTAGTCTGCCTCACCGCGGAACATAAATGTGGCGAATGGAACCTTCTGTTCCTCCGTGCATCCCAAGACATCAAATATCTTGGTAATTTGCTTGACCCACGTTTTCGCCATGATCGGATCCGGCTTTCCCTTAAATTCTGGTGGTTCTAATTCTTTGAACTGCTTAGCAGTGACAAACCGCGCGTTGTTATCATTTCCACCCGTATTCTGCACACGAGTCTCCCTCGTCTGATTTTACATGAACTGTAAAAAGCTCCTAAACATTCCATCATTCATCGTTTGCTCGGTAACGTTGTTTACAGGAGGAATATTGCCTTCCTGTTGCACGTTCCCCTGGGTGGTGATTAAAGGTGTCTCCACGGTCTGATTTACTCTATTATTAACGTTCTCAGCTGCCATTCTTAAATACTGCCATAAAACAAGGGTTAATAGTCATGTCATATATTATCCCTATACTCTGACCGACCAAATAAACACCAAATAAACTTAGTCAGGTCATACTAGCGAAGGAATCCCCCGTCTCTCCTCTCCTAGTTCTTGTCTCACATCTCAGCCAGGGATCATATCCCTAAGCTCTGATACCAACTGTGACGCCCCCAAAATAGGTATATAACACCCATTCTGAGTCGCCAAATACATGGTACAGAAAGTAAACTACAACTTCAATAATACAATTGTCGTGGCAACACATACTGTGAGTTTAAATACAAATATTATCTTCTGGACAATATCCACACTCAAATAAATTCTCATTACAATTATTCAAACACTATTTTATAGAAATAGTGAGGACTGCTAAAACATCTTTTTAAAACTATCATTCCATACCCCGACTAGATCCTGCTATGTTCTCACCTCCTGAGAAGAAAAATGGAACAAAAAAGAAAAGGGTGAGCTCAAATAGCCCAGTAAAGATTATTATGACTAAGATAATATACAACAAATTATCGTTAGTCTTCAACAGGGAAAAATTTGATAGAATATAATCGACAACAAGTTTTAGATCAACAACTGCAGCGGAAACAGCAAACCATTAGAAGAGTCAAGTAGAGAAAGAATTCTACTATCTTCTAAGATTTAAAAGTCCATCATCAATATTTTATCCCTGTAACATCAATTAATAATCATCTTTATCCAAATATTCATCTTTGCACTACAGGCCAAAGACATTCATTTGTATCACCTGTCAGTCATGTTCATCTCAACACCTGTTCATCTTTGCACTACAGGCCAAATATATTCATTAAGTAATCATACATCTTTGCACTACAGGCCAAAGATATTCAGTAATATCATCATTTAGGACTGAGGATAATGAAAAATATATTAAAGAGAACGAATCCAGTGAGACAGAAGGACAAATATTAGGGATTCGTATAACAGTTTATCCAAGATCAATAATACTTCATAATAATCAATTGTGAAGCAGAATTCAAAAATAAAGATCAAAACATGGATACAATCAAAGATAGTAACCATAATAGACATCTTGGACAAAAAGGGAAAATTTTTATTTTTCGGTGAATAGTGTCGTATTCGTGAATAGTACCGTATACGTGAATAGTAAACCCGACACAAAAAGTTTCAAATTTGATAAAAACTCATATCAATATTTCAGCATAATGATATTGAAGAAAATAATATCATTAAGAAGAAAATAATAGCCCTTACCTCAAGATATCAGTACTTCTGGTCGGAATACCGGTATAAGGCTGAAATAAACTTGCTCTGATGAATAGAAACTCTCAAAGTATCTAAATACTCACAAAATACAGTCAATAATCTAGGGAGGAAAAGAGAGAAAACTTGTTTCTGGTGTGATTTTCAATTCTAACTTAGCCCTCTATTTATAGGAAAATGTTAGCACGCCGAAGCAGACTTAACCTGCAACCTGATGGCTTTACCTGCTACTATTCCCACCCACCACATTTGAAATATAATTCAGCACATTTTTTTACCAACCACAAGTGGGGCCCACCAATTCTAGAATTTTCCATCAAAATGATAAACTCCGAAAATTCAACAATTTCTGAACCAGTCATTTTGTAAAATTCATAATAAATCATACGTTCATTTTTAACGGTTCAAAATTTGTGGACATATACTCAACTTATATATGTATAACATATCCACAAATTACCACGATCCAACGGTCGGATTAAAAATTATAACCCCCGCAAAATATCTCAAAAATCCTAATTTTTAATACCTCTATTCCGATAAAAATACGGATAAAAAGCTCAACATTAACTCCTTCATTTTTAACCACAAAAATATATCCCTCATTTATATCTACATAAAATAAATATTTTCTTATCATATAAATCAATAATTAATTATTCACAAATAATATTACAGAATCACATTTATGACAACCAGGCCGTTCTCAAGAAAGAGGGGGCTTTTCAATAAGGATTTCTCCTTACTGGCGCGCAATTAGATGACCAAACCTCTCCTTAGACAGAACTTTCTAGACATTGTCAATAATGTTATCTAATAATATTATTCAAATAATATGAATTATTGATCTGATAATGGAAAATACTGTGCAGCAACAATTATTGAAACAACAATAATATAAAATATCAACGCAACAATTATTGAATCAATAAAATAAAATATTGAATAATAACTACTGTAATAATTATTGAGTAGTGCCTTCTTACGTAAGAATCAATAATTGGTACAATACCGTGTGCTACTGTATTTTAACCACCGGGTATTCCAACAGTATTAACGGTAACAACTACGCCGTTATTTATAAACAACTTATACTTGTCATTTTCTTCATCCAATCGCTTTCCGTTATGGGGCCCACACAAGGCTGCGTCGTCGTACGAATATTCACCGACAGCAAGAATATTCCACGACCAAACGAATATTCCCCGACAAAATGAATATTTTATAACCACTTGCTTATTTTACAAAATTTGCACATTTCACCCATAACCAAAGTATTATATCAAATTACCAAACGAATATTCCCCGACAAAATGAATATTTTATAACCACTTGCTTATTTTACAAAATTTGCACATTTCACCCATAACCAAAGTATTATATCAAATTAATCTCTTATTATTCACAATAATATTTAGAGAAAATTTAATTTTATTCATTAATAAGTTGGGGTCTTACACAGACTCTCACCAGTAGTCTGCCTCACCGCAGAACATAAAGGTGGAGAATGGAACCTTCTGTTCCTCCGTGCATCGCAAGACATCGAATATCTTGGTAATTTGCTTGACCCACGTTTCCGCCTTGATCGGATCCGGCTTTTCCTGAAAGTCTGGTGGTCCCAACTCTTTGAACTGTTTGGCCGTGACAAACCGCGGAACTGCTTGTTAGTCTTCAACAGGAAAAAATCTGATAGAATATAATCGACAACAAGTTTTAGATCAACAACTGCAGCGAAAACAGCAAACCATTAGAAGAGTCAAGTAGAGAAAGAATTCTACTATCTTCTAAGATTTAAAAGTACATCATCAATATTTTATCCCTGTAACATCAATTAATAATCATCTTTATCCAAATATTCATCTTTGCACTACAGGCCAAAGATATTCATTTGTATCACCTGTCAGTCATGTTCATCTCAACACCTGTTCATCTTTGCACTACAGGCCAAAGATATTCATTAAGTAATCATACATCTTTGCACTACAGGCCAAAGATATTCAGTAATATCATCATTTAGAACTGAGGATGATGAAAAATATCTTAAAGAGAACGAATCCAGTGAGACAGAAGGACAAATATTAGGGATTCGTATAACAGTTTATCCAAGATCAATAATACTCCCTCCGTCCCAAATTATCTGCTGTTTTAGCAAAAAAAAATTATCCCACAATATCTGCTTTTTCAAGATTTCAATGTATTTTTTTCCTTTGTTTTCTAAGTTTGCCCCTTTACGCTAATTAATGATAGTCATTACTCTCATTCATGCCTCTCCTCTTTTTAAGCATCTTTTCATATTCCCACCAATAAGGATTCATGCACGGAAAACAAAAAAATTAATACATAAGGGTGTTTTAGTATATTTATCACATATATTGGTATGTGTGTGAAACCCTAGAAAAGTAGATAATTTGGGACAGAGGGAGTACTTCATAATAATCAATTGTGAAGCAGAATTCAAAAATAAAGATCAAAACATGGATACAATCAAAGATAGTAACCATAATAGACATCTTGGACAAAAAGGGAAAATTTTATTTTTCGGTGAATAGTGCCGTATTCGTGAATAGTACCGTATACGTGAATAGTACCGTATGCGTGAATAGTAATCCCGACACAAAAAGTTTCAAATTTGATAAAAACTCATATCAATATTTCAGCATAATGATATTGAAAAAAATAATATCATTAAGAAGAAAATAATATCCCTTACCTCAAAATATAAGTACTTCTGGTCGGAATACCGGTATAAGGCTGAAAGAAACTTGCTCTGATGAATAGAAACTCTCAAAGTATCTAAATACTCACAAAATACACTCAATAATCTAGAGAGAGAAAGAGAAAAAACTTGTTTCTGGTGTGATTTTTAATTCTAACTTAGCCCTCTATTTATAGGAAAATGTTAGCACGCCGAAGCAGACTTAACCTGTAACCTGATGGCTTTACCTGCTACTATTCCCACTCACCACATTTGAATAAAAATATCAGCACATTTATTCACCAACCAAGAGTGGGGCCCACCAATTCTAGAATTTTCTATCAAAATGATAAACTCCGAAAATTTAACAATTTCTGAACCAGTCATCTCGTAAAATTCATAATAAATCATACGTTCATTTTTAACGGTTCAAAATTTGTGGACATATACTCAACTTATATATGTATAACATATCCAAAAATTACCACGATCCAACGGTCGGATTAAAAATTATAACCCCCGCAAAATTTCTCAAAAATCCTGATTTGATTTTTAATACCTCCATTCCGATAAAAATACTGATAAAACACCTCAGCATTAACTCCTTCATTTTTATCCACAAAAATATATCCCTCATTTATATCCACATAAAATAAATATTTCCTTATCATATGAATCAATAATTAATTATTCACAAATAATATTACAGAATCACATTTATGACAACCAGGCCGTTCCCAAGAAAGAGGGGGCTTTCCAATAAGAATTTCTCCTTACTGGTGCGCAATTAGATGACCAAATGTAACGACCCCAAAATAGGTCCATTCCATCCAACCTATTCTGAGTCGCCAAATACATGGTACAGAAAACAACTGTAACTTTATTACAACAATTGTCGTGCAAAATACAACAACACAAATGCTGTGAGTTTGGATACAAATATATACCAAATGTGACTCATGTTCCAATCGTGGACATCGCCTCACAATGACACCTTACATAAAGGTATAGTCAAAAACTGTTTTAGAAATTAGAATCTTTGGGAAGTGCTTAAGGAAACCTTCGTACATGGGAGGCCATGCGTCTAGGTTATGATAGATATCATATGGCCACAGAATTATCCTTGGTTTACCCAATAGACCCCAAAGAAAAACGAGAAGATTACTATCATATTCTTCCCAATGGTGAGTCTTCTCTTGACTTATCATTATCTCTACTGTCTCTAATTGAGAATTATACTTCAAACAAACACCAAGATTATATAGGTAGTGCTCGTATATATACTCAGCAAGTGGATGAGCACATCCCTGTCTTATGATGACACGAGGTTGTATGTCGTTAGACATCTTGTATGATAGTGGTAAACCACCCTTCCAACGTTGGGTACACCTTACCCTATTGGATTCACCAAATATAACTACTAAATGAACTTTTCTATACTGCTTCGGGAGAACATCCACAGCTAGAGACCACCGTTCTATTTTCCCGTTACCCTCGCTCGACCCAGCTACACTCTTATTACCTGAAAGGAATTGTGAAGCAAAAGGGTGAGCACAACTAGCTCAGTAAAGAATATCATGACTAAAGATAATTAAATTATCAATAGCCTTCATCAATAATAAATCAGAGATTTAGAACATATGGTAAATGATAAAAATTTCAACCATAGTTGCAGCGGAACGAGCAATCCATTAGAAGAGTCAAATAGACTATAAAGTCTATTATCTTCTCCATGTTAAAAATCCACCAACAATATTTTATCCATGTAACATCACTCAACAGTTCCTTTCCACAATCATATGAATAACTCATAATCATAATTGTGACTATAAATTTTTCTTCGCACCCAGGACGAAGAATATTTTCATCACCTGTCTTTACCTGAAACATCAAAGATCATGGTTATACCAAATCACAATTCCTGTTTATAATCATACTAACAAATCCATCTTTGCACTACGGGCCAAAGATATTCATCAACAAACCATCTTTGCACTACGGGCCAAAGATATTCAACAACAGTTCATCTTTGCACTACAGGCCAAAGATATTCAACAACAGTTCATCTTTGCACTACAGGCCAAAGATATTCATCAACAATTCATATTTGCACTACAGGCCAAATATATTCATATCTCAAAGAAATATATAATCATTTCAGAATTTATATAAACAATAATTATAACCATGTTGATCAATTCACCTTTGCACTTAAGCTTAAGATATTCAATTATAAATTCAATGGTCATGATCATACCAGTCACAATTCAACTTTGCACTACAGGCCAAAGAGAACCCTAGTCATGATCATACCAATAATCTACCCATCTTTACACTCCAGTGAAAGAGAATTTCAACATCAGGGTTATAAAAATGTTATATATGATGATAAAAATAATATGATCAACATATAGTTTTAATCTCAAGAGTAATATTCGTAACTCATGAATAGTAACCCCGACACAAAAGATAGAAATTCTACAATAAAATTCATACCAATATTTCGGTATAATGATATTGAAAGAATAACATTACTTAAATTTATAAACAATTTATTTTAATTGTTTACACTTTACTAATTAATGCATTTAATCATCATAAAATGCCAACTCTTACAATTTCATCATCAATAACCAAAACCCTCATCAAAAATCTGCATATACCTCATATAGGATTCTCAAGCCATAAAATCCTATTTTCTAATTTTCTTTCTTCACAAAACATATTTAATTCATTTACTCATAACTAGACCATTTTCATGAAAAATACCAAATCAGTTCCAAAAATATTTCTTTTCTGGGATTTAGCATAATATAGTCCCATAGTGAACATATATTTTTCTCAGAATTTTTAAAAGTCATTTACTATTTTTCATATGACCAAAATAGCCGAATATTTAGACATTTATCAAAAATTGTACTTTTGTCTAAAAATTCTGAAATTTACAGAGTATACTTCTATCATATACATGTACTCCCAATAAAAATTTCATCAATTTTGGAGTTAACCACAAGGAATTATAAGCGGTTACTTTTAAAATAGTCTTTTCTCATAAAATTCATAACTCTCAATCTATACATCCAAAAATCACCATTTTTGGACACAATCAAGAAAACTCATCAAAATATCATTTCAAATTTTTCCAGAATTTTTGAAGGTCAGAAAAATTATGAAATTAAAAATCATAACCCTTAAAATCCCTTACTGTCCCTTACTATCCCTTACTATCCCTTACCTCAAAACAGCAGTACTTCTGACCGGAATGTAAAGCCGAAGAAAACTTGCACTGAATAGCAACTCACAAAGTATCTAAATACTCACAAAATATGCTTCATAATATAGAGAGAGAAAGAGAGAAAGCTTATGTTTTTGTGTGATTTTCAATTCTAACTTAGCCCTCTATTTATAGGAAAATTTTGGTAGGTTTGACCTGCAACCTGATGGCTTTACCTGCTACTATTCCCACCCACCACATTTGAAATATAATTCAGCACATTTCTTCACCAACCACAAGTGGGGCCCACCAATTCTAGAATTTTCCACCAAAATGATAAACTCTGAAAATTCAACAATTTCTGAACCAGTCATCTCGTAAAATTCATAACAAATCATACGTTCATTTTTAACGGTTCAAAATTTGTGGATATATACTCAACTTATATATGTATAACATATCCAAAAATTACCACGATCCAACGGTCGGATTAAAAATTATAACCCCCGCAAAATATCTCAAAAACCCTAATTTGATTTTCAATACCTCCATTCCGACAAAAATACGGATAAAAATCTCAACATTAACTCCTTCATTTTTAACCACAAAAATATATCCCTCATTTATATCCACATAAAATAAATATTTTCTTATCATATGAATCAATAATTAATTATTCACAAATAATATTACAGAATCACATTTATGACAACCAGGCCGTTCCCAGGAAAGAGGGGGCTTTCCAATAAGGATTTTTCCTTACTGGCGCGCAATTAGATGACCAAACCTCTCCTTAGACAGAACTTTCTAGTCATTGCCAATAATGCTATCTAATAATATTATTCAAATAATATGAATTATTGATCTGATAATGGAAAATACTGTGCAGCAACAATTATTGAAACAACAATAATATAAAATATCAACGCAGCAATTATTGAATCAATAAAATAAAATATTGAACAGTAATTACTGTAACAAT
Organism: Panax notoginseng; assembly: GCA_016801055.1. Lineage (NCBI taxonomy): Eukaryota > Viridiplantae > Streptophyta > Magnoliopsida > Apiales > Araliaceae > Panax > Panax notoginseng. Next base: position 18,921,742 of record CM029018.1, read on the forward strand.
TATTGAGTAGTGCCTTCTTACGTAAGAATCAATAATTTCAAAAATACTATGCAATACCGTGTGCTACTGTGCAATAACGCGTATTACTGTATTTTAACCACCGGGTATTCCAACAGTGTTAACGGTAACAACTACGCCGTTATTTGTAAAAACTCAAATTTGTCGTTTTCTTCACCCGACAGTTATTCTGTTATGGGGCCCACAAATAGCTGCGCCGTCGTACGAATATTCCCCGACAGAAAGAATATTCCACGACCAAACGAATATTCCCCGACAACAATGATTATTTTATAACCACTTGCTTATTTTGAAAAAAAATTCATATTTCACCCATAACTTTAAACTTTTATCAATTTAACCATTTACTGAATAGTAATTATAAGAAAAATTGAATATTTTTATTTCATAAAATTTGGGGTATTACAATCTCCCCTCCTTATGAAATTTCGTCCTCGAAATTTACGTACCTGATATTTCAAAGAGTTGAGAATACCTTCCTTTCATTTCAGATTCCATCTTCCCTGTCATCATAATTTCTCCATTGCTCATCTCCTGTATTTCAAATATCATTCTAGAATACAGCTTCAAAACAAGTGTTAATTTAACAAATTAACATATCACATAATATCCCGATATTATGACTGACCAACAAATAAGCTTAGGTAGGACACACTAGCGAAGGATTTACTCGTCTCTCTCCTCCTAGTTATATTTCCCGATCTCTGCCAGAAATCATATCCCTAAGCTCTGATACCAAATGTAACTCTGGACACCAACTTGTGTCAGCACCTTACATTGATACCTATCAGTTTGCCACCGCAGAACGGCGTCCCCTACGGAGAGTCTGGCTTCGGTGCATTCCCCATCAACAGGAAGTCACCAGCGAAAGGCTCGGGGCTCTTTACTTATAGCTCTGATACCAACTGTAACGACCCCAAAATAGGTCCATTCCATCCAACCTATTCTGAGTCGCCAAATACATGGTACAGAAAACAACTACAACTTTATTACAACAATTGTCGTGCAAAATACAACAACACATATGCTGTGAGTTTGGATACAAATATATACCAAATGTGACTCATGTTCCAATCGTGGACATCGCCTCACAATGACACCTTACATAAAGGTATAGTCAAAAACTGTTTTAGAAATTAGAATCTTTGGGAAGTGCTCAAGGAAACCTTCGTACATGGGAGGCCATGCGTCTAGGTTATGATAGATATCATATGGCCACAGAATTATCCTTGGTTGACCCAATAGACCCCAAAGAAAAACGAGAAGATTACTATCATATTCTTCCCAATGGTGAGTCTTCTCTTGACTTATCATTATCTCTACTGTCTCTAATTGAGAATTATACTTCAAACAAACACCAAGATTATATAGGTAGTGCTCGTATATATACTCAGCAAGTGGATGAGCACATCCCTGTCTTATGATGACACGAGGTTGTATGTCGTTAGACATCTTGTATGATAGTGGCAAACCACCCTTCCAACGTTGGGTACACCTTACCCTATTGGATTCACCAAATATAACTACTAAATGAACTTTTCTATACTGCTTCGGGAGAACATCCACAGCTAGAGACCACCGTTCTATTTTCCCGTTACCCTCGCTCGACCCAGCTACACTCTTATTACCTGAAAGGAATTGTGAAGCAAAAGGGTGAGCACAACTAGCTCAGTAAAGAATATCATGACTAAAGATAATTAAATTATCAATAGCCTTCATCAATAATAAATCAGAGATTTAGAACATATGGTAAATGATAAAAATTTCAACCATAGTTGCAGCGGAACGAGCAATCCATTAGAAGAGTCAAATAGACTATAAAGTCTATTATCTTCTCCATGTTAAAAATCCACCAACAATATTTTATCCATGTAACATCACTCAACAGTTCCTTTCCACAATCATATGAATAACTCATAATCATAATTGTGACTATAAATTTTTCTTCGCACCCAGGACGAAGAATATTTTCATCACCTGTCTTTACCTGAAACATCAAAGATCATGGTTATACCAAATCACAATTCCTGTTTATAATCATACTAACAAATCCATCTTTGCACTACGGGCCAAAGATATTCATCAACAAACCATCTTTGCACTACGGGCCAAAGATATTCAACAACAGTTCATCTTTGCACTACAGGCCAAAGATATTCAACAACAGTTCATCTTTGCACTACAGGCCAAAGATATTCATCAACAATTCATATTTGCACTACAGGCCAAATATATTCATATCTCAAAGAAATATATAATCATTTCAGAATTTATATAAACAATAATTATAACCATGTTGATCAATTCACCTTTGCACTTAAGCTTAAGATATTCAATTATAAATTCAATGGTCATGATCATACCAGTCACAATTCAACTTTGCACTACAGGCCAAAGAGAACCCTAGTCATGATCATACCAATAATCTACCCATCTTTACACTCCAGTGAAAGAGAATTTCAACATCAGGGTTATAAAAATGTTATATATGATGATAAAAATAATATGATCAACATATAGTTTTAATCTCAAGAGTAATATTCGTAACTCATGAATAGTAACCCCGACACAAAAGATAGAAATTCTACAATAAAATTCATACCAATATTTCGGTATAATGATATTGAAAGAATAACATTACTTAAATTTATAAACAATTTATTTTAATTGTTTACACTTTACTAATTAATGCATTTAATCATCATAAAATGCCAACTCTTACAATTTCATCATCAATAACCAAAACCCTCATCAAAAATCTGCATATACCTCATATAGGATTCTCAAGCCATAAAATCCTATTTTCCAATTTTCTTTCTTCACAAAACATATTTAATTCATTTACTCATAACTAGACCATTTTCATGAAAAATACCAAATCAGTTCCAAAAATATTTCTTTTCTGGGATTTAGCATAATATAGTCCCATAGTGAACATATATTTTTCTCAGAATTTTTAAAAGTCATTTACTATTTTTCATATGGCCAAAATAGCCGAATATTTAGACATTTATCAAAAATTGTACTTTTGTCTAAAAATTCTGAAATTTACAGAGTATACTTCTATCATATACATGTACTCCCAATAAAAATTTCATCAATTTTGGAGTTAACCACAAGGAATTATAAGCGGTTACTTTTAAAATAGTCTTTTCTCATAAAATTCATAACTCTCAATCTATACATCCAAAAATCACCATTTTTGGACACAATCAAGAAAACTCATCAAAATATCATTTCAAATTTTTCCAGAATTTTTGAAGATCAGAAAAATTACGAAACTAAAAATCATAACCCTTAAAATCCCTTACTATCCCTTACTATCCCTTACTATCCCTTACCTCAAAAGAGCAGTACTTCTGACTGGAATGTAAAGCTGAAGAAAACTTGCACTGAATAGCAACTCTCAAAGTATCTAAATACTCACAAAATATGCTTCATAATATAGAGAGAGAAAGAGAGAAAGCTTATGTTTTTGGTGTGATTTTCAATTCTAACTTAGCCCTCTATTTATAGGAAAATTTTGGTAGGTTTGACCTGCAACCTGATGGCTTTACCTGCTACTATTCCCACCCACCACATTTGAAATATAATTCAGCACATTTCTTCACCAACCACAAGTGGGGCCCACCAATTCTAGAATTTTCCACCAAAATGATAAACTCCGAAAATTCAACAATTTCTGAACCAGTCATCTCGTAAAATTCATAACAAATCATACGTTCATTTTTAACGGTTCAAAATTTGTGGACATATACTCAACTTATATATGTATAACATATCCAAAAATTACCACGATCCAACGGTCGGATTAAAAATTATAACCCCCGCAAAATATCTCAAAAACCCTAATTTGATTTTTAATACCTCCATTCCGACAAAAATACGGATAAAAATCTCAACATTAACTCCTTCATTTTTTAACCACAAAAATATATCCCTCATTTATATCCACATAAAATAAATATTTTCTTATCATATGAATCAATAATTAATTATTCACAAATAATATTACAGAATCACATTTATGACAACCAGGCCGTTCCCAGGAAAGAGGGGGCTTTCCAATAAGGATTTTTCCTTACTGGCGCGCAATTAGATGACCAAACCTCTCCTTAGACAGAACTTTCTAGACATTGCCAATAATGCTATCTAATAATATTATTCAAATAATATGAATTATTGATCTGATAATAGAAAATACTGTGCAGCAACAATTATTGAAACAACAATAATATAAAATATCAACGCAGCAATTATTGAATCAATAAAATAAAATATTGAACAGTAATTACTGTAACAATTATTGAGTAGTGCCTTCTTACGTAAGAATCAATAATTTCAAAAATACTATGCAATACCGTGTGCTACTGTGCAATAACGCGTATTACTGTATTTTAACCACCGGGTATTCCAACAGTGTTAACGGTAACAACTACGCCGTTATTTGTAAAAACTCAAATTTGTCATTTTCTTCACCCGACAGTTATTCTGTTATGGGGCCCACAAATGGCTGCGCCGTCGTACGAATATTCCCCGACAGAAAGAATATTCCACGACCAAACGAATATTCCCCGACAACAATGATTATTTTATAACCACTTGCTTATTTTGAAAAAAAATTCAAATTTCACCCATAACTTTAAACTTTTATCAATTTAACCATTTACTGAATAGTAATTATAAGAAAAATTGAATATTTTTATTTCATAAAATTCGGGGTATTACACCAAACCTCTCCTTAGACAGAACTTTCTAGACATTGCCAATAATGTTATCTAATAATATTATTCAAATAATATGAATTATTGATCTGATAATGGGAAATACTGTGCAGTGACAATTATTGAAACAACAATAATATAAAATATCATCGCAACAATTATTGAATCAATAAAATAAAATATTGAACAATAACTACTGTAACAATTATTGAGTAGTGCCTTCTTACGTAAGAATCAATAATTGGTGCAATACCGTGTGCTACTGTATTTTAACTACCGGGTATTCCAACAGTATTAACGGTAACAACTATGCCGTTATTTATAAATAACTTATACTTATCATTTTCTTCATCCAATCGCTTTTCGTTATGGGGCCCACACAAGGCTGCGTCGTCGTACGAATATTCTCCGACAGCAAGAATATTCCACGACCAAACGAATATTCTCCGACAAAATAAATATTTTATAACCACTTGCTTATTTTACAAAATTTGCACATTTCACCCATAACCAAAGTATTATATCAAATTAACCCCTTATTATTCACAATAATATTTAGAGAAATTTTGATTTTATTCATTAATAAGTTGGGGTCTTACAAATGTGCTAAGATTTTTATTAAAATATGGTGGGTGGGAATAGTAGCAGGTAAAGCCATCAGGTTGCAAATTAAGTCTGCTTCGGCGTGTTAACATTTTTCTATAAATAGAGGGCTAAGTTAGAATTGAAAATCACACCAGAATTCATAAGTTTTCTCTTTCTCTCTCTAGATTATTGAGTGTATTTTGTGAGTATTTAGATAATTTAAAAGTTGCTATTCAGCACAAGTTTTATTCAGCCTCATATCCGATATTCAGTCAGAAGTACGGTTATTTTGAGATAAGGAATATTATTTGTTGTACTCGTAAGGGATATTATTTTCTTCTTAAATGATATTATTTTCTTCAATATCATTATGCTGAAATATTGATATGAGTTTTTTTATCAAATTTAGAACTTTTTATGTCGGGGTTACTATTCACGTATATGGCACTATTCACGAATACGACACTATTCACCGAAAAATAAAATTTTTTCTTTTTGTCCAAGATGTCTATTATGATTACTATTTTTGATTGTATCCATGTTTTGATCTTTATTTTTGAATTCTGCTTCACAATTAATTATTATGAAGTATTATTACTCTTGGATAAACTGTTATACGAATCCCTACTATTTGTCCTTCTGTCTCACTGGATTCGTTTTCTTTAAGATATTTTTTATCATCCTCAGTCCTAAATGATGATATTACTGAATATCTTTGGCCTGTAGTGCAAAGATGTATGATTACCTGATGAATATCTTTGGCCTGTAGTGCAAAGATGAATAGGTGTTGAGATGAACATGACCGACTGGTGATACAAATGAATATCTTTGGCCTGTAGTGCAAAGATGAATATTTGATTAAAGATGATTATTAATTGATGTTACAGGGATAAAATATTGATGATGGACTTTTAAATCTTAGAAGATAGTAGAATTCATTCTCTACTTGACTCTTCTAATGGTTTGTTGTTTCCGCTGCAGTTGTTGATCTAAAACTTGTTGTCGATTATATTCTATCAGATTTTTCCCTGTTGAATACTAATGATAATTTGTTGTATATTATCTTAGTCATAATATTCTTTACTGGGCTAGTTGAGCTCACCCTTTTCCTTTTTGTTCCATTTTTCTTCTCAGGAGGTGAGAACATAGCAGGATCTAGTCGGGGTATGGAGTGATGGTTCTAGAAAGATATTTTTGCAGTTCTCACTATTTCTATAAAATAGTATTTGAATAATTATAATGAGAACTTATTTGAGTGTGGATATTGTCTAGAAGACAATATTTGTATTTAAACTCACAGTATGTGTTGTCGTATTTTGCACGACAATTGTATTATTGAAATTGTAGTTTATTTTCTGTACCATGTATTTGGCGACTCAGAATGGGTGTTGTATACCTATTTTGGGGGCGTCACAATAATAAACTCTAAAATGACTAAAAATAAATTCACGAAAGTAACGTAAATTTTTTTATTATTCTTAAAAATAGGGAATTATATTTAAATATAAGGAATTATGATATTAGTGTGAAAGTAACATTTTTCATAACTTAACTTACTATAATGTATGATGTATTCCAATGACGTACAGTGTCTAAGACGGTGAATCCAATCTTTCATTATTCCATATTCCATATTCCATATTCCATATTCCATATTCCATATTTCATAGTCTTTATAAGTTAGACGCACGGATAGATAGAACTAGTCACTCGAATTTTAAATTTGATTATAATTTTTTATTTTAATATTACAACGTAGTATAAAATTCTTAACCTTTTTAGTGTATCACATTATCATTATTAAATTTTTAATTAAAAAATATTATTTAAAATTTATCTTTAATTTTAAATTTAAAATTAAAAATGAAGAAATTTTTTTGCCAAACTACAACCAACTTTACACTACCCAATTTATTAAATTTCAATGTTAATATAAAATATTTGTGTGTTTATTATCTACACTAATTTATTTCTACCAAGTAATAATTAATTATTATTATTATAATAATTCAAATATCTTTGATATAATTATCATAAATTAATAAATATAGCATGTTGCCTGAAGGAACTTTATTATATGTATTTATTAGAAATTCCAATTGAAACTTTGGACTTGTTTGGTAACTGAGAAAGTAGAATAAACTAGCAGAAATTTGATTGAAAAGTTTTGAGTCCTTTCTTTTCCCCTTTTTAGTGGTTATGATTTTTTGTTTAGTTTTCTTATTTTGATAAATAGATTTATGGGTGTTCTTTATTTTTAAAACAATAAATAGAACTATATTGATTGTTGGGTGTAGTCATTATGTTGATTCTGACTTCCCAAGAAAGAATGAAAGAAACAAAATCACAGCTTAGAGTCAAAAGGTTGTGTTATGCCTCCTTGGGTGGATGTTTGTTTTCTCTGGTGTCTCAAGGCATGAAAAAAATTTAAGCTTTTCTATATTGTTATTACTTCTATTGCTCATATTCTTAAGCTAACAAAATTTATTTTTGCTTGATGTTTCTTATTTTACTGCTACTTCAATTATATCGAGTAATTGAGCTAGCTGGAATTTACCCATTTTTTTGAATTTGTTTGAATACATGTGATTTGAAATTGTAAATTCTTGTTGTTTTCCATCTTCTGTATTTTTTGATATGGGTTGGAGGAGAATAAATGTTTTTAAAATTCTTTGGCTTGAGATTATATGCTTTTATTGACATAACCTTGTTAGAGCCCTTGTAATTTTGCCTAAATGGTCAAAGTAATACTACAGGTTTACGTTCCCACATCATATTTCCTATTTCCCTTATTTGAAAAAGTTTTTTGTGGGTGACCTCATCTGTTGACCTCACTGTGTGCTCTTGTGCCTTCTTTTTGGATGGATGAGTTTTTTTCTTTGGCTGTTTTAAAAAGTTTTGTTTCTGCATGTCCTTTTATAATTGTTTACCATTATTTGATTGATCTAATGAAGGAAGCTACATGGGTCATCCATATATATATGGATGAAAATTCATAAAGATTTGATCCTGCAATCTGTTACATTAGCAAGCTGTAAAATTGACCATATAACTTAACCATTAGTCATTCGTCACCTTATTTGTTTAACCTCTCTCTCTCTCTTATTTGTCTTGGTTCTTCATTTTTACACTTCGTTGCTGAGCTAATCCTAAATTTATATAACGATCTGCAATTAGTTTTTGTATCAAGTTACGACTCTGTGAAATTGTATACCCATTTACGTGCGACAAAAAAAGAAGAGTTCTTATAACAAGCAAACATTAATTTTTAATTGTCAAGTTACTATTTAAAAAGTTACAATCAATCAAAAAGGCTTATAAATAATAAAAAATAAATCTTGAAATATAGTTAAACTTATTTTAAATTTATGAGAATTTGACTATTAAAGCTGGATATTCTTTATTTATTCATTGAAATTTGTCTTCATAAGAATTTTCATTTAAATGCTTTGTAAAGTATGTATGAAAAGTGCGGGTGTATTAAAAATTAATTTAGGCTTTTAGTTTAGTGTGTGTTTATATTCAGTGCTTCATTTTTTTGTGTTCATGATTTATTTTTAAATTATACAGTGCCTTCAGGCACGGGTTATCGCTAGTATATATATATAACACTACTTAAATTATTGTTGGGCTTGTTAGTGGACTGAATACAAAAGTAGCCTAGCTTTTCAGAGAAAGACAGAACAAACCAACCTGCTAGTCATTATAATGCTACAAAAAAGGTTGGTAAAGAGATTGCACATACTTACAATCATGGCCCTTGGGGAAGACCTGACATGGCTTATTTCATCTTCACAAGGGATATATTGAAAGGGAAGTTGATTTCGATCTTTGAGGCTGCCAATCATGGCACGGTAGCTAGGGATTTTATGGATTCGATTAGTATGAATTTATTTTTTGGTAAGTTGATCAATTGGCCAATAGATTGTTGATACATATAGAGCCTTACCTGCGTGTCAGCACTCTATTGACCAATTGATCAACTTACCCAAAAATAAACTTCATGCTAACCAGTTCCAGATTTTATCTAGATTGATGATATTGTGAAGGATTGTTTTTTTTTTTCATGCAGTGACCATATTGAGAAAGATATCAAAATGTAAAATAAACCAATTTATCCAACTTCATTCCCAATTCATTAACATAACCTTCAAAATTTTCTACAAATTTTGAAATAAAAAAACTTTTTCATTAGAAAATTTTGAACATGAAAAGTAGAAGAAGTTAATAAAATTTTGGAAGAAAAATTCTTAACATCTCAAAAATAATCTGTTGTTACTTTTCTTTCATAAAAATTTCTCTTCGTGTTCAAATCTATTCCAGTATCCACTATCAAATTCAAATAAATCTCTCCTACAACCTTCTCAAACTCATGTTTGGTTCTTCATTTAAATCAAAAGAAATTATATTTTTCTCATTGCCATGGAGTTATTCTTTATTTTCCATGGAGTTGCTTTAGAAAACATAGACGAATACAGAATATATAAAGGATCCATGAGAGAACGTATGAACCCATCCATCGTATGTTTAGAAATCTGAGAAAGAAAAAAAATTGGTAACGCAAATATTATAAAAAAAATTAAAATTAAATAGGAGTATTGCAGTTGGAAAGATGAAATATTTTAAGGATAATCTAAAGAAAAATTCTCCTACAAATAAAAAAACAACAATTAATTAGGAATCAATTTTTTTGTTCTAAAACTACTAATAAAACAGAGTCGACGGAGTAATAGAGAGATTACAAATTATTTTGATATAACTAGGATTTTCTTAAGGGTTCTTTACATAAATATACAACAATTAGAAAGTAATTACACCATTAGTGCATCAATAAAATAATTACAAAAAGGGTGTAATTAGGACCCATATTACAAAAATAGTACAATTCACAATAATAAGAAAACCTAAAATTAAGGAGAAATAATTACCATAAATAATAATTCAAATTTAAATATTTGGGATCTAACAACAAAAATAAATTCAAATTCAAAATAATAATTTAAATTCAAATATTCAAAGTTTCCAAACAAAACGAAAACAAAACAAAGAGGAAATCACGAACAAACAAAACAAATCGAAAAAGAAAAAGTCAGTTACCAAACCAGCAAGAACAAATCCAAAACGAATTCGGAGTAGCCGAACAAAGAGGAAATCACGAACAACAAAAACAAAACAAATTGAAGAAGAAGAAGAAGAAGAAGAAATCGGAGTTACCAAAACAAATCAAAGAAGAAGAGGTCGGAGTTACCAAACCAGCAAGAACAGATCCAAAACGAATTCGGAGTAGCCGAACAAAGAGGAAATCACGAACAATTTTTTTTTTTTTATGAATATTTAGTTACCCATAAAATTAAAATGGTTATCTCAGTATGAAGGTTTGGCTACCAACTGCATAATATTCAAAATAATTTTATTTTTAAAAGGTTATTTATAAGTAACTAACAGCTACATAAATGGAAACTTAGACATGACATTTCGGATACCATCTGCACGTAACACTTGAAAACTGTTCTTAAATTTTTTTATAATTAATTGGTAACCCAATAAAACTGAATTGGTTAACTTTTTATGAAGGTTTGGCTACCAACTTATAAATAACATTTTAAAAATATAATTATTATGAATATGGTGCAGTTGATAGCCAAACCTTCGTACAAAAGTAACAATTTTAATTTTTGTAGGTAACCAACTATTCATAAAAATTAAACTGCGCCTCTGCCACAAAATCGTTTATCATTGAAATATCATTGGAGACCTCGTCAGAGACATCACCGAACCTTAAATCTTGCGCCGTCCACCAGAGTCGCCAAATCATATCCCTATTAGAAAGGCAACTCTGTTCATTATCAATTGCATCTATTATTTGTTGGAAACTTACCATTGACAGACACCACCCATCTAAGTAGATCCCACCCATTGCCAGTCAATGCTGATTCTCATGAGCAGACAACAACTGTTGCCCAAGCCTTTGGTGCCTCCATTTTCAGTATGTCTCGGTCCTCGTGTTTTCGCTGTGTATCTTCGTAAGAAACATCATATTGTCGATGACTTATTGCAGTAATGGAGTTTACTTGCTGAGATTTCTTTGAAGAATCAATAGACTCCCTTTCTTCAGAAGCCGTGTAAAAGGGAAGGTCTCTAAGGTGTGTGTGTGTGTGTATATATATATATATATATATATATATATATATATATATATATATAGAAAGAATACGTTGAATGAAAAAAAAGGGTGATGACTAACTAATGCAGTTGTTCTGGATGAGGAGAGAGAGAAGAAGTCATGTGGATAACTAATCCCTAAATTAAGGAATCTTAATTGCATATTAATTCCTTAAATTAAGGAATCCTAATTGCACTAATATTATAAATAAATATGAAATTGTATTAATTGTGTAAATATTTTATAAGTACACTATTGTTGTAATTATTTTTAAAAATATAATAGAATACGTAATTACCCCTTTTCTTAATGAGTAATGTAAATCAAATTTACTCCACGATTATATCATAAATATGAAAATTGGTTGGGGTAAGTTGGATTGAACTTTTTCAATCTAATTTCAACTCAGACCTATCCAGTCCATCAGTCTTCAGGTGTCTAACCAAAACACTTGTTTGAGTTTTTATTTTTTTTTGACATTTCTTTTAATAATTTTATTTTTTACCACAATATAATTCTATTAATATTATAATTATATATTTAATTTTAAAATTTAATTATACACATTCCATATTGGAAAATTTTGGTTAAGGTGCAAGCTCGAATGGCATGGTTAAAATTAGGCGGGCCCTATGAAATGGGGAGTGGGTTCCAAATTTGCCTCCTTTTTTGAATTATAGTGAAGATGTGGCAAGATTATTATAGGGTAAAATGCAAATGTGACCACTGAACTTTAAGTATTTTTGGGTATTGAGCTATTTTCTTTTGGTCAACGCAAATCGAGCCCCTTTCTATTCAAAAATTTGGATGTTGAGCCCCCATGTGCCACATGGGCGTTGACCTGCCTATGTGGCACACGTGGCAGCGCAAACATGAACATTTTTACCATGTGAAACCGCTTACATGTGATGTGACGCCCCCAAAATAGGTATACATCACCCATTCTGAATCGTCAAAAATATGGTACAAAATACAAATACAAACTTAAATATACAACATGAGCTGTGAGTTTCAATACAAATATTGTCGTCTAGATAGTATTAAAACAAATATTGTCGACTAAATAGTATTAAAACTCAAAATAAGTCCTCAATACATTTATTATCACACTATTTCATAGAATAGTGAGGAGTACTAGTGCTATCATTTGGACCGTCACTCCGTTCCCCTACTAGTCCCTGCTACGTTCTCATTCCTGAAGAGAACAATAAAAGCAAAAGGGTGAGCTCAACTAGCCCAGTAAGAAATATTATTACTAAGATAATGTAGAATAATTTATCGTTAGCCTTCAACAGTGTTAATCTGATAAAATATAACAAATATCAAGTTTAACTGCAGCGAAACAAGCAATCCATTAGAAGAATCTAGTAAAGAATAAAATCTACTATCTTCTATGATTTAAAAGGTTTTTCATCACTTTTATTGCTAAGACTCAGCTTAATAAATAATCCACATCATCCTTGCACTACGGCCAAGGATATTCATTAGTATCAAGACAACAAATTATCCATGCACTACGGGCCAAGGATATTCGTGTATTCATCAATGGTCATGATCATGCCAACAACTGTCCACCAATACACTACGGGCCAATGAGGACTTTTACCACATCATTTGTAACATTACGGTCATGATTATACTGATAATCCCCGGTCATAATCATACCAAGTCCATCTATGCACTACATGCCACAGATGACTTTCAACAGAATATAAACATGAGGATGATGACAATGATATAAGAATTCAATAAAACAAGTTCAAGGATAAATTTTTAAAGATTTATAATTTAATTTATCCAGAAATCAATAACGTCCAAATTGTCAACATGATACTTGTAAGACCCCGAATTTTATGAAATAAAAGTATTCAATTTTTCTTATAATTACAATTCAGTAAATGGTTAAATTGATAAAAAGTTAAAGTTACACAATTGGTTATAAAATATTCATTATTGTCGGGAATTATTCGTTTGGTCGTGGAATATTCTTTCTGTCGGGGAATATTTGTACGACGGCGCAGCCATTTGTGGGCCCCATAATAAATAATTGTCGGATGAAGAAAACGACAAAAATTAAGTTTTTATAAATAACGGCGTAGTTGTTACCGTTAACACTGTTGAAATACCCGGTGGATAAAATACAGTAATACGCGTTATTGCACAGTAGCACACGGTATTGCACAGTATTTTTGAATTATTGATTCTTACGTAAGAAGGTACTACTCAATAATTGTTACAGTAATTACTGTTTAATATTTTATTTTTATTAATTCAATAAGTGCTGCGTTGATATTTTATATTATTGTTGTTTCAATAATTGTTACTGCACAGTATTTTCTATTATCAGATCAATAATTCATATTATTTGAATAATATTATTAGATAACATTATTGGCAATGTCTAGAAAGTTCTGTCTAAGGAGAGGTTTGGTTACCTAATTGCGCGTCAGTAAGGAGAAATCCTTATCGGAAAGCCTCCTCTTTCCTTGGAACGGCCTGGTTGCCAGTACTGTGATTCTGTAATATTATTTGTGAATAATTAATTATTGATTTATATGATGAGAAAAATATTAATTTTATGTGAATATAGATGGAGAAAATTTTTTAAGTGACAATTGTTGAAAAATGATATTTTATCTTTTCTGATAAAATAATTTATTATTATATTTAATAATATAATAATGGTGATAGTTTTACAATGACTGTGGGATATATGAGTATATGAGGAGGAAGAGTATTTTTGTTGTATTAAATGATTAACACATATTTTGTGTGTCGGTGGACCCTATTTCTTGACTGAAATTTGATTATAGCGTGTAAAATCGCCCGTTTATGGATTTTGGTTAATTTCTGTTTGGAATTTGGAAAAATTTTCTTCTGCAAAGTTGTAGAGAATTGAATTTCCTATAAAAATTCGCAAGATTCAAATTTTCTGATAAAAGGCTATTTTCTATGAATTGTTGAAGTTTCGAAAAATAAAATAATTTTTATTAAAATTGAGCGGGACCCACTATTATTTCAAGCATGTGGGCTGCCAATTTTGGTTCAAAAGAGGTGGGCTGGTCTTGGTTGGTGGGAGAAGGCGTAGAAATGAAGAGAAATAAATATTATTAATTTATTATTTAGTCTTCTTTGGCGTTCTAGCATTTTCCTATTAATAGGTGCTTAAGTTAGAATTGAAAATCACACCAGAAATAAGTTTTCTTTCTCTCTATATTGTCAAGCATATTCTAGTGAGTATTTAGATACTTTGAGAGTTATTTTTCAGTGCAAGTTTCTTTCAGCCTTATACCGATCAGAAGTACTGCTCTTTTGAGGTAAGGGATTTTAAGGGTTATTATATTTTTCAGTTCGTACTTCTTCTGTCCTTCAAAAAAATTTGAAAAAATTTAAAATGATATTTTGATGAGTTTTATTGATTATGTCCAAAAATAATGATTTTTGGATGTATAGATTAAGAGTTATGAATTTTTCGGGAAAAAACTATTTTAAAAGTAACCGCTTATAACTCCTTGCGGTTAACTCCAAAATTGATAAAATTTTTATTGAAAGTATATCTATATAATATCAGTATACTCTATGAGTTTTTGGAATTTTTGGATAAAAGTATAATTTATGATAAATGTCTAAATATTCGACGGTTTTGGCCATATGAAAAATAGTAAATGAATTTTAAAAATTCTGAGAAAAATATATGTTCAATATGAGACTATATTCTGCTAAATCCTAGAAAAGAAATATTTTTAGAACTGATTTGGTATTTTTCATGAAAATAGACTAGTTATGAGTAAATGAATTAAATATGTTATGTGAAGTAAGAAAATTGGAAAATATGATTTTATGGCTTGAGAATCCTATATGAGGCATATGCAGATTTTTGATGAGGGTTTTTGGTTATTGGTGATGAAATCTTATGAGTTTGGCATTTTAGGATGATTAAATACATTATTTAGTAAAGTGTAAATAATTAAAATAAATTATTTATAAGCTTAAGAAATATTATTCTTTCAATATCATTATAGCGAAATATTGGTATGTATTTTATTGTAGAATTTATACCTTTTTGTGTCGGGGTTACTATTCATGAGTTACTATTCACGAGTTACTATTCACGAGTTACTATTCATGAGTTACCATTCACGAGTTACTATTCACGGGTACTATTCACGATAAAATTAGTTTCTTTTTCAGACCAAATTATAGTTGATTTATAAATATTACTCTTGAGATTAAAACTATATGTTGGTCATATTATTTTTATTATCATATATAACATTTTTATAACCCTAATGATGATATTTCTCTTTGACTTGAGTGTAAAGATGGGTATATTATTGGTATAATCATGACTATGGGTTCTCTTTGGCCAGTAGTGCAAAGTTGAATTGTTGACTGGTATGATCATGACCATTGAATTTATAATTGAATATCTTTAGCTTAAGTGCAAAGGTGAAATGATCAACATGGTTATAATTATTGTTTATATAAATTCTGAAATGATTATATATTTCTTTGAGATATTAATATATTTGGCATGTAGTGCAAATTTGAACTGTTGAGGAATATATTTGGCCTGTAGTGCAAATATGAACTGCTGAGAAATATCTTTGGCCTGTAGTGCAAAGATGAATTGTTGAGGAATATCTTTGGCTTGTAGTGCAAAGATAAATTGTTGATGAATATCTTTGGCCCGTAGTGCAAAGATGACCTAATATTGAATATCTTTGGCCAGTAGTGCAAATATGAACTGGTGACGAATATCTTTGGCCCGTAGTGCAAAGATAAAGTTATTAGTGTAAGACCCCGAATTTTATGAAATAAAAGTATTCAATTTTTCTTATAGTTACTATTCAGTAAATGGTTAAATTGATAAAAGTTAAAGTTAAGGGTGATATATGAATTTTTTTTTAAAAATACGCAAGTGGTTATAAAATATTCATTGTTGTCGGGGAATATTTGTTTGGCCTTGGAATATTCTTTCTGTCGGGAAATATTCGTACGACGGCGCAGCCATTTATGGGCCACATTACAGAATAACTGTCGGATGAAGAAAACGACAAATTTGAGTTTTTACAAATAACGGCGTAGTTGTTACCGTTAACACTGTTGGAACACCCGGTGGTTAAAATACAGTAATACGCGTTATTGCACAGTAGCACACGGTATTGCACAATATTTTTGAAATTATTGATTCTTACGTAAGAAGGCACTACTCAGTAATTACTGTTCAATATTTTATTTTATTGATTCAATAATTGTTGCGTTGATATTTTATATTATTGTTGTTTCAATAATTGTCACTGCACAGTATTTTCCATTATCAGATCAATAATTCATATTATTTGAATAATATTATTAGATAACATTATTGGTAATGTCTAGAAAGTTCTGTCTAAGGAGAGGTTTGGTCACCTAATTGCGCGCCAGTAAGGAGAAATTCTTATTGGAAAGCCCCCTCTTTCCTGGGAACGGCCTGGTTGTCATAAATGTGATTCTTTAATATTATTTGTGAATAATTAATTATTGATTCATATGATAAGGAAATATTTATTTTATGTGGATATAAATATGGGAAATATTTTTGTGGTTAAAAATGAAGGAGTTAATGTTGAGGTGTTTTATCTGTATTTTTGTCGGAACGGAGGTATTGAAAATCAAATTAGGGTTTTTAAGATATTTTGCGAGGGTTATAATTTTTAATCCGACCATTGGATCGTGGTAATATTTGGATTTGTTATACATATATAAGTTGAGTATATGTCCACAAATTTTGAACCGTTAAAAATGAACGTATGATTTGTTATGAATTTTACGAGATGACTGGTTCAGAAATTATTGAATTTTCGGAGTTAATCATTTTGGTAGAAAATTCTAGAATTGGTGGGCCCCACTCTTGGTTGTTGAAAAAATATGCTGAGATTTTTATTCAAATGTGGTGGGTGAGAATAGTAGCAGGTAAAGCTATCAGGTTGCAGGTTAAGTCTGCTTCGGCGTGCTAATATATTCCTATAAATAGAGGGCTAAGTTAGAATTGAAAAACACACCAGAATTCATAAGTTTTCCCTCTTTCTCTCTCTAGATTATTGAGTGTATTTTGTGAGTATTTAGATACTTGGTGAGTTGCTATTCATCAGTGCAAGTTTTATTCAGCGTCATATCCGATATCTAGTCAGAAGTGCTGCTCTTTTGAGGTAAGGGATAGTAAGGGATTGTAAGGAATAATAATGGATGTTATTTTCTTCCTAATGATGTTATCCTTTCAATATCATTATACTGAAATATTGGTATAGATTTTATTGTGGAATTTCTACCTTTTTGAGTCGGGGTTACTATTCACGTATACGGCACTATTCACGTATACGTCACTATTCATGTATATGACACTATTTACGTATATGACATTATTTACGTATACGGTACTATGTACGAATACGGAGTACTATTCACGACAAAGTTGGTTTCTTTTTCTGACCAAATTATCGTTGATTTATGAATATTGCTCTTGAAATTAAATGCAAGTTGTTGATCATATTATTTTTATTATCATATATAATATTTTTATAACCCTGATATTGAAATTCTCTTTCACTTGAGTGTAAAGATAGATAGATTATTGGTATGATCATGACTAGGGTTCTCTTTGGCCAGTAGTGAAAAGTTGAATTGTAACTGGTATGATCATGACCATTGAATTTATAATTGAATATCTTTAGCTTAAGTGCAAAAGGTGAATTGATCAACATGGTTATAATTATTGTTTATATAAATTCTGAAATGATTATATATTTCTTTGAGATATGAATATATTTGGCCTGTAGTGCAAAGATGAATTATTGTTGAATATCTTTGGCCTGTAGTGCAAAGATGACCTATTTTTGAATATCTTTTGCCTGTAGTGCAAAGATGAAATGATAATGAATATCTTTAGCCTGTGGTGCAAAGATAAATTATTGATAAATATCTTTGGCCTGTAGTGCAAAGATGAGTTGTTGATGAATATCTTTGGCTCGTAATGCAAAGATGACCTGTTGTTGAATATCTTTGGCCTGTAGTGCAAAGATGACTTGTTGATGAATATCTTTGGACCGTAGTGCAAAGATGAATTTATTAGTATGATTATGAACATGAACTGTGATTTGGTATAACCATGATATTTGATGTTTCATGTGATGAAAATTATCTTTGTCCTGGATGAGAAAAGGAATTTAGAACCACAATTATGATTATAAGTTATTGATGTGATTATGGACAGGAATTGTTGATTGATGTTACAGGGATAAAACATTGTTGGTGGACTTTTAACATGCAGAAGATAATAGATTTTATGGTCTATTTAATTATTCTAATGGATTGCTCGTTCCGCTGCAACTATTGTTGAAATTTTATCATTTACCATATGTTCTAAATCTCTGATTTAATTCTGTTGAAGGCTATTGATAATTTATTTATCTTTAGTCGTGATATTCTTTACTGGGCTAGTTGTGCT
The DNA here is from genome assembly GCA_016801055.1 of Panax notoginseng. Lineage (NCBI taxonomy): Eukaryota > Viridiplantae > Streptophyta > Magnoliopsida > Apiales > Araliaceae > Panax > Panax notoginseng. The sequence continues at coordinate 18,940,718 of CM029018.1, forward strand.
CACCCTTCTGTTTCACAATTCCTTTCAGGTAATAAGAGTGTAGCTGGGTCGAGCGGGGATAACAGGGAAATAGAACGGTGGTCATCATTTTGTAATTATATTTGGTGAATCATCTAGGGCGAAACGAACCCAACGTTGGAAGGGTATTTTGCCACTATCATACAAGATGTCTAATGACATACAACCTCGTGTCATCATAAGACAGGGATGTGCTCATCCACTTGCTGAGTATATATACGAGCACTACCTATATAATCTTGGTGTTTATTTGAAGTATAATTCACGATTAAAGACAGTGAAGATAATAATATGTCAAGAGAAGACTCACCATTGGAAATAATATGATAGTAATCTTCTTATTTTTCTTTGGGGTCTATTGGGTCAACCAAGGATAATTCTGTGGCCATATGATATCTATCATAACCTAGAAGCATGGCCTCCCATGTACAAAGGTTTCCTTGAGCACTTCCCAAAGATTCTCATTTCTAAAACAGTTTTTGACTATACCTTTATGTAAGGCGTCATTGTGAGGTGATGTCCACGGTTGGGACATGAGTCACATTTGGTATATATTTGTATCCAAACTCACATCATATGTGTTGTTGTATTTTGCACGATAATTATTGTAATAAAGTTGTAGTTGTTTTCTGTACCACGTATTTGGCGACTCAGAATGGGTTGGATGGAATAGACCTGTTTTGGGGTCGTTACAATTAGTATAATTATAAACAGGAACTATGATTTGGTATAACCATGTCTTTGATGTTTCAGGTAAAGACATGTGATGAAAATTATCTTCGTCCTGGGTGCGAAGAGGAATTTAGAATCACAATTATGATTATGAGTTATTCATATGATTGTGGACCAGAACTGTTTATTGATGTTACAGGGATAAAACATTATTGGTGAATTTTTAACATGTAGAAGATAATAGACTTTGTAGTCTATTTGACTCTTCTAATGGATTGCTCGTTCCACTGCAACTATGGTTAAAATTTTTATCATCTACTGTAAGACCCCGAATTTTATGAAATAAAAGTATTCAATTTTTCTTATAATTACTATTCAGTAAATGGTTAAATTGATAAATATTAAAGTTAAGGGTGATATATGAATTTTTTTTCAAAATACACAAGTGGTTATAAAATATTCACTGTTGTCGGGGAATATTCGTTTGGTCGTGGAATATTCTTTCTGTCGGGGAATATTCGTACGACGGCGCAACCATTTGTGGGCCCCATAACAGAATAATTGTCGGGTGAAGAAAACGATAAATTTGAGTTTTTACAAATAACGGCGTAGTTGTTACCGTTAACACTGTTAAAATACCCGGTGGTTAAAATACAGTAATACGCGTGGTTGCACAGTAGCACACGATATTGCATAGTATTTTTGAAATTATTGATTCTTACGTAAGAAGGCACTACTCAATAATTGTTACAGTAATTACTGTTCAATATTTTATTTTATTGATTCAATAATTGCTACGTTAAAATTTTATATTATTGTTGTTCAATAATTGTCACTGCACAGTATTTCCCATTATCAGATCAATAATTCATATTATTTGAAAAATATTATTAGATAACATTATTGGCAATGTCTAAAAAGTTCTGTCTAAGGAGAGGTTTGGTCACCTAATTGCGCGCCAGTAAGGAGAAATTCTTATTGGAAAGCCCCCTCTTTCCTGGGAACGGCCTGGTTGTCATAAATGTGATTCTTTAATATTATTTGTGAATAATTAATTATTGATTCATATGATAAGGAAATATTTATTTTATGTGGATATAAATATGGGAAATATTTTTGTGGTTAAAAATGAAGGAGTTAATGTTGAGGTGTTTTATCTGTATTTTTGTCGGAACGGAGGTATTGAAAATCAAATTAGGGTTTTTAAGATATTTTGCGAGGGTTATAATTTTTAATCCGACCATTGGATCGTGGTAATATTTGGATTTGTTATACATATATAAGTTGAGTATATGTCCACAAATTTTGAACCGTTAAAAATGAACGTATGATTTGTTATGAATTTTACGAGATGACTAGTTCAGAAATTGTTGAATTTTCGGAGTTAATCATTTTGGTAGAAATTCTAGAATTTGTGGGCCCCACTCCTGGTTGGTGAGGAAATGTGCTGAGATTTTTATTCAAATATGGTAGGTGGGAATAGTAGCAGGTAAAGCCATCAGGTTACAGGTTAAGTCTGATTCGGCGTGCTAACATTTTCCTATAAATAGAGGGCTAACTTAGAATTGAAAATCACACCAGAATTCATAAATTTTCTCTTTTTCTCTCTCTAGATTAATTAGTGTATTTTGTGAGTATTAAAATACTCTGTGAGTTTCTATTCATCAGTGCAAGTTTCCTTCAGCCTTATACCGATCAGAAGTACTGCTCTTTTGAGGTAAGGGATAGTAAGAGATTTTAAGGGTTGTTATGTTTTTCAGTTTCGTAATTTTTCTGACCTTAAAAAATTTTGGAAAAATTTAAAATGATATTTTGATGAGTTTTCTTGATTGTGTCTAAAAATAGTGATTTTTGGATGTATAGATTAAGAGTTATGAATTTTATTAGAAAAAACTATTTTAAAAGTAACTGCTTATAACTCCTTGTAGTTAACTCCAAAATTGATGAAATTTTTATTGGGAGTACATGTATATGATAGGAGTATACTCTGTGAATTTTAGAATTTTTAGATAAAAGTACAATTTTTGATAAATGTCTAAATATTCGGCTGTTTTGGCCATATGAAAAATAGTAAATGACTTTTAAAAATTCTGAGAAAAATATATATTCACTATGAGACTATATTATGCTAAATTCCAAAAAAGAAATATTTTTGGAACTGATTTGGTATTTTTCATGAAAATAGTCTAGTTATAAGTAAATGAATTAAATATGTTTTGTGAATTAAGAAAATTAAAAAATAGGATTTTATGGCTTGAGAATCCTATATGAGGTATATGCAGATTTTTGATGAGGGTTTTTGGTTATTGGTGATGAAATCTTATGAGTTTGGCATTTTAGAATGATTAAATGTATTATTTAGTAAAGTGTAAACAATTAAAATAAATTGTTTATAAGCTTAAGAAATATTATTCTTTCAATATCATTATACCGAAATATTGGTATGTATTTTATTGTGGAATTTCTACCTTTTTGTGTCGAGTTACTATTCACGAGTTACTATTCACGAGTTACTATTTATGATTTACTATTCACGAGTTACTATTCACGAAAAAATTAGTTTCTTTTTCTAACCAAATTATAGTTGATTTACGAATATTACTCTTGAGATTAAAACTATATGTTGATCATATTATTTTTATTATTATATATAACATTTTTATAACCCTAATGATGATATTTCTCTTTGACTCGAGTGTAAAGATGGGTAGATTTTTGGTATGATCATGACTATGGGATCTCTTTGGCCAGTAGTGCAAAGTTAAATTGTTGATTGGTATGATCATGACCATTAAATTTATAAGTGAATGTCTTTAGCTTAAGTGTAAAGGTGAATTGATCAACATGGTTATAATTATTGTTTATATAAATTCTGAAATGATTATATATTTCTTTGAGATATTAATATATTTGGCCTGTAGTGCAAATATGAATTGTTGATGAATATCTTTGGCATGTAGTGCAAAGATGGCCTGTTGATGAATATCTTTGGCCTGTAGTGCAAATATGAACTGTTGTTGAATATCTTTGGCCCGTAGTGCAAAGATGGTTTGTTGATGAATATCTTTGGCCCGTAGTGCAAAGATGGATTTGTTAGTATGATTATAAACAGGAACTGTGATTTGGTATAACCATGATCTTTGATGTTTCAGGTAAAGACAGGTGATGAAAATATTTGGCCGTAGTGCAAATATGAACTGTTGAGGAATATCTTTGGCATGTAGTGCAAAGATGAATTATTGATGAATATCTTTGGCCTGTATTGCACAGATGAATTGTTGATGAATATCTTTGGCCCGTAGTGCAAAGATGACATGTTGTTGAATATCTTTGGCCAGTAGTGCAAAGATGAACAGAGGTTGAGATGAACATTACCAACTGGTGATACAAATGAATATCTTTGGTCGTAGTGCAAAGATGAAGTTATTAGTATGATTATGAACAGGAAATGTGATTTGGTGTAACCATGATCTTTGATGTTTCAGGTAAAGATAGGTGATGAAAATTATCTTCGTCCTAGATGAGAAGAGGAATTTAGAACTACAGTTATGATTATGAGTTATTCATATGATTGTGGACCAGAATTATTAATTGATCTTACAAGGATAAAACATTGTTGGTGGATTTTTAACATGGAGAAGATAATAGACTTTATAGTCTATTTGACTCTTCTAATGGATTGCTCGTTCCGTTGCAACTATGGTTGAAATTTTTATCATTTACCATATGTTTTAAATCTCTGATTTATTATTGATGAAGGCTATTGATAATTTAATTATCTGTAGTCATGATATTCTTACTGAGCTAGTTGTGCTCACCCTTTTGCTTCACAATTCCTTTCAGGTAATAAGAGTGTAGCTGGGTCGAGCGAGGGTAACGGGGAAATAGAACGGTGGTCTCTAGCTGTGGATTTTCTCCCGAAGCAGTATAGAAAAGTTCATTTAGTAGTTTTATTTGGTGAATCTAATAGGGTAAGGTGTACCCAACGTTGGAAGGATGTTTTGCCACTATCATACAAGATGTCTAACGACATACAACCTCGTGTCATCATAAGACAGGAATGTGCTCATCCACTTGCTGAGTATATATACGAGCACTACCTATATAATATTGGTATTTGTTTGTAGTATAATTCTAAATTAGAGACAATAGAGATAATAATATGTTAAGAGAAGACTCACCATTGGGAAGAATATGATAGTAATCTTTTCGTTTTTCTTTGGGGTCTATTGGGTCAACCAAGGATAATTCTGTGGCCATATGATATCTATCATAACCTAGACGCATGGCCTCCCATGTACGAAGGTTTCCTTGAGCACTTCCCAATGATTCTAATTTCTAAAACAGTTTTTGACAATACCTTTATGTAAGGTGTCATTGTGAGGTGATGTCCACGGTTGGAACAAGAGTTACATTTGGTATATATTTGTATCCAAACTCACAGCATATGTGTTATTGTATTTTGCACGACAATTATTGTAATAAAATTGTAGTTATTTTCTGTACCATGTATTTGGCGACTCAGAATAGGTTGGATGGAATGGACCTATTTTGGGGTTGTCACATCTACCATATGTTCTAAATCTCTGATTTAATTCTGTTGAAGGCTATTGATAACTTATTTATCTTTAGTCATGATATTCTTTATTGAGCTAGTTGTGCTCACCCTTCTGTTTTACAATTCCTTTCAGGTAATAAGAGTGTAGCTGGGTCAAGCGGGGGTAACAGGGGAATAGAACGGTGGTCATCATTTAGTAGTTATATTTGGTGAATCATCTAGGGTGAAGCGAACCCAACGTTGGAAGGGTGTTTTGCCACTATCATACAAGATGTCTAATGACATACAACCTCGTGTCATCATAAGACAGGATTGTGCTCATCCACTTACTGAGTATATTTACGAGCACTACCTATATAATCTTGGTATTTTTTAAAATATAATTCTCAATTAGAGACAGTGGAGATAATGATAAGTCAAGAGAAGACTCACCATTGGGAAGAATATGATAGTAATCTTCTCGTTTTTTCTTTGGGGTATATTGGGTCAACCAAGGATAATTCTGTGGCCATATGATATCTATCACAACCTAGAAGCATGGCCTCCCATGTACAAAGGTTTCCTTAAGCACTTCCCAAAGATTTTAATTTCTAAAACAGTTTTTGACTATACCTTTATGTAAGGTGTCATTGTGTGGTCGTTACAGTTGGTATCAGAGCTTAGGGATATGGTCTCTGGCGGAGATCGGAGAATATAACTAGGAGGGGAGAGATGAGTAAATCCTTCGCTAGTGTGTCCTACCTAAGCTTATTTGTTGGTCAGTCATAATATCGGGATATTATGTGATATGTCAATTTGTTTAATTAACTATTATTTTATGGCAGTATTTGAGAATGGCTGCTGAGAATGTTAACAATGGAGTGAATGAGACCGTGGGGATACCTCTAATCACTAACCATAATAATGTGATGTCAGACGAAGAAGGAATTAGAGATATCCATGTAGTGAGTGAAGAATTGATAGTTGCACCTGAGATAGTCGCAGAGGTAACAGCTGAGAGTGAGGAAGAAGCGGAAGAAGAGGTACCTGAGAAAAGTTTATTAGAGGTATTATATGATCAAAATGTAGAATTTCAAAATCGTATTCTTGAGTTAGAAGAGCAGGCTGAAGAATGACAGGCGGTCGTGGAACAAAAGGATGCAACAATTCAACCTTGTGTTACCCGATATGTGATGCTTGAACAGAAGCATTCTTTGGTAGAGTATAAGATGATAAAGATGGAGTCTGAGCTGAAAGAAGAAAAAACTGAACGAGTGAGAATAAGTGATGCATGGGCAAAAGCCGCACGACACGTGGATATTGTGGAAAGAGATGTCCGATCTAAGAAGGCTAAAATAGATTATATGAATTTCTCTTTTTGGAAAGCAATTGGGAGAACCCAACATCGAGTTTTGAATTACCTTGTACAGAGCGGTCAACCTGAATCCGATATGGATCGAAGATTGATGATTCAGATCATGAATCAGGAGTACGATGAGGCAGTTAAGGGAAGAATATGCCCTATAGAAAAGTATATTCCAACGGTAGTGATGACGCCAAATGCTGCCCCAGACACGTCAAAGTCGGGTAGTTCAAGGGAAAGCGGTTGTCATGACTTCCCAACAAGTGAGGAACCCAAATGAAGTTATCACGGGAGATGAGCAATGGAGAAATCATGATGACCCGGGAGATAGAATCTGAAATGAAAGCAAGGTATTCTCAACTTTTTGAAATACCAGGAACGACCCCGAATTTGGTAATGATAATTTATTCAGCATTATCTTAGTCATAATATTTCTTACTGGGCTAGTTGAGCTCACCCTTTCTTCCACTGTTCTCTTCAGGAAATGAGAACGTAGCTGGCGCAAGTCGGGAAACGGAGTGATGGTCCGAATGATAATATTAGTTAGTAGTTCTCACTATTCTATATAATGGTGTGTTAATAAATGTAATGAGGACTCCTTTTGAGTATGAATACTCTCTAGAAGATAATATTTGTATTCAAACTCACAGTTTATGTTTTGTCGTATTGTACACGACAGTTGTATTAGTAAGTTGTATTTGTATTCTGTACTATGTATCTGATGACCCAAGATGGGTGATGTATACCTAATTTTGTGGGCGTCACAGTTGGTATCAGAGCTTAGGGATATGATCCCTGGCTAAGATGTGAGAATAGAACTAGGAGGGGAGAGACGGGAAATTCCTTCGCTAGTATGACCTACCTAAGTTTATTTGCATTGTATTTAATTGGTCGGTCATAATATAAGGATAATATATGACATATCAATTAACTTTTATTTTGTGGCAGTATCTGAAAATGGCATATGGGAATGTTGAGAATAGCAATGGAGCACAGGCGACTGTTGATTCACCACATATCAATAATCAGAATAATGTGCATCAGGAAGGTGACAATCCTCATGCAAACAACAACACTGACCAGATGATGAATGATGGAATGTTCAGAAGCTTTATGCAGTTCATGCAACAGCAGGCGAAAGCGGCTCCTGTTCAAAATGTAGGTGAAAACACTGAAAACTCTCGGACGGTCACCGCTAAACAGTTCAAAGAGCTGGGACCACCAGAGTTTAAGGGAGAGCCAAAACCACTTATAGCGGAAACATGGATAAAGCAGATTACCAAGATATTTGATGTCTTGGGATGCTCCGAGGAGCAAAAGGTTCCCTTTGCCGCCTTTATGTTGCGAGGAGAGGCAAATTACTGGTGGGAATCGATTAAGCGTACTCAACCTGCCGCACTGAAGATGTCTTGGGAGAAGTTCCAAGAGCTGTTCAATGACAAATACTTTCCCGAAAGTGTTCGTCACATGAAGGAGGTGGAGTTCATCAAATTGGAGCAGAATAATATGACCGTGTCGCAGTATGAGGCTAAATTTGCTGAGTTGTCTCGATTTGCGTCCCACTTGGTGGATAATGAAGAGCGAATGACGCGAATATTTTTGCGAGGTTTGAAACCTGAGATACGTCAACATCTTATTTCTCATAAACTGTGTTTGTATTCAGATGTTGTGAATAGGGCTCAGTTAGTGGAGCGCGATAACGAGTCAACGCAACTAAAAAAGAGCAGTCGGCAAAATGATAATACCAGTGAGAGCAGTCATCGAAGCGGTGACAACAAGCGTGAAGGGAATCAACAGGCCAGAAATGGTAACCACTTCGGTGGTAATCAGGGCCAAAACAATAAGAATGGTCATTTCAAGAAGAGGAGATTCAACAATGATAGAAAGACGTCAGCACCAGCACCCGTTGTTAAGGAAGGAGAACGACCACCTATCATATGTTTCAAATGTGGAGGGGAGGGGCACATCAGTCCAAACTGCGCGATGCCGTCTAAAGCATGTTATAATTGTGGAAGAGAAGGTCATTTAGCTCAATTTTGTCGTTTACCAAAAATAAGTTCAGCCAAGATGGAGACACCAAAGGCCGTCCCAGAAAAGTCAAAACCGGTAGTGCAAGGGAGAGCGTTTGTTGTGACCTCCCAGAAAGTAAGGAACCCGAATGAGGTCATCACGGGTAAGCTTATCATAAACTCTAACGAAGTCTATACTTTATTTGATATCGGTTCTACCCATTCTTTTATTTCTCCTACTTGCGCTCATCGATTAAATTTGACTCCGGAGAAATTAGACTTCGATTTATCTGTTGAAACTCCATTGGGAGAAATCTTCATTACATCCACGGTTTATAAGTCTTGTTTGGTTCAAGTAGGTACCCACACATTACCTGTCAATCTGATTTCATTAAAAATACTTGCATTTGACTTGATTCTAGGGATTGATTGGTTAACTACTCATCATGCAAAAATTGATTATTTTCGTAAGGTTGTAAGCTTTCATATTCCTAATCGACCTATTATGCGAATTCAAGTAACCAAACCATTAAAATCAATCGCTGTCATCTCAAGCTATAAAGTTATTCGTTTATTGAAAAATGGATGTCAAGCTTTCTTAGCTCATGTCACGGATCTAAACAAAAATACGTCAGTTTTGAATGATATTTCTATTGTTAATAAATTCCCTGACGTATTTTCTGAAGAACTTCCTGGCCTACCCCCAGAGTGTGAAATTGTATTTTGTATCGACCTTGAATCCGGTACAAAATCCATTTCCAAATCCCCATATCGAATGGCTCCTATTGAACTTCAGGAGTTAAAGATCCAACTGCAGGAATTATTAGACATTGGCTTTATTCGTCCTAGTACTTCTCCTTGGGGTGCTCCTGTGCTATTCGTGAAGAAGAAAGATGGAAGTATGCGACTTTGTATTGATTATCGGGAGTTGAATTATGTCACCATCAAAAACAGGTACCCATTGCCACGTATTGATGACCTGTTTGACCAGTTGCAAGGAGCACAATTCTTTTCAAAGATCGATCTTCGTTCTGGATATCATCAGCTGAAGGTTAGAACTGAGGATATTCCAAAGACGACTTTCAGAACTCGGTACGGGCATTATGAATTCCTAGTCATGTCCTTTAGATTGACTAATGCTCCTGCTACCTTCATGGATATGATGAACCGGGTATTCAAGGAATATTTGGATCACTTTGTGGTCGTCTTTATTGATGACATCCTTATTTATTCCAAAAGCCGTGAAGATCATGAGCAACACTTGAGGCTGGTACTCCAAAAGCTTCGTGAATACAAGCTTTATGCCAAGTTGAAGAAATGCGAGTTCTGGCTGGAGGAGGTAGCATTCCTTGGGCACGTAGTATCAAGTCGTGGAATATCGGTTGACCCGGCAAAGATTGAAGCTATTCAAAGCTGGGAGCAACCTAAATCAGTGACCGAAGTACGTAGCTTTCTTGGTTTAGCTGGTTATTATCGGAGATTCGTGGAAGGATTTTCTCGAATCGCTACTCCATTAACTCAGCTGACTCGAAAAGATACAAAGTTCGGTTGGAGCGAAGAATGTGAGAAGAGTTTTCAAGAATTCAAGAGGAGACTCATTTCAGCACCTGTTCTAACAATACCATCTGGCTCGGAGGGATTTGTCATCTACAGTGATGCTTCGAGCAAAGGGTTGGGATGCGTTCTCATGCAACATGGAAAAGTCATAGCCTATGCATTAAGACAACTCAAGGAATATGAGAGGAATTATCCTACTCATGATCTAGAGTTGGCAGCTGTTGTCTTTGCACTTAAAATTTGGAGGCATTACTTGTATGGGGAGAAGGTGGAGATCTTTACGGATCATAAAAGCCTCAAATATTTCTTCACTCAAAAAGAACTCAACATGTGACAACGACGTTGGCTTGAACTATTGAAAGATTATGATCATACCATTCAATACCATCCTGGAAAAGCGAACGTGGTAGCTGACGCATTGAGTAGAAGATCATATGCAAGTACGAGTGCGATATTGTCAACACAAAGGCCCATTTTGTGTGACTTGCAAAGGATGGAGATAGAGTTAAAGACTCCAGGGACCCATGTGATGATGACGAATATACGAGTAGAACCAACTTTAATCGATAAAGTTTAAGTTGCTCAAGCTACAGACCTGGAGCTGATGCGTATGAGGAAGAAAGTGCAAGAAGGTGCTATGCCGGAAGTAAGAATCGATGAAGAAGGAATACTTCGAGTCAACTCCAGATTTTGTGTTCCTAACAACCCTGATTTAAAGTATGAAATTATGATGGAGGCGCACAACACACCGTTTGCAATCTATCCTGGAAGTACCAAAATGTATCATGATCTTCGTCATACATTTTGGTGGAGCAATATGAAGAGAGAGATAGCGTTGTTTATCTCGAGGTGTTTAACTTGTCAACTAGTCAAAGCAGAGCATCAAGTACCAAAAGGTCCATTGCAACCACTTGAAATTCTAAAATGGAAGTGGGAGAACATTACCATGGATTTTGTTACCGGTCTTTCTAGGGTTTCTCAAGGTATTGATGCGATTTGGGTCATTGTTGATAGATTGACCAAGTCTGCTCATTTCTTACCGATACGAGAAACTTATACACTTGAACGTCTTGGTCGTATGTACATAAACGAGATTGTAAGACTGCATGGTTTGCCAGTATCTATAGTTTCTGATCGAGACCCAAGATTCACTTCACGATTTTGGGTTAGTTTACAAAAAGCTATGGGCACAGATTTACGATTTAGTTCGGCATATCATCCTCAGACGGACGGACAATCAGAGAGGACTATTCAAACTCTAGAAGATTTATTAAGACTCTGTGTCCTTGACTTCAAGGGAAGTTGGGACAAGTTCTTACCATTGGTGGAGTTTTCCTACAACAACAGTTATCAAGCAAGTATTGGCATGGCTCCATTCGAAGCATTGTATGGAAGAAAATGTCGTTCTCCAGTATGCTGGGATGAGGTGGGTGAAGCAACGTTGTTGGGACCGGAGTTGGTATGTATGACTACAGAAAAGATTCAAACGATCCGACAACGTATAAAAACCTCACAAGATCGACAAAAGAGTTATGCTGATCTTCATCGAAAGGACGTGGAATTTGATGTAGGAGATCATGTGTTCTTACGTGTTGCTCCATGGAAAGGAGTTACGAGATTTGGAAAGAGAGGAAAGCTCAATCCTCGATTCATCGGTCCATTTTTAATCCTCGATCGAGTAGGAACTGTGGCTTATAGACTCGCTTTACCGCCAAGTATGTCTCGTGTTCATAACGTTTTTCACATATCCATGTTACGCAAATATGTGGAAGACCCGAACCACATTATTGAGTTAGAACCGGACGAAATAGCGGAGGATTTGACGTATGAAGAAGTTCCTGTTCAAATCTTGGATAAAAAGGAACATATTCTACGCTCCAAGGTTATACCTCAAGTCAAAGTTTTGTGGAGAAACCACGATGTTGAGGAAATAACTTGGGAGTTAGAATCTGAAATGAAATCAAGGTATCCTTACCTCTTCGACATACCAGGTACGTACCCTAATTTCGAGGGCGAAATTTCATAAGAAGGGGAGGTTGTAAGACCCCAACTTTTATAAATAAAAATGAATTTTCTATAAATATCATTTTTGAATAATATGGAGTTAATTTGATATAATGTTATAGTTGTGGGTAATATTTATAAATTTTGCAAAGTACGCAAGTTGTTATATAATATTCGATTGGTCGGGGAATATTCGTTTTAACAGGGAATATTCGTACAACGGCACTGTGACGCCCCCAGAATAGGTATACAACACCCATTCTGAGTCGCCAAATACATGGTACAGAAAGCAAACTACAACTTCAATAATACAATTGTCGTGCAAAATACGACAACACATACTGTGAGTTTAAATACAAATATTGTCTTCTAGACAATATCCACACTCAAATAAATCCTCATTACAATTATTCAAACACTATTTTACAGAAATTGTGAGGACTGCTAATACATCTTTCTAGAACCATCACTCCATACCCCGACTAGATCCTGCTATGTTCTCACCTCCTGAGAAGAAAAATGGAACAAAAAGGAAAAGGGTGAGCTCAACTAGCCCAGTAAAGAATATTATGACTAAGATAATATACAACAAATTATCGTTAGTCTTCAACAGGGAAAAATCTGATAAAATATAATCGACAACAAGTTTTAGATCAACAACTGCAGCGGAAACAGCAAACCATTAGAAGAGTCAAGTAGAGAAAGAATTCTACTATCTTCTAAGATTTAAAAGTCCATCATCAATATTTTATCCCTGTAACATCAATTAATAATCATCTTTAACCAAATATTCATCTTTGCACTACAGGCCAAAGATATTCATTTGTATCATCAGTCGGTCATGTTCATCTCAACACCTGTTCATCTTTGCACTACAGGCCAAAGATATTCATCAAGTAATTATACATCTTTGCACTACAGGCCAAAGATATTCAGTAATATCATCATTTAGGACTGAGGATGATGAAAAATATCTTAAAGAGAACGAATCCAATGAGACAGAAGGACAAATAGTAGGGATTCGTATAACAGTTTATCCAAGATCAATAATACTTCATAATAATCAATTGTGAAGCAGAATTCAAAAATAAAGATCAAAACATGGATACAATCAAAGATAGTAACCATAATAGACATCTTGGACAAAAAGGGAAAATTTTATTTTTCGGTGAATAGTGCCGTATTCGTGAATAGTGCCGTATACGTGAATAGTGCCGTATACGTGAATAGTAACCCCCGACACAAAAAGTTCCAAATTTGATAAAAACTCATATCAATATTTCAGCATAATGATATTGAAGAAAATAATATCATTAAGAAGAAAATAATATCCCTTACCTCAAAATATCAGTACTTCTGGTCGGAATACCGGTATAAGGCTGAAAGAAACTTGCTCTGATGAATAGAAACTCTCAAAGTATCTAAATACTCACAAAATACACTCAATAATCTAGAGAGAGAAAGAGAGAAAACTTGTTTCTGGTGTGATTTTCAATTCTAACTTAGCCCTCTATTTATAGGAAAATTTTGGTAGGTTTGACCTGCAACCTGATGGCTTTACCTGCTACTATTCCCACCCACCACATTTGAAATATAATTCAGCACATTTCTTCACCAACCACAAGTGGGGCCCACCAATTCTAGAATTTTCCACCAAAATGATAAACTCCGAAAATTCAACAATTTCTGAACCAGTCATCTTGTAAAATTCATAATAAATCATACGTTCATTTTTAACGGTTCAAAATTTGTGGACATATACTCAACTTATATATGTATAACATATCCAAAAATTACCACGATCCAACGGTCGGATTAAAAATTATAACCCCCGCAAAATATCTCAAAAACCCTGATTTTTAATACCTCCATTCCGACAAAAATACTGATAAAAACCTCAACATTAACTCCTTCATTTTTAACCACAAAAATATATCCCTCATTTATATCCACATAAAATAAATATTTCCTTATCATATGAATCAATAATTAATTATTCACAAATAATATTACAGAATCACATTTATGACAACCAGGCCGTTCCCAGGAAAGAGGGGGCTTTCCAATAAGGATTTCTCCTTACTGGCGCGCAATTAGATGACCAAACCTCTCCTTAGACAGAACTTTCTAGACATTGCCAATAATGTTATCTAATAATATTATTCAAATAATATGAATTATTGATCTGATAAATGAAAATACTGTGCAGCAACAATTATTGAAACAACAATAATATAAAATATCAACGCAGCAATTATTGAATCAATAAAATAAAATATTGAATAATAACTACTGTAACAATTATTGAGTAGTGCCTTCTTACGTAAGAATCAATAATTGGTGCAATACCGTGTGCTACTGTATTTTAACCACCGGGTATTCCAACAGTATTAACGGTAACAACTACGCCGTTATTTATAAACAACTTATACTTGTCGTTTTCTTCATCCAATCGCTTTCCGTTATGGGGCCCACACAAGGCTGCGTCGTCGTACGAATATTCCCCGACAGCAAGAATATTCCACGACCAACCGAATATTCACCGACCAAAAATAAATATTTTATAACCACTTGCTTATTTTGCAAAATTTGCACATTTCACCCATAACCAAAGTATTATATCAAATTAACCCCTTATTATTCACAATAATATTTAGAGAAAATTTGATTTTATTCATTAATAAGTTGGGGTCTTACAACCTCCCCTCCTTATGAAATTTCGTCCTCGAAATTGACGTACGTACCTGATGTTTCAAAAAGGTGAGGATACCTCGCTTTCATTTCTGATTCCAACTCCCAGGTCATTTCTTCAATAGCATGGTTTCTCCACAAAACCTTAACTTGTGGTATAACCTTCGTGCGTAGGACATGCTCTTTCCTATCCAAGATCTTAACAGGTACCTCCTCGTACGTTAAATCTTCAGCTATCTCGTCTGGTTCTAACTCAATAATGTGGTTCGGGTCTTTAACATATTTACGAAGCATAGATATGTGAAAAACATTATGAACACGAGACATGCTTGGAGGTAATGCGAGTCTATATGCCACATTTCCTATTCGCTCAAGAATCTCAAATGGACCAACAAATCTTGGATTGAGCTTTCCTCTCTTCCCAAATCTTGTAACTCCCTTCCATGGTGCAACACGTAACAATACATGATCCCCAATATTAAATTCCACGTCCTTCCGATGAAGATCCGCATAACTCTTTTGTCGATCCTGTGCCGTTTGTATACGTTGTCGAATCGTTTGGATCTTCTCTGTAGTAATGCGTACCAATTCTGGTCCCAACAATGTTGCTTCACCCACCTCGTCCCAGCATACTGGAGAACGACATTTTCTTCCATACAACGCCTCAAATGGAGCCATACCTATGCTCGCCTGATAACTGTTGTTGTAGGAGAATTCCACCAATGGTAGGTACTTATCCCAACTCCCTTTGAGATCTAAGACACAAAGTCTTAATAGATCTTCAAGAGTTTGAATAGTCCTCTCTGATTGTCCGTCCGTTTGAGGATGGTATGCTGAACTGAATCGTAAATCCGTGCCCATAGCTTTCTGCAAGCTAACCCAAAATCGTGAAGTGAATCTTGGGTCACGATCCGAAACTATGGATACTGGCATGCCATGCAATCTCACAATCTCGTTCACGTACATACTAGCAAGACGTTCAAGGGAATAAGTCTCACGTATCGGCAAGAAATGAGCGGACTTGGTTAATCTATCAACAATAACCCAAATCGCATCTATGCCTTGAGAAACCTTGGGAAGACCTGTAACAAAATCCATAGTAATGTGTTCCCACTTCCATTTCGGAATCTCAAGTGGTTGCAATGGACCCTTTGGTACTTGATGCTCCGCTTTTACACGTTGACAAGTTAAACATCTCGAGATAAACTCCGCGATCTCTCTTTTCATATTGCTCCACCAAAATGTATGTCGAAGATCGTGATACATTTTGGTACTCCCAGGATGGATTGCAAACGGTGTGTTGTGTGCCTCCATCATTATTCTATGCTTCAAGTCAAAATCGTTAGGAACACAAAGTCTGGAGTTGACTCGAAGTATTCCTTCTTCATCGATTCTTGCTTCTGGAATAGCACCTTCTTGCACTTTCTTCTTCATACGCATCAGCTCTATATCCGTAGCTTGAGCAGCTTTAACTTTATCGATTAAAGTCGGTTCTACTCGTATATTTGATATCATCATGTGGGTACTTGGAGCCTTCATCTCTATCTCCATCCTTTGCAAGTCATACAAAATGGGCCTTTGTGTTAAAAACATTGCACTCGTACCCGCATATGATCTTCTACTCAATGCGTCAGCTACTACGTTTGCTTTTCCAGGATGGTATTGGATGGTATGATCGTAATCTTTCAACAGCTCAAGCCAACGTCGTTGCCGCATGTTGAGTTCCTTTTGGGTGAAGAAATATTTGAGGCTTTTATGATCTGTATAGATCTCCACTTTCTCCCCATACAGGTAGTGTCTCCAGATCTTCAACGCAAAAACGACTGCTGCCAACTCCAAATCATGAGTAGGATAATTCCTCTCATATTCTTTGAGTTGTCGTGAGGCATAGGCTATGACTTTCCCATGTTGCATGAGAACACATCCTAACCCTTTGCCTGAAGCATCGCTGTAGATAACAAATCCATCCGAACCAGATGGTATTGTCAAAACAGGTGCCGAAATGAGTCTCCTCTTGAGTTCTTGGAAACTCTTCTCGCATTCCTCACTCCATACGAATTTTGTATCTTTCCGAGTCAGCTGAGTTAACGGAGTAGCGATTCGAGAAAATCCTTCCACAAATCTCCGATAATAACCAGCTAAGCCCAGAAAGCTACGTACTTCGGTTACCGACTTCGGTTGCTCCCAACTTTGTATGGCTTCAATCTTCGCCGGGTCGACAGATACTCCATGTTTTGACACCACGTGCCCAAGGAATGCTACTTCCTCAAGCCAGAACTCGCATTTCTTCAGTTTGGCATATAGCTTGTTTTCACGAAGCCTTTGCAGTACCAGCTTCAAATGGCGCTCATGATCTTCACGGCTTTTGGAATAGATGAGGATGTCATCAATAAAGACAACAACGAACTGATCCAAATATTCTTTGAATACACGGTTCATCATATCCATGAAGGCAGCAGGAGCATTAGTCAATCCAAAAGACATTACTAAGAATTCATAATGCCCGTACCGAGTTCTGAAGGCAGTCTTTGGAATATCCTCAGTTTTAATCTTCAGCTGATGATATCCAGAACGAAGATCGATCTTTGAAAAGAATTGTGCTCCTTGCAACTGGTCAAACAGGTCATCAATGCGAGGTAGCGGATACCTATTCTTGATGGTGACATGGTTCAATTCTCGATAGTCAATACAAAGTCGCATACTCCCGTCTTTCTTCTTTACGAATAAAACAGGAGCACCCCAAGGAGACGTACTAGGACGAATAAAACCGATGTCCAACAACTCCTGTAGTTGGACTTTTAACTCCTGAAGTTCAATAGGAGCCATTCGATATGGGGTTTTAGAAATGGGCTTTGTACCGGGTTCAAGGTCAATAAAGAATTCAATTTCTCGTTCCGGGGGTAGACCGGGAAGTTCTTCAGGAAATACATCGGAAAATTCTCTAACAATAGAAATATTATTCAAATCTGACTTGTCTTTGTTCAAATCCATAACATGGGCTAAGAAAGCTTGACATCCGTTTTTCAATAAACGAATAGCTTTGTGGCTTGATATGACAGTGACTGATTTTAGTGGTTTAGTAGTTTGAATTCGTATGACAGGTTGGTTAGGAATATGAAAACTAACAACCTTACGAAAACAATCAATTTTAGCATGATGAGTGGTTAACCAATCAATTCCTAAAATCACATCAAAAGCAAGTATCTTTAAAGAGATAAGATCAACAGGTAATGTGATAGTGCCAACTTGGATCATGCAAGATTTATAAACTGTAGATGTAACGAAGGTTTCACCCAACGGAGTTTCAACAGATAAGTTAAAGTCCAATTTCTCCGGAGTCAAGTTTAAACGTTGAGCACAAGCAGGAGAGATAAAAGAATGGGTAGAACCGGTATCTAGTAAAGTATAAACTTCGCAAGAATTCAAGATTAGCTTACCCGTGATCACCTCGTTCGGGTTTCTCGCGTTTTGGCCAGTAACGACAAACGCCCTTCCAGGAACCGCTGATTTCGACTTATCCGGGATAACTTTTGGAGTCACCATCCCCGCTGAACTTGGTTTTGCTACAGAACACTCTCGAGCTATATGACCTTCCTTTCCACAGTTATAACATACCTTGGATTGTTGTGGGCAGTTTGGGCTGATATGTCCCTCTTTCCCACATTTGTAACATACGACCGGTGGTCGTTCTCCTCCCCTAGAAACAGTTGATGTTTGTGCTGACGTCTTCACGTTATCATTGTTGTACCTTCTCTTCTTGAAATCTCCTCCCGACTCGCTCCTTCTATTATCACGACCACGATTACCACCAGAGTGGTTACCGCTTTTGTCCGAATGTTTTCCTCCCTGCTGGTTTTCATTGCTTCGATGACTGCCGCCACCGGTATGACCCTGGTTGTGGTCCCTCGGTTGCACATACTCATTATCTCGCTCTAATAATTGAGCCCTGTTTACAACATCTGAATATAAAGAAAATTTATGAGAGATAAGATATTGCCGAATCTCGGGTTTTAGACCTCTCAGAAACATCCTTGTCATTCGTTCCTCATTTTCGACCAAATGAGGTGCAAACCTGGATAACTCTGCAAACTTCGCCTCGTACTGGGACACCGTCATGTTGTTTTGTTCCAGTCTAATAAACTCAACCTCCTTCATATGACGAATACTTTCAGGAAAGTACTTGTCATTGAACAGTTTTTGAAATGTTTCCCAGGACATGTTGAGTGCGTCAGGCTGGGTACGCTTCACAGACTCCCACCAGTAGTCTGCCTCACCGCGGAACATAAATGTGGCGAATGGAACCTTCTGTTCCTCCGTGCATCCCAAGACATCAAATATCTTGGTAATTTGCTTGACCCACGTTTCCGCCATGATCGGATCCGGCTTTCCCTTAAATTCTGGTGGTCCCAATTCTTTGAACTGCTTAGCTGTGACAAACCGCGCGTTGTTATCATTTCCACCCGTATTCTGCACACGAGTCTCCCTCGTCTGATTTTGCATGAACTGCAAAAAGCTCCTAAACATTCCATCATTCATCGTTTGCTCGGTAACGTTGTTTACAGGAGGAATATTGCCTTCCTGTTGCACGTTCCCCTGGGTAGTGATCAAAGGTGTCTCCACGGTCTGATTTACTCCATTATTAACGTTCTCAGCTGCCATTCTTAAATACTGCCATAAAACAAGGGTTAATAGTCATGTCATATATTATCCCTATACTCTGACCGACCAAATAAACACCAAATAAACTTAGTCAGGTCATACTAGCGAAGGAATTCCCCGTCTCTCCCCTCCTAGTTCTTGTCTCACATCTCAGCCAGGGATCATATCCCTAAGCTCTGATACCAACTGTGACGCCCCCAGAATAGGTATACAACACCCATTCTGAGTCGCCAAATACATGGTACAGAAAGCAAACTACAACTTCAATAATACAATTGTCGTGCAAAATACGACAACACATACTGTGAGTTTAAATACAAATATTGTCTTCTAGACAATATCCACACTCAAATAAATCCTCATTACAATTATTCAAACACTATTTTACAGAAATAGTGAGGACTGCTAATACATCTTTCTAGAACCATCACTCCATACCCCGACTAGATCCTGCTATGTTCTCACCTCCTGAGAAGAAAAATGGAACAAAAAGGAAAAGGGTGAGCTCAACTAGCCCAGTAAAGAATATTATGACTAAGATAATATACAACAAATTATCGTTAGTCTTCAACAGGGAAAAATCTGATAAAATATAATCGACAACAAGTTTTAGATCAACAACTGCAGCGGAAACAGCAAACCATTAGAAGAGTCAAGTAGAGAAAGAATTCTACTATCTTCTAAGATTTAAAAGTCCATCATCAATATTTTATCCCTGTAACATCAATTAATAATCATCTTTAACCAAATATTCATCTTTGCACTACAGGCCAAAGATATTCATTTGTATCATCAGTCGGTCATGTTCATCTCAACACCTGTTCATCTTTGCACTACAGGCCAAAGATATTCATCAAGTAATTATACATCTTTGCACTACAGGCCAAAGATATTCAGTAATATCATCATTTAGGACTGAGGATGATGAAAAATATCTTAAAGAGAACGAATCCAATGAGACAGAAGGACAAATAGTAGGGATTCGTATAACAGTTTATCCAAGATCAATAATACTTCATAATAATCAATTGTGAAGCAGAATTCAAAAATAAAGATCAAAACATGGATACAATCAAAGATAGTAACCATAATAGACATCTTGGACAAAAAGGGAAAATTTTATTTTTCGGTGAATAGTGCCGTATTCGTGAATAGTGCCGTATACGTGAATAGTGCCGTATACGTGAATAGTAACCCCCGACACAAAAAGTTCCAAATTTGATAAAAACTCATATCAATATTTCAGCATAATGATATTGAAGAAAATAATATCATTAAGAAGAAAATAATATCCCTTACCTCAAAATATCAGTACTTCTGGTCGGAATACCGGTATAAGGCTGAAAGAAACTTGCTCTGATGAATAGAAACTCTCAAAGTATCTAAATACTCACAAAATACACTCAATAATCTAGAGAGAGAAAGAGAGAAAACTTGTTTCTGGTGTGATTTTCAATTCTAACTTAGCCCTCTATTTATAGGAAAATTTTGGTAGGTTTGACCTGCAACCTGATGGCTTTACCTGCTACTATTCCCACCCACCACATTTGAAATATAATTCAGCACATTTCTTCACCAACCACAAGTGGGGCCCACCAATTCTAGAATTTTCCACCAAAATGATAAACTCCGAAAATTCAACAATTTCTGAACCAGTCATCTTGTAAAATTCATAATAAATCATACGTTCATTTTTAACGGTTCAAAATTTGTGGACATATACTCAACTTATATATGTATAACATATCCAAAAATTACCACGATCCAACGGTCGGATTAAAAATTATAACCCCCGCAAACTATCTCAAAAACCCTGATTTTTAATACCTCCATTCCGACAAAAATACTGACAAAAACCTCAACATTAACTCCTTCATTTTTAACCACAAAAATATATCCCTCATTTATATCCACATAAAATAAATATTTCCTTATCATATGAATCAATAATTAATTATTCACAAATAATATTACAGAATCACATTTATGACAACCAGGCCGTTCCCAGGAAAGAGGGGGCTTTCCAATAAGGATTTCTCCTTACTGGCGCGCAATTAGATGACCAAACCTCTCCTTAGACAGAACTTTCTAGACATTGCCAATAATGTTATCTAATAATATTATTCAAATAATATGAATTATTGATCTGATAAATGAAAATACTGTGCAGCAACAATTATTGAAACAACAATAATATAAAATATCAACGCAGCAATTATTGAATCAATAAAATAAAATATTGAATAATAACTACTGTAACAATTATTGAGTAGTGCCTTCTTACGTAAGAATCAATAATTGGTGCAATACCGTGTGCTACTGTATTTTAACCACCGGGTATTCCAACAGTATTAACGGTAACAACTACGCCGTTATTTATAAACAACTTATACTTGTCGTTTTCTTCATCCAATCGCTTTCCGTTATGGGGCCCACACAAGGCTGCGTCGTCGTACGAATATTTCCCAACAGCAAGAATATTCCACGACCAACCGAATATTCACCGACCAAAAATAAATATTTTATAACCACTTGCTTATTTTGCAAAATTTGCACATTTCACCCATAACCAAAGTATTATATCAAATTAACCCCTTATTATTCACAATAATATTTAGAGAAAATTTGATTTTATTCATTAATAAGTTGGGGTCTTACAGGCACAATCATTGGTGGACCCCACAACGGAATTATTGTCGGATTGAGAAAACGACAAAAATATTTTATTAAAAATAACGGCGAAAGTTTTACCATTGATACTGTTGAACTACTCGGTAGTAAAAGTACAGTAATACGTGTGGTTGCATAGTAGCGCACGGTATTGATTATTAATGCTTATGTGAGAAGTCACTCAGTTTGATTCAATTATTGTCAGTTAATAATATGAATTATTTAGCGATAATGACGTTTTATTTTATTCGTATTATTAACGTAATAAAACAGAAATATCTTTTTATATAAAACATAATACTTTATTAAAGTTATTCTATAAATAGAATATATTATATTTTATTTAAAAGATTTTTCTTTAAATATGGACCGTCAGATTAGAGTAATCAATCTGGACCGTTCATGGATTAGTTACTATGCATTCTATTTTTCTATAAATAGTAGCTCATTCCTTCATTATTTCTTACAAATTTACTGAACTCTAGAGAGAGAAACTATAGAGAGAGAAGAAGAGTATTCTGCTACTTAACTACTTACTTATTTCAGTTCTTCTTTAAAACGGTAAGGGGTGTTATTCTTTCTTATTCATGAAGAGAACTGTTGTTATTTTATTATTTATTATTCTGTTGGAATAACCTGTATACGCGGTCTACCCTATACTTGGTGACATTCTTCTGTTATTCTGTTGCAACATCCTGTCTGTGTATTTTATACCGGACCTGGTTTCGTTTTTATTATTATTCTGTTGGAACATCCTATTTGTGTGTTTTACACCGAACCTGGTTCCGTTTTTTATTATTATTCTGTTGGAACATCCTGTCTGTGTGTTTTACACCGGACCTGGTTCCGTCTTGTTATTATTCTGCTGGAACATCCTGTCTGTGTGTTTTACACCGGACCTGGTTCTATTATTTATTATTCTGTCGGAATATCATGTCTGTGCGTTTACGCCGGACATGGTTCCATTATTTATTATTCTGTTGGAATAACCTGTCTGTGCGGTCTATCGCATGCCGGATGATTTCTTTTGTTATTCCATTCTTTACTATACTTAGTTGGTTAAGTTTTAACTTCTATACTCCATGAAATTAGTGGAATATCCTTGATAATTGCGGTTCATCCAGTATCTTTTCATGAAAATATTCTTCTAAGCATTCTTGAATTTTACTTCACAAAGCAGTATCATGTTGACAATTTGGACGTTATTAATTCTTGGATAAATTAATTCTTGAACTTGTTTTATTGAATTCTTATATCATTATCATCATCCTCATGTTTATAAAATGTTGAAAGTCATCTATGGCCTGTAGTGCATAGATGGACTTGGTATGATTATGACCAGGGATTATTCGGTATAATCATGACCGTAATGTTATAAATGATGTGGTAAAAGTTCTCATTGGCCGTAGTGCATTGATGGACAGTTGTTGGCATGATCATGACCATTAATGAATACACGAATATCCTTGACCGTAGTGCAGGGGTGATTCGATGATGTGAATTATTTTATTAAGTTGAATCCCAGCGATCACAGTGTTGAAAAATCTTTTAAATCATAAAAGATAGTAGAGTTTATTTTCTACTTGACTCTTTTAATGGATTGCTTATTCCGCTGCAGTTAAACTTGATGTCTATTATATTTTATCAGTTTAACATTGTTGAAGGCTAATGATAATTTATTCTGCATTATCTTAGTCATAATATTTCTTATTGGGCTAGTTGAGCTCACCCTTTCTTTCACTGTTCTCTTCAGGAAATGAGAACGTAGCTGGGGCAAGTCGGGGAACGGAGTGATGGTCCGAATGATAGTATTAGTTAGTAGTCCTCACTATTCTATGTAATGGTGTGTTAATAAATGTAATGAGGACTCCTTTTGAGTATGAATACTCTCTAGAAGATAATATTTGTATTCAAACTCACAGTTTATGTTTTGTCGTATTGTACACAACAGTTGTATTAATAAGTTGTATTTGTATTCTGTACTATGTATCTGACGACCCAAGATGGGTGATGTATACCTAATTTTGGGGGCGTCACAATAATTATATTTGGTTTCGGATAATAAGATGATAAGACTTAAAAATTACTGATCAATCAAATAATAAGCAATGAGAAGAGACAAGTTGTATCAAGTAAAAAACTCTTGAAACAAGAAATTAAGAGTTCGCAAATACAACACATATCCGAATCCTTAAACGTGAGCAGCAACGAGAGGGGCTGCGGACGAGAGGGGCTGCGGACGAGGCGACATTAGATGCGGCGCCAGAGAGAAAAGAGAGAAATCCGGTGACGACAGGCTCTTGCTCATCAAGAAAGAGATCTTCCGGAACCTTAAAGGAGTGGAAATCAGAACGGATCTAACGTTGGTGAGTAAAATTTCTACAATTGTAGAGAAAATGAGGATGCCTAGGGTTTCCCTCTCCGAATAAGTGCGGCCAAAGACGACGAGAGGAGGATCGGAGGGGCGGAAGAGGTAGATGAAGAGCCAGCCGGTGAGGAGCCCGAGGAGGACGATGATCGGAGAGGCGGAAGAGGTAGAGGAAGAGCCAGCCGGAAATAGGCGTAGTTCCCTCAGCTTTAGATGATAGAGGGAGACGACAGATGAAGATCGAAAGAATGAAATCAGATAGAGACTGCGACTTAGCAGATCCAAAAAAAGGGGATTTGTTTTAATTTGGGGGAAATTCTTTGTTCAGTTATAAAGCATAATCCTTACAAAAATATAATAGCTAACCATTGTGCTCGGGTGGTCATTGGATCAAAATTTTGAGCTAGAGGTCTGGGGATCAAATTTGATAAGTTGATGGGCTGAGTAAAAGCCTGAACCCCCAATAGAAAGTTAAAAAAAAAGCCAATCTTGTGGAAAAAAAAAAGGTCCTATCTTTCTCTTTCCAATCTCCATTTTCTTGGAATGGAGACCATGGCTTCCCTGAATCAAGCAGCCATCTTTCCCGCCAGCACCCGACCCATTACCAGTAATTTCAGCACTGGTTCAATTTCAGCTTTTGTATTCTCTATGCGGCCCCTCCAGACTCATAATCGCAGCAATAATTTGATCACAAGGGCCTCAATTGCTGTTGAACAACAGCCACAAACAAAGATTGCTCTCATAAGAATTGGTACCAGAGGGAGGTACTGTCGCCAATTTACTTTATTTTGTCATCTGGTTTTGCTTTAACTTGTTGCAATTTAGCTTTAAATGTGTCTATAAATGGTGTGGGATCTTCATAATTTTTTTGTAGATTGTGTTTTTTATCTTTATATTCAAGCTTCTTGGTGTAGCAGATAGTTCTGCTAGACTCCAGAAAATTAGATAGGGAAAGAAGAGAGAATTTAGAGAGAAGAAGAAGATAGATTGGGAAAAACTTCTATTTTCATCGATACCTAATTCATTACGACTTATATAGCAACAATGAAAAAGATGAAAACTAATCCTACCCATTGATATTTAAAAACTAATATCTACCATTAGATCACTATTCTTATTTTAGCTTAAGCTAGCCCTCATGATACGTAGCTATTCTCCCCCCTTCAAAATCCACCTTTTCCTCAAGGTGGAAGTGTTTGTATCCATAGCAAAACTTTAAATTTCTTTGCACCCATATTACTGTCCCGCTGCAATTTATCACTTCGGAAAAACTCAGGCTTGTTTCTATCATTGTTGTCATTACGTAGGACGTCAAGCTCTCCATCACCCATGAGTACTTCTCAAGAATTGCCTGCTCTGCATTATTGCTGACTTGGATTTTGCTCATGTCCAATGTAGTGTTAGCTGTGACTTGAGTCCCTCCATGGTTATGAGCTACGCAATCCAAAAGTCTTCTCTAGCAACACAACAATAACTCCAAGCTCCATTAGTTCAGCCATATTCAAATGCTTGTCCACAAAATTGAAATGAACACAACAAAGATAAGTCATTATCCCCATTAGACTAGTGAGAATCCCCAAATCTTTCTTGTCAGCAATCAAAATCTCCATCCCAATTATATGAAAGAAATAAGTCACAGCTATGACAGAGTATTTAAGCTCCCGCTTGTCCCAATGTTTATCCTTCCCTCATGCATCATAAGTATCAGTAACTAGATTACTATAGACTTCAATTGTATCATGATGATGTGGAGCATATTCTGCCTCCAAAATAGTCCTTGCTTCTTCAATCAACTCTGCAGCCTCATTACACATGTAAAGTTGCACACAGGCAAGTCCCATTTGGCTAAGAGTAACAACAAACAGTGCAGATTTTTTTTCACATTCCTCCTCAGCAACAGCTTCGCCATCAAATGCGGCACCCCATGCATGAATACCAATCAATGAAGACTTAAGATTTGAAATGAGAAATGTTTCTATTTTCCCATATCACTCAACACTGATGCAAGGAACCAAGTGCACTTGGTACAAGATACCCATTTCCACCATGCCTGTTATTGTTACCTCATTCTCCAAAACTGCAGCTATACCTTCATGGTGTATCCCTGTTTTGTTTAAGCACAACTTCCAGATCATTATGCCAATATCAAATTGTCTGCTGTTGTAAGTTGATCTTGGAGAGATTGCTACTCCAATTACAAAAGCTATTGCATGCTGATGCATAGGATTTTCCTTATAATTTGTAACAAGTGTTGTTTGCAATTCAGGGTGGGTGTACTTCGTTGAAGATACAATACCATCAAATCTGAACCCATGGCGAGTGTAGTTATTTTCTTTCTCCATTTTAAAGTAGATAGGCACACCCAAGTCTGCTTTCCAACAAATGTTATTGAGCCAATTTGAATCATCCCCTTCCACTCCATGTGCTCCACAATTTTTGTCCTCATATTCTTCAATCATGATACCTATTTCGTGTTAAGAAGCATAGCTGAATCTAACCCATCTAATAGCAATATCTTCTGCCAAGATCCTTGGTTCCTTGAATCCAGGCTTTACAAGACCCACAAAAATAAGGTGCTGAGATGGAACCCAACCATTTAGAAAATTTGATTGTAGTCTTGTATTTATCAAAGGAGTTACAATCCTAACATCATGGAACATGCTTGAATTTGGAAGACTTCGAGAAACTTTCTCCCCTGATGCATAATGTGATTTGGAAAATTGAATCCACAATGGAATAAAGTTTTGTGGCCATTACATTTTCATTTCGATATGAGGCCTCTGTTCTGTAAGCATCCTTACTTTTAGAGACGGTGTTGATCCCAATGTTGATACAATTGCTCATTAATACATCAATTTGCCAATGTGCTCCTTTAATCAACACTGACTCATCACAACCCTGCTTGCTCTTACATTCATAATGAAGCTTAAAATTATTCGCGATGAACCCATGCCCCAGACATTGTGTTAGTACAGCCTCGAAGTACTGAACATTTGTAACCTTGTTTGCTTTCTCTAGATGAAATCTACTCTCCAAAACCAGGTCTGTATAGAAAGCCCTTACGCACAACACAACCAGGAAATAGGGAAAGAAGAGAGAATTTAGAGAGAAGAGGAAGATAGATTGGGAAAAAGTTCTATTTTCATCGATACCTAATTCATTACAATAATAGACTTATATAGCAACAATGAAAAAGATGAAAACTAATCCTATCCATTGATATTTAAAAACTAATATATACCATTAGATCACTACTTTTATTTTAACTAAGCTAGCCCTCATGATACATAACACTTGGTGTAATGGGTGTTGATGTTTTCACACAATTGAGCATTGCATATGAGTAATTAGCTTTATTGTTTAGAATTAAGCATGTCAAATTTCAAATTTGAGAGAAATTTAAAGTGTTATGGATAAAACAGATTATATAAGACTGGTTAGGATGCCAAACAGATTAGTTAAGGGAATGTGATTAGGTTCTGTTCATTTACAATGTTATTAATTGGGGTAAGACAGAGTATTTCAATTGAACAGAGAACTCGATGGAATTAACTCCGAATTTCCTCTAAATGATAGCCTTGGCAAATATGTGAATGCAAACTTTTACTTTTGTCTGGTTAATATAACATTGATGACCTTGGATATATGGCTAGCAGGCTGTGTATGTGTGTGGAATTGCATTACTATTCAATATCCATCATGTTCAATTGTTGAAGAGCCTTTCTGCTAATGTTTATATATGATGTGGCAAAAGTTATATGATTCCTTTCTCTCATGAATTTCAAGTCCTATGCCTGAGTTGTTATATATGGTTAGAACTTAGAAGCTTTCTTCCCTTTGCGTCAAACCATAACACTATATGCTAAAATTAGCTGTTAAAATTGCTTTTGGAACAGTTTTAAAATTGTGCCATTATGTCACGTGGTCCATCAGATAATACATATTTTAATTCCTTTTTAAAAATAAATTAATGAAATGCACAGTCAAAGCTTGGATCTGATATAATAGAAATCATAGAACTTGTGAGCATGGATAGCCAGTCAGCCTCACCTAAAGTGATTGTGTAGGCGTTGGATTGTTTGTTCTATTAACTCAATTCATGCTAATTTAAAATCCTGTTTGTTTTGTAAAGAGTGGTTGTGAGAAAAGTAAAAAATATAACAAGATGGTTAATATTAGAATTTTTGGATATTGTACACTAGAGTCAACTCTGTTACATTGCATATTACAATACGTAATATTTTGCTATCATAAAAGAAAGAAAAAGAAAGGATATTAATAGTAATGAGTGAGCCTCATAAAGCACAAAAATACAAACATAATATTTAAGCAAGATGCTTGTGACTCATCTTCACTCTTAAGGTTTATTTAAATTTATTCTTGTGTAGAACAGCCCACTAGCCCTTGCCCAAGCTTATGAGACACAAGAAAAACTCATGACAAAGCATGCGGAGTTGGCAGAAGATGGAGCTATCTAAATTGTCATCATAAAGACAACAGGTGATAAAATTCTGAGTCAGCATCTTGCCGACATAGGTGGGAAGGGATTATTCACCAAAGAGATAGATGAGGCTCTTATAAATTTGGAAATTGACATCGCTGTTCACTCAATGAAAGATGTCCCAACTTATTTGCCAGAGAAAACAATTTTGCCCTGCAATATGCTACGTGAGGATGTCCGAGATGCATTTATCTCCTTATCTGCAGCTTCTTTAGCAGACCTTCCAGCAGGAAGTACTGTGGGTACTGCTTCACTAAGAAGAAAGTCGCAAATACTCCACAGATATCCATCACTCAATGTGAGTACTTGGGAGTACGAGTCACAATACATTCTTGCTTGGAAAATCTATTTTGTTTTGAGATACGGTAGTTATTCTAATATTAAGGGGGAAGGAGATTATAACAATAAACATCATTGTATCTTTAAAAGAGAAAGAAAAGATAAGAAAAATATTGTAAAGTAAACATTTTGTCGTATATATCTTATTATATCCAATGTCAGTTTCTGTGCAGCATAGGTTTTAAGGCTTAGTTGTAAATACCGTTTTCCGACAATTACTTGGTAAAAGTATTTTTGGATGCATTTTGTTGGCATGCCCATTGCTTGAGTAGGTCTTGGTTTTAGCTTAGATGGTTTGTTTTTTGCTGTTGTTGCAAGCATGGGATTCGTTGAGTTTCTGAGAAACCATATGGCAACTACTCAATAAATATTCATTTGACCATCAGCATGCCTAAACCTTGTGTAAAACAAGAGATTAATTTTTCCTCTAAACCAAAGCTGAAGGAATATTTTGAATAGTACATATGTCATACTATATTGCACAATCCCAGTCAAGTAGCTGCATTTTTTCTGAAGGTTTTAGTTTGGAAATTACATGAGGCTTAAGTCAATTAGAAATATATAATCCAGTACTTTTTTTCTTCTTCCATGAAGTTCTGTTAGAATCATATACTGAGATACATACAGCCCTCAATTCGAAGGACAAGTATGCAACTTATTGGATTTTTATAAAAAGATATCAGCCTTAGTGACGTTAGTTTCAAATTTTCAGTATGCAACTTTATCCAACTTTGTAGGTTATCTTTTTGTTGATCTTTTATATTTGGAAGATTGATGTATTCTAGTCAAACTTTAGTTATAATTTAAACTAAAAGCTTGTTGAGCTGCATTATATTGTTTCCGAATGCTGTAAAGCAATTCTTCATTCTGGCATGCCACTTTTTATGACACTGTTATATTTAATCTTAATGATTTTGGTGACTTATTCATTGTCAGTTTTGTCCTTGTGTTGAGTTTCTTCTGTGTATAAATTGGCTATAGGTGGTAGAGAACTTTTGGGGCAATGTTCAGACAAGGTTGAGAAAGCTAAATGAAGGTGTTGTCCAAGCAACCTTATTGGCGTTAGCAGGACTCAAACGCCTGAACGTGACTGAAAATGTGGCTTCAGTTCTTTCTATTGATGAAATGCTTCCAGCCGTTGCTCAAGGGGCAATTGGAATTGCGTGCCGAAGTAATGATGAGAGGATGGTATGCCGAATGTTTCTGCATTTCCTTCTTTGGTGCTTCTGCAAAATTTTGTTAATTCCCTCTCTTAGTTTTCCTGTGATTCTTGTTGTGTTAATGTAGGCTAGTTACTTGGCCTCTTTGAATCACGAGGAAACCAGATTAGCAGTTGCATGTGAAAGGGCTTTTCTGCTGACTCTGGACGGATCTTGTCGAACTCCCATTGCTGGATACGCCTCCAGAGATGAAGACGGAAAATGCATTTTTAAAGGGTTGGTGGCCTCTCCAGATGGAACTTGCGGTATAACACAATAATGACTTTCCGATGATATATCCACGAATTACATTTAGCTTTAAATTATATTTGCCACTTTGTTAATATTGCTTCTTCTCCGTCTTGATTTTCAGTAGTCGAACCTTCTAGGAAAGGCCCATATTCCTATGATGATATGATTGCAATGGGGAAGGATACTGGCCAAGAACTTCTCTCGAAGGCTGGTTCAAATTTTTTTGATAGTTAAATAAGTTGGCAGTTGATGAGGAATAGGGAGAGACATTCATCTTTATTTTTGACTTCTTTAGCTTTCACAATTAGTTCATTCGTCCTGGTGTTGTTGTATCTCAGTATCTGAGTGTAGTTGATTTGGAGTAGGTTGTTACTATTAGTAATAGTTTGTACACTGGGTAGGTTTAATTTTACCCAACCCACCTCAATGTCTCCATAAACATGGTGTCCTTTCTATTTTTGGTAAATGTATCTCTAATTTTATTTTAGAATATATGGAAATAGTTTAATTTTATAATATTTAAAATTATTATATTGATAAAAGTATAAAACATAGATTAAATTATTTAAAATTTGAATTTGAAAAAGTGTGGAATTAACTTTTAAAAGTTAATTTTAATTTTAAATTTTGAAATGAAGGGAGTATAACTTTTCCAATTCACCATGGGTCATTAATTTAATAATAACAAAGGGACTCGGGAGTATGTTGCCTAACAATGAGTGCAATTTTAATTGATTGACAAAATTTGAGAATTCCTAATCAAGGTGGTGCATTCATTACTTTCTTGAACGAGTGCACTAATAAAGGTGGTGATATGCTCATGATTATATACATAATTACTATAATACCCAGAAAAAAAAATATATTAAATAAAAAAAATATTTTGTTTTAAAGCATATTAATTGGACTTTGTCATTTATTGGGTCAAACTAATTGTTTAATTTATTTTGGGCTAATATATTAATAAGTGTTGAATAAATTAACTTGATAAAATTGGGCCTAAAAATTAATTGGGTTTAATTTATATTTGGACAATATTAAATCCTATTAAAATTTGGTAAATTAATAATATAAGTAAATCAAACATAAATTAAACCCTACCTTTACGCTCTGTTTCTGAGTTTTAAAATGGACAGAAAAGAAAAGAAATGGACGGAAAATTTAAGTTTTCTTTCCAATTCTTATGTTTCTGAGTTTTTTAATAAACGGAAAAGAAAAGAAATAGATAGAAAACTTGGCTACTTTTCCTGCCAAAGTTTTCCGTCCAAAATTGGCATGATTTGGACGGAAAAAAAATAAGAATAAGTAATATTTTTATAATTTTCATATTATCCTCAACTTTTAATATAATAAATTTTAAATTACAACTCATGTCCTCAATTTTAAATTTTCTATCCTTTTCCATTAAAAACTCAGAAACAACACAAAGGAAAACTTTAAGTTTTCTATTCTTTTCTTTTCTATTCTAATTTAAGTTTTCTATTCTTTTCTTTTCTGTTCAAAACTCAGAAACAGAGCGTTATTCGTTAAAAAAAAACAGAGAGAAAGATTGGGGAAGCAGCGACAAGAATAGAGAAGAAGAGGAGAAAGCAGTGGTCATATAAAATTAATTTACTTGTGGCACATTATATGTAAGTCTCTTGTTAATAAAATTATTGGTGAAGTATTTCATCATTCATTGTAAAATATGCACACTTAATTGATATATGATTATCCTAGTACTGCATGACATATGTATTCATGGGTATAACTTGTTAGTTTTAAAATATGGACTTATGGGTCACATCGACTATGTTAGGGGCAATCTAAAGAATTATTATTTTTATTGTAATTATAGGTTATGGTTTATACATTAATTGAAGGTAGTAAATTAGTATGTTTACAGATTTAATACAAGGAAATTGAATTGTACTTGTGTGTAATAAGAAACAAGGATTTGATACCTGAAATCAAGTAAGTTAGCATGTGTACTTATTTTTTTTATTAATTATTTAAATAGTGGAGATATTTACGTGAGCAGAGGGCACTTCTCCAGAATTGTTGATTTATAATTATGTCATCTATCTATATATATTTCTTTAAGTGAATAGTAGTATCCATGCATGATAATGAACAGGAAAAATAAAATGTGAATGGAATTTAAAAAAAAAGGTTGATTAAAAGATTATTTGTTATTTAATTCGAGTTATTTTGTAAAATTAATATAATTGGAGAAATTAATTTTATATTAATATAAATTATAATTAGTAAGTAACTTAGAATTGTATTATTATTATTATTTTTTATTAGATCGGACGGAGGAAATTTAAAGAGTTATTTTTTTTTTGAAATATAATTTTGGAGTATTAATAATTGATAAAAGGCGATGATTAAAGGCATATTAAATAGATTATAAATTATTTTGGAATAATTAGTTTGGATTGTTTTTAATTTGAGGTGAATATGTTTAGGTTGTGAATAACGTTTCGTATTTGATATCGTTGACAATTGAGGGTAAGATTTTGTGGAGTGTGCTATAAATGGTTCGGAAGTATCAGGTACGGATTCCGTACTCTTTCAGCGATACTTTTGTTAAATTTGATTTATTCGTTTTGTTCATCGTTTCAAATTCTGTTATTATTTCACATAATTGTTTCTTGTGAAATTCATATATTTGTTTCATTTTGGAGTTGACACATTGGAGTCGTAATTGTACTCTTTGAATTAGGATATCATGTTTAGTATTTATTTTTGATAATTGTAGAGCGGTACATGTTGCTACCTTCTTTTTGATACCTTGTGACTATAATTTGATTTGGTTCAACATGTACATATAGAACCCTTTTGTTGGTATTTTGTCGCATGTGTTGTGATATGATATTTTTGTTAGAATATACCGTATGATATACCTGAGCTATAACCACCTGTGGGGGTACCACAGGCATGTCGTCTTGGCACGAGAGACATGACACTTTTCGTGGCGGTGTATTAGTCCACGACGTCTCTATTTGGGCTCCGGAGGAAGTGAGCCATTTGGTGTTTTGTTGTGGGAGGCGTATGGGTTAACCTTAATTTTCTGTTCTACGGATTGGTGATGTTGTGCCAAACACACTATTCGATTTGCATACATTTGGATTCGCGGTCCAATGTGTGATTTGCATGTGTGGCTGTGTGGCATCACTTGACTTGCCTGTGTGGCATCATTTGATTTGCCTGTGTGACATTGTTTTGATTTGCCTATGTGGCATTATTTTGACTTGCCTGTGTGGCAATGTATATTTCTGAGCTCATTCGGTATGAAATAACACCCAATCATTTGATTCAGCCTATTATTTCATTGTATTAATTTTATTTGTTTCTGTTTAGTTCAAGTCATTGAGTTAGTTACTTCAGTTCGTTTTTTCTTTATTCTTTTATTGGTTTCGTCAATTATGTTGATTCAACTATATTCCATTCAAATCTTTAGATATTATATTTTCGTTCGTATTTGCACTTGAGGCTTGTTCAGTATTTTGTCTCAGTTGTTTTCGTATATCAGTTGTATATGTTTTGTATATCTGTATCCGTACAGGGTAATTGGCTCATGCTGTGTTTTTCTTCCAGCAGGTTTGCAGGGGTGATTCAGGGCTAATGTGATGAGAGTTTTGTCTTTGACCATTTAGGTTGATTAGAATTTTAAGTTTTAATTATTTTGACTCAGTTTAGAGAATTGTACTTATTACTTTATTATTGGATCACCACTATTAATATTTTTGAGGTTGTTAGTGCTCTGTTTATTTATTTTGAGATTTGTTGTGCTTTGTACGTGACCTCCCTTTCCTTTTCGGGAAGGGGGTGTTACAGATATGGTATCAGAGCTTAGGTTCTTTCTTGTAGAAAACCTATTTAGGTTTGACATGTGAGTTGTGGGTAAACCATTGGGTAGACATAGGAGTTTGATTCGATTTTGTCCTATGTTTGGTTGGTCTTTATGTTGATTGTAAGACCCCAACTTATTAATGAATAAAATCAAATTTTCTCTAAATATTATTGTGAATAATAAGGGGTTAATTTGATATAATACTTTGGTTATGGGTGAAATGTGCAAATTTTACAAAATAAGCAAGTGGTTATAAAATATTTATTTTTGGTCGGTGAATATTCGGTTGGTCGTGGAATATTCTTGCTGTCGGGGAATATTCGTACGACGACGCAGCCTTGTGTGGGCCCCATAACGGAAAGCGATTGGATGAAGAAAACGACAAGTATAAGTTGTTTATAAATAACGGCGTAGTTGTTACCGTTAATACTGTTGGAATACCCGGTGGTTAAAATACAATAGCACACGGTATTGCACCAATTATTGATTCTTACGTAAGAAGGCACTACTCAATAATTGTTACAGTAGTTATTATTCAATATTTTATTTTATTGATTCAATAATTGCTGCGTTGATATTTTATATTATTGTTGTTTCAATAATTGTTGCTGCACAGTATTTTCATTTATCAGATCAATAATTCATATTATTTGAATAATATTATTAGATAACATTATTGGCAATGTTTAGAAAGTTCTGTCTAAGGAGAGGTTTGGTCATCTAATTGCGCGCCAGTAAGGAGAAATCCTTATTGGAAAGCCCCTCTTTCCTGGGAACGGCCTGGTTGTCATAAATGTGATTCTGTAATATTATTTGTGAATAATTAATTATTGATTCATATGATAAGGAAATATTTATTTTATGTGGATATAAATGAGGGATATATTTTTGTGGTTAAAAATGAAGGAGTTAATGTTGAGGTTTTTGTCAGTATTTTTGTCGGAATGGAGGTATTAAAAATCAGGGTTTTTGAGATAGTTTGCGGGGGTTATAATTTTTAATCCGACCGTTGGATCGTGGTAATTTTTGGATATGTTATACATATATAAGTTGAGTATATGTCCACAAATTTTGAACCGTTAAAAATGAACGTATGATTTATTACGAATTTTACAAGATGACTGGTTCAGAAATTGTTGAATTTTCGGAGTTTATCATTTTGGTGGAAAATTCTAGAATTGGTGGGCCCCACTTGTGGTTGGTGAAGAAATGTGCTGAATTATATTTCAAATGTGTGGGTGGGAATAGTAGCAGGTAAAGCCATCAGGTTGCAGGTCAAACCTACCAAAATTTTCCTATAAATAGAGGGCTAAGTTAGAATTGAAAATCACACCAGAAACAAGTTTTCTCTCTTTCTCTCTCTAGATTATTGAGTGTATTTTGTGAGTATTTAGATACTTTGAGAGTTTCTATTCATCAGAGCAAGTTTCTTTCAGCCTTATACCGGTATTCCGACCAGAAGTACTGATATTTTGAGGTAAGGGATATTATTTTCTTCTTAATGATATTATTTTCTTCAATATCATTATGCTGAAATATTGATATGAGTTTTTATCAAATTTGGAACTTTTTGTGTCGGGGGTTACTATTCACGTATACGGCACTATTCACGTATACGGCACTATTCACGAATACGGCACTATTCACCGAAAAATAAAATTTTCCCTTTTTGTCCAAGATGTCTATTATGGTTACTATCTTTGATTGTATCCATGTTTTGATCTTTATTTTTGAATTCTGCTTCACAATTGATTATTATGAAGTATTATTGATCTTGGATAAACTGTTATACGAATCCCTACTATTTGTCCTTCTGTCTCATTGGATTCGTTCTCTTTAAGATATTTTTCATCATCCTCAGTCCTAAATGATGATATTACTGAATATCTTTGGCCTGTAGTGCAAAGATGTATAATTACTTGATGAATATCTTTGGCCTGTAGTGCAAAGATGAACAGGTGTTGAGATGAACATGACCGACTGATGATACAAATGAATATCTTTGGCCTGTAGTGCAAAGATGAATATTTGGTTAAAGATGATTATTAATTGATGTTACAGGGATAAAATATTGATGATGGACTTTTAAATCTTAGAAGATAGTAGAATTCTTTCTCTACTTGACTCTTCTAATGGTTTGCTGTTTCCGCTGCAGTTGTTGATCTAAAACTTGTTGTCGATTATATTTTATCAGATTTTTCCCTGTTGAAGACTAACGATAATTTGTTGTATATTATCTTAGTCATAATATTCTTTACTGGGCTAGTTGAGCTCACCCTTTTCCTTTTTGTTCCATTTTTCTTCTCAGGAGGTGAGAACATAGCAGGATCTAGTCGGGGTATGGAGTGATGGTTCTAGAAAGATGTATTAGCAGTCCTCACTATTTCTGTAAAATAGTGTTTGAATAATTGTAATGAGGATTTATTTGAGTGTGGATATTGTCTAGAAGACAATATTTGTATTTAAACTCACAGTATGTGTTGTCGTATTTTGCACGACAATTGTATTATTGAAGTTGTAGTTTGCTTTCTGTACCATGTATTTGGCGACTCAGAATGGGTGTTGTATACCTATTCTGGGGGCGTCACAGTTGGTATCAGAGCTATAAGTAAGAGGATCTCGCTGTGACTGTTGATGGGATGCACCGAAGCCAGACTCTGGAGGGTTCTGCGGTGGCAAACTGATAGGTATCAATGTAAGGTGCTGACATAGGTTGGTGTCCAGAGTTACAGTTGGTATCAGAGCTTAGGCATATGATCCCTGGCTGAGATGTGAGACAAGAACTAGGAGGGGAGAGACGGGGAATTCCTTCGCTAGTATGACCTGACTAAGTTTATTTGGTGTTTATTTGGTCGGTCAGAGTATAGGGATAATATATGACATGACTATTAACCCTTGTTTTATGGCAGTATTTAAGAATGGCAGCTGAGAACGTTAATAATGGAGTAAATCAGACCGTGGAGACACCTTTGATCACTACCCAGGGGAACGTGCAACAGGAAGGCAATATTCCTCCTGTAAACAACGTTACCGAGCAAACGATGAATGATGGAATGTTTAGGAGCTTTTTGCAGTTCATGCAAAATCAGACGAGGGAGACTCGTGTGCAGAATACGGGTGGAAATGATAACAACGCGCGGTTTGTCACAGCTAAGCAGTTCAAAGAATTGGGACCACCAGAATTTAAGGGAAAGCCGGATCCGATCATGGCGGAAACGTGGGTCAAGCAAATTACCAAGATATTTGATGTCTTGGGATGCACGGAGGAACAGAAGGTTCCATTCGCCACATTTATGTTCCGCGGTGAGGCAGACTACTGGTGGGAGTCTGTGAAGCGTACCCAGCCTGACGCACTCAACATGTCCTGGGAAACATTTCAAAAACTGTTCAATGACAAGTACTTTCCTGAAAGTATTCGTCATATGAAGGAGGTTGAGTTTATTAGACTGGAACAAAACAACATGACGGTGTCCCAGTACGAGGCGAAGTTTGCAGAGTTATCCAGGTTTGCACCTCATTTGGTCGAAAATGAGGAACGAATGACAAGGATGTTTCTGAGAGGTCTAAAACCCGAGATTCGGCAATATCTTATCTCTCATAAATTTTCTTTATATTCAGATGTTGTAAACAGGGCTCAATTATTAGAGCGAGATAATGAGTATGTGCAACCGAGGGACCACAACCAGGGTCATACCGGTGGCGGCAGTCATCGAAGCAATGAAAACCAGCAGGGAGGAAAACATTCGGACAAAAGCGGTAACCACTCTGGTGGTAATCGTGGTCGTGATAATAGAAGGAGCGAGTCGGGAGGAGATTTCAAGAAGAGAAGGTACAACAATGATAACGTGAAGACGTCAGCACAAACATCAACTGTTTCTAGGGGAGGAGAACGACCACCGGTCGTATGTTACAAATGTGGGAAAGAGGGACATATCAGCCCAAACTGTCCACAACAATCCAAGGTATGTTATAACTGTGGAAAGGAAGGTCATATAGCTCGAGAGTGTTCTGTAGCAAAACCAAGTTCAGCGGGGATGGTGACTCCAAAAGTTATCCCGGATAAGTCGAAATCAGCGGTTCCTGGAAGGGCGTTTGTCGTTACTGGCCAAAACGCGAGAAACCCGAACGAGGTGATCACGGGTAAGCTAATCTTGAATTCTTGCGAAGTTTATACTTTACTAGATACCGGTTCTACCCATTCTTTTATCTCTCCTGCTTGTGCTCAACGTTTAAACTTGACTCCGGAGAAATTGGACTTTAACTTATCTGTTGAAACTCCGTTGGGTGAAACCTTCGTTACATCTACAGTTTATAAATCTTGCATGATCCAAGTTGGCACTATCACATTACCTGTTGATCTTATCTCTTTAAAGATACTTGCTTTTGATGTGATTTTAGGAATTGATTGGTTAACCACTCATCATGCTAAAATTGATTGTTTTCGTAAGGTTGTTAGTTTTCATATTCCTAACCAACCTGTCATACGAATTCAAACTACTAAACCACTAAAATCAGTCACTGTCATATCAAGCCACAAAGCTATTCGTTTATTGAAAAACGGATGTCAAGCTTTCTTAGCCCATGTTATGGATTTGAACAAAGACAAGTCAGATTTGAATAATATTTCTATTGTTAGAGAATTTTCCGATGTATTTCCTGAAGAACTTCCCGGTCTACCCCCGGAACGAGAAATTGAATTCTTTATTGACCTTGAACCCGGTACAAAGCCCATTTCTAAAACCCCATATCGAATGGCTCCTATTGAACTTCAGGAGTTAAAAGTCCAACTACAGGAGTTGTTGGACATCGGTTTTATTCGTCCTAGTACGTCTCCTTGGGGTGCTCCTGTTTTATTCGTAAAGAAGAAAGACGGGAGTATGCGACTTTGTATTGACTATCGAGAATTGAACCATGTCACCATCAAGAATAGGTATCCGCTACCTCGCATTGATGACCTGTTTGACCAGTTGCAAGGAGCACAATTCTTTTCAAAGATCGATCTTCGTTCTGGATATCATCAGCTGAAGATTAAAACTGAGGATATTCCAAAGACTGCCTTCAGAACTCGGTACGGGCATTATGAATTCTTAGTAATGTCTTTTGGATTGACTAATGCTCCTGCTGCCTTCATGGATATGATGAACCGTGTATTCAAAGAATATTTGGATCAGTTCGTTGTTGTCTTTATTGATGACATCCTCATCTATTCCAAAAGCCGTGAAGATCATGAGCGCCATTTGAAGCTGGTACTGCAAAGGCTTCGTGAAAACAAGCTATATGCCAAACTGAAGAAATGCGAGTTCTGGCTTGAGGAAGTAGCATTCCTTGGGCACGTGGTGTCAAAACATGGAGTATCTGTCGACCCGGCGAAGATTGAAGCCATACAAAGTTGGGAGCAACCGAAGTCGGTAACCGAAGTACGTAGCTTTCTGGGCTTAGCTGGTTATTATCGGAGATTTGTGGAAGGATTTTCTCGAATCGCTACTCCGTTAACTCAGCTGACTCGGAAAGATACAAAATTCGTATGGAGTGAGGAATGCGAGAAGAGTTTCCAAGAACTCAAGAGGAGACTCATTTCGGCACCTGTTTTGACAATACCATCTGGTTCGGATGGATTTGTTATCTACAGCGATGCTTCAGGCAAAGGGTTAGGATGTGTTCTCATGCAACATGGGAAAGTCATAGCCTATGCCTCACGACAACTCAAAGAATATGAGAGGAATTATCCTACTCATGATTTGGAGTTGGCAGCAGTCGTTTTTGCGTTGAAGATCTGGAGACACTACCTGTATGGGGAGAAAGTGGAGATCTATACAGATCATAAAAGCCTCAAATATTTCTTCACCCAAAAGGAACTCAACATGCGGCAACGACGTTGGCTTGAGCTGTTGAAAGATTACGATCATACCATCCAATACCATCCTGGAAAAGCAAACGTAGTAGCTGACGCATTGAGTAGAAGATCATATGCGGGTACGAGTGCAATATTTTTAACACAAAGGCCCATTTTGTATGACTTGCAAAGGATGGAGATAGAGATGAAGGCTCCAAGTACCCACATGATGATATCAAATATACGAGTAGAACCGACTTTAATCGATAAAGTTAAAGCTGCTCAAGCTACGGATATAGAGCTGATGCGTATGAAGAAGAAAGTGCAAGAAGGTGCTATTCCAGAAGCAAGAATCGATGAAGAAGGAATACTTCGAGTCAACTCCAGACTTTGTGTTCCTAACGATTTTGACTTGAAGCATAGAATAATGATGGAGGCACACAACACACCGTTTGCAATCCATCCTGGGAGTACCAAAATGTATCACGATCTTCGACATACATTTTGGTGGAGCAATATGAAAAGAGAGATCGCGGAGTTTATCTCGAGATGTTTAACTTGTCAACGTGTAAAAGCGGAGCATCAAGTACCAAAGGGTCCATTGCAACCACTTGAGATTCCGAAATGGAAGTGGGAACACATTACTATGGATTTTGTTACAGGTCTTCCCAAGGTTTCTCAAGGCATAGATGCGATTTGGGTTATTGTTGATAGATTAACCAAGTCCGCTCATTTCTTGCCGATACGTGAGACTTATTCCCTTGAACGTCTTGCTAGTATGTACGTGAACGAGATTGTGAGATTGCATGGCATGCCAGTATCCATAGTTTCGGATCGTGACCCAAGATTCACTTCACGATTTTGGGTTAGCTTGCAGAAAGCTATGGGCACGGATTTACGATTCAGTTCAGCATACCATCCTCAAACGGACGGACAATCAGAGAGGACTATTCAAACTCTTGAAGATCTATTAAGACTTTGTGTCTTAGATCTCAAAGGGAGTTGGGATAAGTACCTACCATTGGTGGAATTCTCCTACAACAACAGTTATCAGGCGAGCATAGGTATGGCTCCATTTGAGGCGTTGTATGGAAGAAAATGTCGTTCTCCAGTATGCTGGGACGAGGTGGGTGAAGCAACATTGTTGGGACCAGAATTGGTACGCATTACTACAGAGAAGATCCAAACGATTCGACAACGTATACAAACGGCACAGGATCGACAAAAGAGTTATGCGGATCTTCATCGGAAGGACGTGGAATTTAATATTGGGGATCATGTATTGTTACGTGTTGCACCATGGAAGGGAGTTACAAGATTTGGGAAGAGAGGAAAGCTCAATCCAAGATTTGTTGGTCCATTTGAGATTCTTGAGCGAATAGGAAATGTGGCATATAGACTCGCATTACCTCCAAGCATGTCTCGTGTTCATAATGTTTTTCACATATCTATGCTTCGTAAATATGTTAAAGACCCGAACCACATTATTGAGTTAGAACCAGACGAGATAGCTGAAGATTTAACGTACGAGGAGGTACCTGTTAAGATCTTGGATAGGAAAGAGCATGTCCTACGCACGAAGGTTATACCACAAGTTAAGGTTTTGTGGAGAAACCATGCTATTGAAGAAATGACCTGGGAGTTGGAATCAGAAATGAAAGCGAGGTATCCTCACCTTTTTGAAACATCAGGTACGTACGTCAATTTCGAGGACGAAATTTCATAAGGAGGGGAGGTTGTAAGACCCCAACTTATTAATGAATAAAATCAAATTTTCTCTAAATATTATTGTGAATAATAAGGGGTTAATTTGATATAATACTTTGGTTATGGGTGAAATGTGCAAATTTTGCAAAATAAGCAAGTGGTTATAAAATATTTATTTTTGGTCGGTGAATATTCGGTTGGTCGTGGAATATTCTTGCTGTCGGGGAATATTCGTACGACGACGCAGCCTTGTGTGGGCCCCATAACGGAAAGCGATTGGATGAAGAAAACGACAAGTATAAGTTGTTTATAAATAACGGCGTAGTTGTTACCGTTAATACTGTTGGAATACCCGGTGGTTAAAATACAGTAGCACACGGTATTGCACCAATTATTGATTCTTACGTAAGAAGGCACTACTCAATAATTGTTACAGTAGTTATTATTCAATATTTTATTTTATTGATTCAATAATTGCTGCGTTGATATTTTATATTATTGTTGTTTCAATAATTGTTGCTGCACAGTATTTTCATTTATCAGATCAATAATTCATATTATTTGAATAATATTATTAGATAACATTATTGGCAATGTCTAGAAAGTTCTGTCTAAGGAGAGGTTTGGTCATCTAATTGCGCGCCAGTAAGGAGAAATCCTTATTGGAAAGCCCCCTCTTTCCTGGGAACGGCCTGGTTGTCATAAATGTGATTCTGTAATATTATTTGTGAATAATTAATTATTGATTCATATGATAAGGAAATATTTATTTTATGTGGATATAAATGAGGGATATATTTTTGTGGTTAAAAATGAAGGAGTTAATGTTGAGGTTTTTGTCAGTATTTTTGTCGGAATGGAGGTATTAAAAATCAGGGTTTTTGAGATAGTTTGCGGGGGTTATAATTTTTAATCCGACCGTTGGATCGTGGTAATTTTTGGATATGTTATACATATATAAGTTGAGTATATGTCCACAAATTTTGAACCGTTAAAAATGAACGTATGATTTATTACGAATTTTACAAGATGACTGGTTCAGAAATTGTTGAATTTTCGGAGTTTATCATTTTGGTGGAAAATTCTAGAATTGGTGGGCCCCACTTGTGGTTGGTGAAGAAATGTGCTGAATTATATTTCAAATGTGGTGGGTGGGAATAGTAGCAGGTAAAGCCATCAGGTTGCAGGTCAAACCTACCA
Source organism: Panax notoginseng (assembly GCA_016801055.1). Taxonomy (NCBI): domain Eukaryota; kingdom Viridiplantae; phylum Streptophyta; class Magnoliopsida; order Apiales; family Araliaceae; genus Panax; species Panax notoginseng. The sequence goes on from CM029018.1 coordinate 18,984,135, forward strand.
AAATTTTCCTATAAATAGAGGGCTAAGTTAGAATTGAAAATCACACCAGAAACAAGTTTTCTCTCTTTCTCTCTCTAGATTATTGAGTGTATTTTGTGAGTATTTAGATACTTTGAGAGTTTCTATTCATCAGAGCAAGTTTCTTTCAGCCTTATACCGGTATTCCGACCAGAAGTACTGATATTTTGAGGTAAGGGATATTATTTTCTTCTTAATGATATTATTTTCTTCAATATCATTATGCTGAAATATTGATATGAGTTTTTATCAAATTTAGAACTTTTTGTGTCGGGGGTTACTATTCACGTATACGGCACTATTCACGTATACGGCACTATTCACGAATACGGCACTATTCACCGAAAAATAAAATTTTCCCTTTTTGTCCAAGATGTCTATTATGGTTACTATCTTTGATTGTATCCATGTTTTGATCTTTATTTTTGAATTCTGCTTCACAATTGATTATTATGAAGTATTATTGATCTTGGATAAACTGTTATACGAATCCCTACTATTTGTCCTTCTGTCTCATTGGATTCGTTCTCTTTAAGATATTTTTCATCATCCTCAGTCCTAAATGATGATATTACTGAATATCTTTGGCCTGTAGTGCAAAGATGTATAATTACTTGATGAATATCTTTGGCCTGTAGTGCAAAGATGAACAGGTGTTGAGATGAACATGACCGACTGATGATACAAATGAATATCTTTGGCCTGTAGTGCAAAGATGAATATTTGGTTAAAGATGATTATTAATTGATGTTACAGGGATAAAATATTGATGATGGACTTTTAAATCTTAGAAGATAGTAGAATTCTTTCTCTACTTGACTCTTCTAATGGTTTGCTGTTTCCGCTGCAGTTGTTGATCTAAAACTTGTTGTCGATTATATTTTATCAGATTTTTCCCTGTTGAAGACTAACGATAATTTGTTGTATATTATCTTAGTCATAATATTCTTTACTGGGCTAGTTGAGCTCACCCTTTTCCTTTTTGTTCCATTTTTCTTCTCAGGAGGTGAGAACATAGCAGGATCTAGTCGGGGTATGGAGTGATGGTTCTAGAAAGATGTATTAGCAGTCCTCACTATTTCTGTAAAATAGTGTTTGAATAATTGTAATGAGGATTTATTTGAGTGTGGATATTGTCTAGAAGACAATATTTGTATTTAAACTCACAGTATGTGTTGTCGTATTTTGCACGACAATTGTATTATTGAAGTTGTAGTTTGCTTTCTGTACCATGTATTTGGCGACTCAGAATGGGTGTTGTATACCTATTCTGGGGGCGTCACAGTTGGTATCAGAGCTATAAGTAAAGAGCCCCGAGCCTCTCGCTGGTGACTTCCTGTTGATGGGGGATGCACCGAAGCCAGACTCTCCGTAGGGGACGCCGTTCTGCGGTGGCAAACTGATAGGTATCAATGTAAGGTGCTGACATAGGTTGGTGTCCAGAGTTACAGTTGGTATCAGAGCTTAGGCATATGATCCCTGGCTGAGATGTGAGACAAGAACTAGGAGGGGAGAGACGGGGAATTCCTTCGCTAGTATGACCTGACTAAGTTTATTTGGTATTTATTTGGTCGGTCAGAGTATAGGGATAATATATGACATGACTATTAACCCTTGTTTTATGGCAGTATTTAAGAATGGCAGCTGAGAACGTTAATAATGGAGTAAATCAGACCGTGGAGACACCTTTGATCACTACCCAGGGGAACGTGCAACAGGAAGGCAATATTCCTCCTGTAAACAACGTTACCGAGCAAACGATGAATGATGGAATGTTTAGGAGCTTTTTGCAGTTCATGCAAAATCAGACGAGGGAGACTCGTGTGCAGAATACGGGTGGAAATGATAACAACGCGCGGTTTGTCACAGCTAAGCAGTTCAAAGAATTGGGACCACCAGAATTTAAGGGAAAGCCGGATCCGATCATGGCGGAAACGTGGGTCAAGCAAATTACCAAGATATTTGATGTCTTGGGATGCACGGAGGAACAGAAGGTTCCATTCGCCACATTTATGTTCCGCGGTGAGGCAGACTACTGGTGGGAGTCTGTGAAGCGTACCCAGCCTGACGCACTCAACATGTCCTGGGAAACATTTCAAAAACTGTTCAATGACAAGTACTTTCCTGAAAGTATTCGTCATATGAAGGAGGTTGAGTTTATTAGACTGGAACAAAACAACATGACGGTGTCCCAGTACGAGGCGAAGTTTGCAGAGTTATCCAGGTTTGCACCTCATTTGGTCGAAAATGAGGAACGAATGACAAGGATGTTTCTGAGAGGTCTAAAACCCGAGATTCGGCAATATCTTATCTCTCATAAATTTTCTTTATATTCAGATGTTGTAAACAGGGCTCAATTATTAGAGCGAGATAATGAGTATGTGCAACCGAGGGACCACAACCAGGGTCATACCGGTGGCGGCAGTCATCGAAGCAATGAAAACCAGCAGGGAGGAAAACATTCGGACAAAAGCGGTAACCACTCTGGTGGTAATCGTGGTCGTGATAATAGAAGGAGCGAGTCGGGAGGAGATTTCAAGAAGAGAAGGTACAACAATGATAACGTGAAGACGTCAGCACAAACATCAACTGTTTCTAGGGGAGGAGAACGACCACCGGTCGTATGTTACAAATGTGGGAAAGAGGGACATATCAGCCCAAACTGCCCACAACAATCCAAGGTATGTTATAACTGTGGAAAGGAAGGTCATATAGCTCGAGAGTGTTCTGTGGCAAAACCAAGTTCAGCGGGGATGGTGACTCCAAAAGTTATCCCGGATAAGTCGAAATCAGCGGTTCCTGGAAGGGCGTTTGTCGTTACTGGCCAAAACGCGAGAAACCCGAACGAGGTGATCACGGGTAAGCTAATCTTGAATTCTTGCGAAGTTTATACTTTACTAGATACCGGTTCTACCCATTCTTTTATCTCTCCTGCTTGTGCTCAACGTTTAAACTTGACTCCGGAGAAATTGGACTTTAACTTATCTGTTGAAACTCCGTTGGGTGAAACCTTCGTTACATCTACAGTTTATAAATCTTGCATGATCCAGGTTGACACTATCACATTACCTGTTGATCTTATCTCTTTAAAGATACTTGCTTTTGATGTGATTTTAGGAATTGATTGGTTAACCACTCATCATGCTAAAATTGATTGTGAGGTAAGGGATATTATTTTCTTCTTAATGATATTATTTTCTTCAATATCATTATGCTGAAATATTGATATGAGTTTTTATCAAATTTAGAACTTTTTGTGTCGGGGGTTACTATTCACGTATACGGCACTATTCACGTATACGGCACTATTCACGAATACGGCACTATTCACCGAAAAATAAAATTTTCCCTTTTTGTCCAAGATGTCTATTATGGTTACTATCTTTGATTGTATCCATGTTTTGATCTTTATTTTTGAATTCTGCTTCACAATTGATTATTATGAAGTATTATTGATCTTGGATAAACTGTTATACGAATCCCTACTATTTGTCCTTCTGTCTCATTGGATTCGTTCTCTTTAAGATATTTTTCATCATCCTCAGTCCTAAATGATGATATTACTGAATATCTTTGGCCTGTAGTGCAAAGATGTATAATTACTTGATGAATATCTTTGGCCTGTAGTGCAAAGATGAACAGGTGTTGAGATGAACATGACCGACTGATGATACAAATGAATATCTTTGGCCTGTAGTGCAAAGATGAATATTTGGTTAAAGATGATTATTAATTGATGTTACAGGGATAAAATATTGATGATGGACTTTTAAATCTTAGAAGATAGTAGAATTCTTTCTCTACTTGACTCTTCTAATGGTTTGCTGTTTCCGCTGCAGTTGTTGATCTAAAACTTGTTGTCAATTATATTTTATCAGATTTTTCCCTGTTGAAGACTAACGATAATTTGTTGTATATTATCTTAGTCATAATATTCTTTACTGGGCTAGTTGAGCTCACCCTTTTCCTTTTTGTTCCATTTTTCTTCTCAGGAGGTGAGAACATAGCAGGATCTAGTCGGGGTATGGAGTGATGGTTCTAGAAAGATGTATTAGCAGTCCTCACTATTTCTGTAAAATAGTGTTTGAATAATTGTAATGAGGATTTATTTGAGTGTGGATATTGTCTAGAAGACAATATTTGTATTTAAACTCACAGTATGTGTTGTCGTATTTTGCACGACAATTGTATTATTGAAGTTGTAGTTTGCTTTCTGTTCCATGTATTTGGCGACTCAGAATGGGTGTTGTATACCTATTCTGGGGGCGTCACATTGATCAACTGTCGATTTCTTTTCGATTTGTACGTAGTTGATTTGAGGGAAGTGGAATAATTTGTTAAGGTGATTAAGTAATGATATTAATTAAAAATTATGATTTAATCATTGAGGTGAATAAAGTTATACTTTGTACAGATAAGAAGTGATCTTATATGAGATGTGATTATGATGCGAGTATTTGATTTTGGAAAATTATTCTTTTAGATTTTTTTTTTGTAACAATTATTGTAATATTTGAATTGAGGATTTGATTTGAGTTAGGTTTTGCTTGTGAATAATTTGAGATTTGTGTATTGATGACATATTATGATAAAGTGGAAATTATTAAGTATAGAGGATTTCTTGTAGTTTGAGGTAATTAGATTAATCATTTGGAGTTAATGATTAATTTTGTGACTATTTCGAGTAGGATATTGGAGTTATGTTCTATGAAGTTTATTTGTGATAATATGGGGAGACATTAAAATTTATTGGATTAAGGTTTGCAATAAGAGATGTTTAAATTATTAAATGATTAGATAGTAAGTGAAGAAATTTAATTGATTTTGAGAGATTTTGAATAACTACAGTAGCTTATATAAATGGTAGAATATGTAAATTGGAGTTTTATATGGTAATCAAGATATCTTAGTAGTATATTCTTTGGTGTAATAATATTTAAGAACTAGCTAATTTGAATTGAGGTTTGAATATTTTGAAGCTCTTGAGGATTTAGAAAACGTTGATAAAATTTGTAGAGTTGTTTGGTTTATTCGATATTGTGACGCCCCCAAAATTAGGTATACATCACCCATCTTGGGTCGTCAGATACATAGTATAGAATACAAATACAACTTACTAATACAACTGTCGTGTACAATACGACAAAACATAAACTGTGAGTTTGAATACAAATATTATCTTCTAGAGAATATTCATACTCAAAAGGAGTCCTCATTACATTTATTAACACACCATTACATAGAATAGTGAGAACTACTAACTAATACTATCATTTGGACCATCACTCCGTTCCCCGACTTGCCCCAGCTACGTTCTCATTTCCTGAAGAGAACAGTGAAAGAAAAGGTGAGCTCAACTAGCCCAGTAAGAAATATTATGACTAAGATAATGCAGAATAAATTATCATTAGTCTTCAACAATGTTAAACTGATAAAATATAATAGACATCAAGTTTAATTGCAGCGGAACAAGCAATCCATTAAAAGAGTCAAGTAGAAAATAAACTCTACTATCTTTTATGATTTAAAAGGTTTTTCAACACTGTAATCGCTGGGACTCAGCTTAATAAAATAATCCACATCATCGAATCACCCCTGCACTACGGCCAAGGATTTTCGTGTATTCATTAATGGTCATGATCATGCCAACAACTGTCCATCAATGCACTACGGGCCAATGAGGACTTTTATCACATCATTTGTAACATTACGGTCATGATTATACCGAATAATCCCTGGTCATAATCATACCAAGTCCATCTATGCACTACAGGCCACAGATGACTTTCAATATTTTATAAACATGAGGATGATGACAATGATATAAAAATTCAATAAAACAAGTTCAAGAATTAACGTCCAAATTGTCAACATGATACTGCTTTGTGGAGTAAAATTTAAGAATGCTTAGAAGAATATTTTCATGAAAAGATACTGGATGAAACGCAATTATCAAGGATATTTCACAAATTTCATGGAGTATAGAAGTCAAAACTTAACTAACTGAGTATAATAAAGAATGTAATAACAAAAGAAATCACCATGCATGTGATAGACCGCACAGACAGGTTATTCCCACAGAATAATAAATAATAGAACCAGGTCCAGCGTAAAACGCACAGACAGGATATTCCGACAGAATAATAAATAATGGAACCAGGTCCAGCGTAAAACGCACAGACAGGATATTCCAACAGAATAATAATAAAGACGGAACCAGGTCCGGTGTAAAACACACAGACAGGATGTTCCAACAGAATAATAATAAAGACGGAACCAGGTCCGGTGTAAAACACACAGACAGGATGTTCCAATAGAATAATAATAAAAATGGAACCAGGTCCGGTGTAAAACACACAGATAGGATGTTCCAACAGAATAATAGAAGAATATCACCAAGTATAGGGTAGACCGCGTATACAGGTTATTCCAACAGAATAATAAGAAATGAAATAACAACAGTTCTCTTCATGAATAAGAAAGAATAACACCCCTTATCGTTTTAAAGAAGAGCTGAAATAAAGAAGTAGTTAAGTAGCAGAATACTCTTCTTCTCTCTCTCTATAGTTTCTCTCTCTAGAGTTCAGTGAATTCGTAAGAAATAATGAAGGAATGAGCTGCTATTTATAGAAAAATAGAATGCATAGTAACTAATCCATGAACGGTCCAGATTGATTACTTTAATCTGACGGCCCATATTTAAAGAAAAATCTTTTAAATAAAATATAATATATTCTATTTATAGAATAACTTTAATAAAGTATTCTATTTTATATAAAAAGATGTTTCTGTTTTATTACGCTAATAATACGAATAAAACAAAACGTCATTATCGCTAAATAATTCATATTATTAACTGACAATAATTGAATCAAACTGAGTGACTTCTCACATAAGCATTAATAATCAATACCATGTGCTACTATGTAACCACACGTATTACTGTACTTTTACTACCGAGTAGTTCAGCAGTATCAATGGTAAAACTTCCGCCGTTATTTTTGATAAAATATTTTTGTCGTTTTCTCAATCCGATAATAATTCCGTTGTGGGGTCCACCAATAATTGTGCCATTGAATGAATATTTCTTGTTAAAACGAATATTCCCCGACCAATCGAATATTATATAACAACTTGCGTACTTTGCAAAATTTATAAATATTACCCACAACTATAACATTATATCAAATTAACTCTATAATATTCAAAAATGATATTTATAGAAAATTCATCTTTATTTATAAAAGTTGGGGTCTCACAACCTCCCCTTCTTATGAAATTTCGCCCTCGAAATTAGGGTACGTACCTGGTATGTCGAAGAGGTAAGGATACCTTGATTTCATTTCAGATTCTAACTCCCAAGTCATTTGTGACAACCCCAAAATAGGTCCATTCCATCCAACCTATTCTGAGTCGCCAAATACATGGTACAGAAAACAACTGTAACTTTATTACAACAATTATCGTGCAAAATACAACAACACATATGCTGTGAGTTTGGATACAAATATATACCAAATGTGACTCATGTTCCAATCGTGGACATCGCCTCACAATGACACCTTACATAAAGGTATAGTCAAAAACTGTTTTAGAAATTAGAATCTTTGGGAAGTGCTTAAGGAAACCTTCGTACATGGGAGGCCATGCGTCTAGGTTATGATAGATATCATATGGCCACAGAATTATCCTTGGTTTACCCAATAGACACCAAAGAAAAACGAGAAGATTACTATCATATTCTTCCCAATGGTGAGTCTTCTCTTGACTTATCATTATCTCTACTGTCTCTAATTGAGAATTATACTTCAAACAAACACCAAGATTATATAGGTAGTGCTCGTATATATACTCAGCAAGTGGATGAGCACATCCATGTCTTATGATGACACGAGGTTGTATGTCGTTAGACATCTTGTATGATAGTGGCAAACCACCCTTCCAACGTTGGGTACACCTTACCCTATTGGATTCACCAAATATAACTACTAAATGAACTTTTCTATACTGCTTCGGGAGAACATCCACAGCTAGAGACCACCGTTCTATTTCCCCGTTACCCTCGCTCGACCCAGCTACACTCTTATTACCTGAAAGGAATTGTGAAGCAAAAGGGTGAGCACAACTAGCTCAGTAAAGAATATCATGACTAAAGATAATTAAATTATCAATAGCCTTCATCAATAATAAATCAGAGATTTAGAACATATGGTAAATGATAAAAATTTCAACCATAGTTGCAGCGGAACGAGCAATCCATTAGAAGAGTCAAATAGACTATAAAGTCTATTATTTTCTCCATGTTAAAAATCCACCAACAATGTTTTATCCCTGTAACATCAATCAACAATTCTGGTCCACAATCATATGAATAACTCATAATTATAACTGTAGTTCTAAATTCCTCTTCTCATCCAGGACGAAGATAATTTTCATCACCTATCTTTACCTGAAACATCAAAGATCATGGTTACACCAAATCACATTTCCTGTTCATAATCATACTAATAACTTCATCTTTGCACTAAGGCCAAAGATATTCATTTGTATCACCAGTTGGTCATGTTTATCTCAACATCTGTTCATCTTTGCACTACTGGCCAAAGATATTCAACAACATATCATCTTTGCACTACGGCCAAAGATATTCATCAACAATTCATCTTTGCACTACAGGCCAAAGATATTCATCAATATTTCATCTTTGCACTACAGGCCAAAGATATTCATCAACAATTCATATTTGCACTACATGCCAAATATATTAATACCTCAAAGAATATATAATCATTTAAGAATTTATATAAACAATAATTATAACCATGTTGATCATTTCACCTTTGCACTTAAGCTAAAGATATTCAATTATAAATTCAATGGTCATGATCATACCAGTCAACAATTCAACTTTGCACTACTGGCCAAAGAGAACCCATAGTCATGATCATACCAAAAATCTACCCATCTTTACACTCAAGTCAAAGAGAAATATCATTATTAGGGTTATAAAAATGTTATATATGATAATAAAAATAATATGATCAACATATAGTTTTAATCTCAAGAGTAATATTCGTAACTCATGAATAGTAACCCCGACACAAAAGATAGAAATTCTATAATAAAATTCATACCAATATTTCGGTATAATGATATTGAAAGAATAACATTACTTAAATTTATAAACAATTTATTTTAATTGTTTACACTTTACTAATCAATACATTTAATCATCATAAAATGCCAACTCTTACAATTTTTTCATCAATAACTAAAACCCTCATCAAAAATCTGCATATACCTCATATAGGATTCTCAAGCCATAAAATCCTATTTTCCAATTTTCTTTCTTCACAAAACATATTTAATTCATTTACTCATAACTAGACTATTTTCATGAAAAATACCAAATCAGTTCCAAAAATATTTCTTTTCTGAGATTTAGCATAATATAGTCCCATAGTGAACATATATTTTTCTCAGAATTTTTAAAAGTCATTTACTATTTTTCATATGGTCAAAACAGCCGAATATTTAGACATTTATCAAAAATTGTACTTTTGTCCAAAAATTCTGAAATTAACAGAGTATACTTCCATCATATACATGTACTCCCAATAAAAATTTCATCAATTTTGGAGTTAACCACAAGAAATTATAAGCTGTTACTTTTAAAATAGTCTTTTCTCATAAAATTCATAACTCTCAATCTATACATCCAAAAATCACCATTTTTGGACACAATCAAGAAAACTCATCAAAATATCGTTTCAAATTTTTCCAGAATTTTTGAAGATCAGAAAAATTACGAAACTGAAAATCATAACAACCCTTAAAATCCATTACTATCCCTTACTATCCCTTATCTCAAAAGAGCAGTACTTCTGACTGGATATCGGATATGATCCTGAAAAAAACTTGCACTGATGAATAGCAACTCACCAAGTATCTAAAAACTCATAAAATATGCTTCATAATATAGAGAGAGAAAGAGAGAAAGCTTATGTTTCTGGTGTGATTTTCAATTCTAACTTAGCCCTCTATTTATAGGAAAATTTTGGTAGGTTTGACCTGCAACCTGATGGCTTTACCTGCTACTATTCCCACCCACCACATTTGAAATATAATTCAGCACATTTCTTCACCAACCACAAGTGGGGCCCACCAATTCTAGAATTTTCCACCAAAAATAATTTATAACCTGATTTCCGAATCAGCCACCTCTTAAAATTCATAACAAATCATACGTTCATTTTTAACGGTTCAAAATTTGTGGGCATATACTCAACTTATATATGTATAACATATCCAAAAATTACCACGATCCAACGGTCGGATTAAAAATTATAACTCCCGCAAAATATCTCAAAAACCTTGATTTTTAATACCTCCATTCCGATAAAAATACGGATAAAAAATCTCAACATTAACTCCTTCATTTTTTAACCACAAAAATATATCCCTCATTTATATCCACATAAAATAAATATTTTCTTATCATATGAATCAATAATTAATTATTAACAAATAATATTACAGAATCACATTTATGACAACCAGACCGTTCCCAGGAAAGAGGGGGCTTTCCAATAAGAATTTCTCCTTACTGGCGCGCAATTAGGTGACCAAACCTCTCCTTAGACAGAACTTTCTAGTCATTGCCAATAATGTTATCTAATAATATTATTCAAATAATATGAATTATTGATCTGATAATGGGAAATACTGTGCAGTGACAATTATTGAACAACAATAATATAAAATTTCAACATAGCAATTATTGAATCAATAAAATAAAATATTGAACAGTAATTACTGTAATAATTATTGAGTAGTGCCTTCTTACGTAAGAATCAATAATTTCAAAAATACTATGCAATACCGTGTGCTACTGTGCAATAACGCGTATTACTGTATTTTAACCACCGGGTATTCCAACAGTGTTAACGGTAACAACTACGCCGTTATTTGTAAAAACTCAAATTTGTCGTTTTCCTTCACCCGACAGTTATTCGTTATGGGGCCCACAAATAGCTGCGCCGTCGTACGAATATTCTCCGACAGAAAGAATATTCCACGACAAAACGAATATTCCCCGACAACAATGATTATTTTATAACCACTTGTTTATTTTGAAAAAAAATTCATATTTCACCCATAACTTTAAACTTTTATCAATTTAACCATTTACTAAATAGTAATTATAAGAAAAATTGCATACTTTTATTTCATAAAATTCGGGGTCTTACATCATTTCCTCAACATCGTGGTTTCTCCACAAAACTTTGACTTGAGGTATAACCTTGGAGCGCAGAATATGTTCCTTCTTATCCAAGATTTGAACAGGAACTTCTTCATACGTCAAATCCTCCGCTATTTCGTCCGGTTCTAACTCAATAATGTGGTTCGGGTCTTCCACATATTTACGTAACATGGATATGTGAAAAATGTTATGAACACGAGACATACTTGGCGGTAAAGCGAGTCTATAAGCCACAGTTCCTACTCGATCGAGGATTAAAAATGGACCGATAAATCGAGGATTGAGCTTTCCTCTCTTTTCAAATCTCATAACTCCTTTCCATGGAGCAATACGTAAGAACACATGATCTACTATATCAAATTCAACGTCCTTTCGATGAAGATCAGCATAACTCTTTTGTCGATCTTCTGAGGTTTTTATACGTTGTCGGATCGTTTGAATCTTTTCTGTAGTCATACGTACCAACTCCGGTCCCAACAACATTGCTTCACCTACCTCATCCCAGCATACTGGAGAACGACATTTTCTTCCATACAATGCTTCGAATGGAGCCATGCCAATACTTGCTTGATAACTGTTGTTGTAGGAAAACTCCACCAATGGTAAGAACTTGTCCCAACTTCTCTTGAAGTCAAAGACACAGAGTCTTAATAAATCTTCTAGAGTTTGAATAGTCCTCTCTGATTGTCCGTCCGTCTGAGGATGATATGCCGAACTAAATCGTAAATCTGTGCCCATAGCTTTTTGTAAACTAACCCAAAATCGTGAAGTGAATCTTGGGTCTCGATCAGAAATTATGGATACTGGCATACCATGCAGTCTTACAATCTCGTTTATGTACATACGAGCAAGACGTTCAAGTGTATAAGTTTCTCGTATCGGTAAGAAATGAGTAGACTTGGTCAATCTATCATCAATGACCCAAATCGCATCTATACCTTGAGAAACCTTAGGAAGACCGGTAACGAAATCCATGGTAATTTGCTCCCACTTTCATTCTAGAATTTCAAGTGGTTGCAATGGACCTTTTGGTACTTGATGCTCCGCTTTGACTCGTTGACAAGTTAGACACCTTGAGATAAACAACGCTATCTCTCTCTTCATATTGCTCCACCAAAATGTATGACGAAGATCATGATACATTTTGGTACTTCTAGGATGGATTACAAACGGTGTGTTGTGCGCCTCCATCATTATTTCATACTTTAAATCAGGGTTGTTAGGAACACAAAGTCTGGAGTTGACTCGAAGTATTCCTTCTTCATCGATTCTTGCTTCCGGCATAGCACCTTCTTGCACTTTTTTCCTCATACGCATCAGTTCCAGGTCTGTAGCTTGAGCAGCTTTAACTTTATCGATTAAAGTTGGTTCTACTCGTATATTCGCCATCATCACATGGGTCCCTAGATTCTTTAACTCTATCTCCATCCTTTGCAAGTCACACAAAATGGGCCTTTGTGTTGACAATATTGCACTCATACTTGCCTATGATCTTCTACTCAATGCGTCAGCTACCACGTTCGCTTTTCCAGGATGGTATTGAATGGTATGATCATAATCTTTCAATAGTTCAAGCCAACGTCGTTGTCGCATGTTGAGTTCCTTTTGAGTGAAGAAATACTTGAGGCTTTTATGATCCGTAAAGATCTCCACATTCTCCCCATACAAGTAATGCCTCCAAATTTTAAGTACAAAGACAACATCTGCCAACTTTAGATCATGAGTAGGATAATTCCTCTCATATTCCTTGAGTTGTCTTGATGCATAGGCTATGACTTTTCCATGTTGCATGAGAACGCATCCCAACCCTTTGCTCGAAGCATCACTGTAGATGACAAATCTCTCCGAGCCAGATGGTATTGTTAGAACATGTGCTGAAATGAGTCTCCTCTTGAGTTCTTGAAAACTCTGCTCACATTCTTCGCTCCAACCGAACTTTGTATCTTTCTGAGTCAGCTGAGTTAATGGAGTAGCGATTCGAGAAAATCCTTCCACAAATCTCCGATAATAACCAGCTAAACCAAGAAAGTTACGTACTTTGGTCACTGATTTAGGTTGCTCCCAGCTTTGAATAGCTTCAATCTTTGCCGGGTCAACCGATATTCCACGACTTGATACTACGTGCCCAAGGAATGCTACCTCCTCCAGCCAGAACTCGCATTTCTTCAACTTGGCATAAAGCTTGTATTCACGAAGCTTTTGGAGTACCAGCCTCAAGTGTTGCTCATGATCTTCACGGCTTTTGGAATAAATAAGGATGTCATCAATAAAGACGACCACAAAGTGATCCAAATATTCCTTGAATACCCGGTTCATCATATCCATGAAGGCAGCAGGAGCATTAGTCAATCCAAAGGACATGACTAGGAACTCATAATGCCCGTACTGAGTTCTAAAAGCCGTCTTTGGAATATCCTCAGTTCTAACCTTCAGCTGATGATATCCAGAACGAAGATCGATCTTTGAAAAGAATTGTGCTCCTTGCAACTGGTCAAACAGGTCATCAATACGTGGCAATGGGTACCTGTTTTTGATGGTGACATGATTCAACTCCCGATAATCAATACAAAGTCTCATACTTCCATCTTTCTTTTTCACGAATAGCACGGGAGCACCCCAAAGAGAAGTACTAGGACGAACAAAGCCAATGTCTAACAATTCCTGCAGTTGGATCTTTAACTCCTGAAGTTCAATAGGAGCCATTCGATATGGGGCTTTGGAAATGGGTTTTGTACCGGGTTCAAAGTCGATACAAAATTCAATTTCACGCTCTGGGGTAGGCCAGGAAGTTCTTCAGGGAATACGTCAGGGAATTTATTAACAATAGAAATATCATTCAAAACTGACGTATTTTTGTTTAGATCCATGATATGAGCTAAGAAAGCTTGACATCCGTTTTTCAATAAACGAATAGCTTTATGGCTTGAGATGACAGCGATTGATTTTAATGGTTTGGTTGCTTGAATTCGCATAATAGGTCGATTAGGAATATGAAAGCTAACAACCTTACGAAAACAATCAATTTTTGCATGATGAGTAGTTAACCAATCAATCCCTAGAATCACGTCAAATGCAAGTATTTTTAATGAAATAAGATCGACAGGTAATGTGTGGGTACCAACTTGAACCAAACAAGACTTATAAACCGTGGATGTAATGAAGGTTTCTCCCAATAGAGTTTCAACAGCTAAGTCAAAGTCTAATTTCTCCGGAATCAAATTTAATCGATGAGCGCAAGTAGGAGAAATAAAAGAATGGGTAGAACCGGTATCAAATAAAGTATAGATTTCGTTAGAATTTATGATAAGCTTACCCGTGATGACCTCATTCGGGTTCCTTACTTTCTGGGAGGTCACAACAAACGTTCTCCCTTGCACTACCGGTTTTGACTTTTCTGGGACGGCCTTTGGTGTCTCCATCTTGGCTGAACTTGTTTTTGGTAAACGATAAAATCGAGCTAAATGACCTTCTCTTCCACAATTATAACATGCTTTAGACGACATCGCGCAGTTTGGACTGATGTGCCCCTCCCCTCCGCATTTGAAACATATGATAGGTGGTCGTTCTCCTTCCTTAACAACGGGTGCTGGTGCTGACGTCTTTCCATCATTGTTGAATCTCCTCTTCTTGAAATGACCATTCTTATTGTTTTGGCCTTGATTACCACCGAAGTGGTTACCATTTCTGGCCTGTTGATTCTCTCCATGCTTGTTGTCACCGCTTCGATGACTGCTCTCACTAGTATTATCATTTTGCCGACTGCTCTCTTTTGGTTGCGTTGACTCGTTATCGCGCTCCACTAACTGAGCCCTATTAACAACATCTGAATACAAACACATTTTATGAGAAATAAGATGTTGACGTATCTCTGGTTTTAAACCTCGCAAAAATATTCGCGTCATTCGCTCTTCATTATCCACCAAGTGGGACGCAAACCGGGACAACTCATCAAATTTAGCCTCATACTGCGACACGGTCATATTATTCTGCTCTAATTTGATGAACTCCACCTCCTTCATGTGACGAACACTTTCGGAAAAGTATTTGTCATTGAACAGCTCTTGGAACTTCTCCCAAGACATCTTCAGTGCGGCAGGTTGAGTACGTTTAATCTATTCCCACCAGTAATCTGTCTCTCCTCGCAACATAAAGGCGGCAAAGGGAACCTTTTGCTCCTCGGAGCATCCCAAGACATCAAATATCTTGGTAATCTGCTTTATCCATGTTTCCGCTATAAGTGGTTTTGGCTCTCCCTTAAACTCTGGTGGTCCCAGCTCCTTGAACTGTTTAGCGGTGACCGTTCTAGAGTTTTCAGTGTTTCCACCTATATTTTGGACAGGAGCCGCTCTCGCCTGCTGTTGCATGAACTGCATAAAGTTTCTGAACATTCCATCATTCATCATCTGGTCAGTGTTGTTGTTTGCATGAGGATTGTCACCTTCCTGATGCACATTATCCTGATTATTGATATGTGGTGAATCAACAGTCGCCTGTGCTCCATTGCTATTCTCAACATTCTCAGATGCCATTTTCAGATACTGCCACAAAATAAAAGTTAATTGATATGTCATATATTATCCTTATATTATGACCGACCAATTAAATACCATGCAAATAAACTTAGGTAGGTCATACTAGCGAAGGAATTCCCCGTCTCTCCCCTCTTAGTTCTATTCTCACATCTTAGCCAAGGATCATATCCCTAAGCCCTGATACCAACTGTGACGTCCCCAAAATTAGGTATACATCACCCATCTTGGGTCGTCAGATACATAGTACAGAATACAAATACAACTTACTAATACAACTGTCGTGTACAATACGACAAAACATAAACTGTGAGTTTGAAAACAAATATTATCTTCTAGAGAGTATTCATACTCAAAAGGAGTCCTCATTACATTTATTAACACACCATTACATAGAATAGTGATGACTACTAACTAATACTATCATTTGGACCATCACTCCGTTCCCCGACTTGCCCCAGCTACGTTCTCATTTCCTGAAGAGAACAGTGAAAGAAAAGGTGAGCTCAACTAGCCCAGTAAGAAATATTATGACTAAGATAATGCAGAATAAATTATCATTAGTCTTCAACAATGTTAAACTGATAAAATATAATAGACATCAAGTTTAATTGCAGCGGAACAAGCAATCCATTAAAAGAGTCAAGTAGAAAATAAACTCTACTATCTTTTATGATTTAAAAGGTTTTTCAACACTGTAATCGCTGGGACTCAGCTTAATAAAATAATCCACATCATCGAATCACCCCTGCACTACGGCCAAGGATTTTCGTGTATTCATTAATGGTCATGATCATGCCAACAACTGTCCATCAATGCACTACGGGCCAATGAGGACTTTTATCACATCATTTGTAACATTACGGTCATGATTATACCGAATAATCCCTGGTCATAATCATACCAAGTCCATCTATGCACTACAGGCCACAGATGACTTTCAATATTTTATAAACATGAGGATGATGACAATGATATAAAAATTCAATAAAACAAGTTCAAGAATTAACGTCCAAATTGTCAACATGATACTGCTTTGTGGAGTAAAATTTAAGAATGCTTAGAAGAATATTTTCATGAAAAGATACTGGATGAAACGCAATTATCAAGGATATTTCACAAATTTCATGGAGTATAGAAGTCAAAACTTAACTAACTGAGTATAATAAAGAATGTAATAACAAAAGAAATCACCATGCATGTGATAGACCGCACAGACAGGTTATTCCCACAGAATAATAAATAATGGAACCAGGTCCAGCGTAAAACGCACAGACAGGATATTCCGACAGAATAATAAATAATGGAACCAGGTCCGGCGTAAAACGCACAGACAGGATATTCCAACAGAATAATAATAAAGACGGAACCAGGTCTGGTGTAAAACACACAGACAGGATGTTCTAACAGAATAATAATAAAGACGGAACCAGGTCCGGTGTAAAACACACAGACAGGATGTTCCAGCAGAATAATAATAAAAATGGAACCAGGTCCGGTGTAAAACACACAGACAGGATGTTCCAACAGAATAATAGAAGAATATCACCAAGTATAGGGTAGACCGCGTATACAGGTTATTCCAACAGAATAATAAGAAATGAAATAACAACAGTTCTCTTCATGAATAAGAAAGAATAACACCCCTTATCGTTTTAAAGAAGAGCTGAAATAAGGAAGTAGTTAAGTAGCAGAATACTCTTCTTCTCTCTCTCTGTAGTTTCTCTCTCTAGAGTTCAGTGAATTCGTAAGAAATAATGAAGGAATGAGCTGCTATTTATAGAAAAATAGAATGCATAGTAACTAATCCATGAACGGTCCAGATTGATTACTTTAATCTGACGGTCCATATTTAAAGAAAAATCTTTTAAATAAAATATAATATATTCTATTTATAGAATAACTTTAATAAAGTATTCTATTTTATATAAAAAGATGTTTCTGTTTTATTACGCTAATAATACGAATAAAACAAAACGTCATTATCGCTAAATAATTCATATTATTAACTGACAATAATTGAATCAAACTGAGTGACTTCTCACATAAGCATTAATAATCAATACCGTGTGCTACTATGCAACCACACGTATTACTGTACTTTTACTACCGAGTAGTTCAACAGTATCAATGGTAAAACTTCCGCCGTTATTTTTGATAAAATATTTTTGTCGTTTTCTCAATCCGACAATAATTCCGTTGTGGGGTCCACCAATGATTGTGCCGTTGAACGAATATTTCCTGTTAAAACGAATATTCCTCGACCAATCGAATATTATATAACAACTTGCGTACTTTACAAAATTTATAAATATTACCCACAACTATAACGTTATATCAAATTAACTCCATAATATTCAAAAATGATATTTATAGAAAATTCATCTTTATTTATAAAAGTTGGGGTCTTACAGATATCCTTGGAGTTTTGTATGAATTTATGTAAAATAAAATAAAAATAATTTGTTAGATCTTTGTCATGTGTGGAATATAAATGTTTTACGAATTAAAGATAATTTTAAATATTTTGGATATTCGAATCGTATTTAGATGAAGAAAATTTTTGTGATTTCGAATTATGTTCCGAAGCGTACGTTTACAAGAATTAAACTCAACGATATTAGCGACGACCCGCACCAACGGTGGATCATGTGATCTAATTTGATGCAGCGCGAAGAACCTTACCAAGGCTTGGCACGGTACGTAGCTGACAAATCTTTTACAAATACATTGATAATTACGTGGACCGAAGACTTATCCGCGTTGATCGTTACAAATGGCGGCGTTACATCGTAACTAAAAATTTTTTTGTAGCTTATTTGAATTTCGAGGACGGAATTATTTTTAAGGGGTGAAAAATGTAATAACCGATATTTTTTTTTAAATTAAATATTAATTGATTTTATCTTATTCAATTATATTTAAATGGAAAAAGGTAAATGATTTTATTTCCCTCTTTTCTTCCTTGTTTTGTTTAGAAAATTAAATTCTTTTAGTAGATAATTAAATAATTGATTAAATTAAAATTGAGGAAGATAATTCATTTTGTTAAAGTATTGTGGTAAAATCATTCGGAGCGAGAAGCCACTTGGGAGATAAAGAAGTCTATTCGAGCGGAGTATCCGCATCTTTTTGGTAATTAGTTACGTTCATTCTTTTGATTCCGAGAACGTAATCCTTTTTAAGGGAGAGGTAATGTAATACCCAGAAAAAAAATATATATATTAAATAATAAAAAAATATTTTGTTTTAAAGCATATTAATTGGACTTTGTCATTTATTGGGTTAAACTAGTTGTTTAATTTATTTTGGGCTAATATATTAATAAGTGTTGAATAAATTAACTTGATAAAATTGGGCCTAAAAACTAATTGGGTTTAAAATGTAATAACTGATATTTTTTTAACGAATAAAGGTAGGGTTTAATTTATGTTTGATTTACTTATATTATTAATTTACCAAATTTTAATAGGATTTAATATTGTCCAAATATAAATTAAACCCAATTAGTTTTTAGGCCCAATTTTATCAAGTTAATTTATTCAACACTTACTAATATATTAGCCCAAAATAAATTAAACAACTAGTTTGACCCAATAAATGACAAAGTCCAATTAATATGATATAAAACAAAATATTTTTTTATTATTTAATATATATTTTTTTTCTGGGTATTACATTATCTCCCCCTTAAAAAGGATTCCGTCCCCGGAATCAAAAGAATGAACGTAGCTAATTACCAAAAAGATACGGATACTCCGCTCGAATAGACTTCTCTATCTCCCAAGTGGCTTCTCGCTCCGAATGATTTTACCACAAGACTTTAACAAAATGAATTATCTTCCTCAATTTTAATTTAATCAGTTATTTAATTATCTACTAAAAGAATTTAATTTTCCAAACAAAACAAGGAAGAAAAGAGGGAAACAAAATCATTTACCTTTTCCCATTTAAATACAATTGTATAAGAAAAAATCAATTAATATTTAATTTTTTTAAAAAAATATAGATTATTACAATTACATACATATAATACGCACATTCTGTCAACCTCTATTTGTTTCTCTATTCCATTGATAATTAAATAAGAAATGTTAGTCCTGATTGTGTCATTTTAAATGTAAATGTTATGTCTCATAGGATCTTCATATACGCGTTATGACCGACCTTTCTTGTAAACTTCGAACCTCCAAGCTATATATATATATATATATATATATATATATAGAGAGAGAGAGAGAGAGAACTTCTTATGCGGGTGGTACGCATGCGAATCACCTTTAACGACAAACAAAACCGTCACTATGCCCATCGCCATAGGGTCTGAACCATTGCTATGGCCCAGAACCGTCGCTATAGCCCGGGTTCAGACTCTATATCGACGGTTTTGTCTGTCGCAAAAGTAGTCCGCATACGGACAGTGGCGGAACTAGAACCTTTTTGTAGGGGGGTCAAAATTTGTAAACCAAGCGGTGACTGGCCGACGGCGACGGGCCTGTAGCGGTGATGGGCGGCAGCCGGCAGAAGTGATTCTACTAATGGACAAATCAAACAACAGAATATTATGAGTGGACTAATAAAACTTATTTGTGTCAAATTTCTTGCAAACTTTCAACTGTTTCTGATACCTCTCAATCAGCATTATTACGAGTGGACTAATAAAAAATTATATATGTGACGCCCCCAAAATTAGGTATTTATCACCCATCTTGGGTCGTCAGATACATGGTACAAAATACAAATACAAACTTAATTATACAAATGTCGTGTAACATACGACAATACATAAACTGAGAGTTCTAATAGGAATATTGTCATCTAGACAATATCCATACTCAAGGAGTCCTCATTACATTTATTGTCATACTATTTAACAGAACGGTGAGGACTACTAATGCTATCTTCTGGACCATCACTCCTTTCCCTGACTCGTCCCAGCTATATTCTCATTTCCTGAAGAGAACATTGAAAGAAAGGGTGAGCTCAACTAGCCCAGTAAGAAATATTATGACTAAGATAATGAAGAATAAATTATCAATAGTCTTCAACAATGTTAAACTGATAAAATACAATAGACATCAAGTTTAACTGCAGCGGAATAAGCAATCCATTAGAAGAGTCAAGTAGAGAATAAAACCTACTATCTTCTATGATTTAAAAATATTTTCATCAACTTTTATCACTGAGACTCAGCTTAATAAATAAACCACATCTTCTAATCATCTTTGTATTACGGGCCAAGGATATTCATTAAATCATCAATGATCATGACTATACCAAAAAATCCCTGGTCATAATCATACCACAAACTGTCTATCAATGCATTACAAGCCACTGAGGACTTTTATCACACCACTTATAACATCACAGTTCATGATTATACCGAATGATCCCTGGTCATAATCATACTAAATCCATCTATGCATGTAAGCCAAAGATGACTTTTAACATAAAATAAACATGAGGATGATGACAATGTTATAGGAATTCAATTAAACAAGTTCAAGAATTAGTTTATCCAGGAACTAATAATATCCAAATTGTCAACATGATACTTCTTTGTAAAGTAACAGTCAAGAATGCTCAGAAGAATATTTTCATGAAAAGATACTGGATGAAGCGCAAATATCAAGGATATTCCACTAATTTCATGGAGTATAGAAATCAAAACTTTAACCAAATCAGTATAATAAAGAATATATGAAACTGCAAATGGATTTTCACCAGCCATGCGGTAATCCACGTATACAGATCATTTCCACAATTTAATAAGGAATGAATATAAAGGATCATTCACTATACATGTGGCAATCCACATAGACAGGTTATTCCAACAGAATAATAAAGAATGGAATAACAGAAGGATTCACCATGCATGCGATAGAGACCGCACAGACAGGTTATTCCCAACAGAATAATAAATGCGGAATAATAAATGATGGAACCAGGTCAGGTAAAATTCACACCGACAGGATATTCCGACAGAATAATAAATGCGGAATACTAAATAATAGAACCAGGTCAGGTGAAATTCACACCGACAGGATATTCCGACAGAATCGTAAAGAAGTGAATAATAAAAGAATTTCACCAAGTATGCGGTACTTCGCATAAACAGGTTATTCCAACATAATAATAAAGAATGGAATAACAGAAGAAGATCACCAAGTATTGGGTAAACCGCATATACAGGTCATTCCACCAAGTATAGGGTAAACCACGCATACAGGTTATTCCAACAGAATAATAAATAATGAAATAACATAAGTTCTCTTCATGAATAAGAAAGAATAACACCCCTTACCATTTTAAAGAAGAACTGAAATAAAGAAGTAGTTAAGTGGCAGAATACTCTTCTTCTTTATCTCTATAGTTTCTCTCTATAGAGTTCAGTGAATTCGTAAGAAAATAATGAAGGAATGAGCTTCTATTTATAGAAAAATGGAATGCATAGTAACTAATCCATGAACGGTCCAGATTGATTTACTTTAATTTGACGGTCCTTATTTAAAGAAAAATCTTTTAAATAAAATATAATATATTCTATTTATAGAATAACTTTAATAAAGTATTCTGTTTTATATAAAAAGATTTTACTATGCAAAACACTATGCACAATAGAATATAATATATTCTATTTATAGAATAACTTTAATAAAGTATTCTGTTTTATATAAAAAGATGTTTCTGTTTTATTACGTTAATAATACGAATAAAACAAAACTTTATTATCGCTAAATAATTCATATTATTAATTGACAATAATTGAATCAAACTGAGTGACTTCGCACATAAGCATCAATACCGTGTGCTACTATGCAACCACACGTATTACTGTACTTTTACTACCGAGTAGTTCAACAGCATCAACGGTAAAACTTTCGCCGTTATTTTTAATAAAATATTTTTTTCGTTTTCTCAATCTGACAATAATTTCGTTGTGGGGTCCACCAATGATTGTACCGTCGTACGAATATTCCCCGTAAATAGTAACTCGTGAATAGTACTTCGACACAAAAAGTGTCCCAAATACTCGAGTGAACAATACTAGAGTGAATAGTAATTTAGGTGAATAATAACCCGTAAATAGTAACTCGTGAATAGTAACTCCTGAATAGTAACTCCGACACAAAAAGTGTCTCAAATACTCGAGTGAATAATACTAGAGTGAATAGTAATTTAGATGAATAGTAACTCGTGAATAGTAGCTCGTGAATAGTAACTCCGACACAAAAAGTGTCCTAAATACTCGAGTGAACAATGCTAGAGTGAATAGTAATTTGGGTGAATAGTAACTTGGGTGAATAGTAATTCGTAAATAGTAACTCATGAATAGTACTCCGACACAAAAAGTGTCTCAAATACTCGAGTGAATGATACTAGAGTGAATAGTAATTTGGGTGAATAGTAACCCGTGAATAGTAACTCGTGAATAGTGACCATGTATTTTATGACAACTTATTTACTTTAAAAAAAAATTCACATATCACCCTTAACTTTAACCTTTTATCAATTTAACCATTTACCAAAATAGAAAAATTGAATACTTTTATTTTATAAAATTCGGGGTCTCACATTCTCCCCTCCTTATGGAATTTCGCCCTCGAAATTAACGTACGTACCTGATATTTGAAAAGATGAGAATACCTTACTTTCTTTTCGGATTGTACCTTTCCGGATAATTCCGCTCTATCATGATTTTTCCATTTCTCATCTCCTGTATTTCGAATATCATTCTAGAATATACCTTCAAAACAAAGGTTAATCGACATACCACAATTTATCCACTTATTAAGTAAACAATTTCAGCTTAGGTAAGTCACACCCTAGCGAAGTATATTACTCGTCTTCTAGACTAATATCTCCGTCAGTGACCATATCCCTGTAACATCAATCAACAATTTCTGTCCACAATCATATGAATAACTCATAATCATAATTGTGATTCTGAATTACTTTTCGCACCCAGGAAGAAGAAAATTTACATCACCTATCTTCACCTGAAACATCAAAAATAATGGTTATACTAAATCACAATTCCTGCTCATAATCATACTAATAAATTCATCTTTGCACTACGGCTAAAGATTTACAACTGTATAACCAATAATCAACAGTTAATCTTCGCACTACAGGCCAAGGATATACAACTGTAAAATCAATAATGCTGAGACTCAGCTTAATAGTATCACGACCACGAATTATCCATGCACTACGTGCCAAAGATAATCGTGTTTTCAATTACGGTCATGATTATACCAAACAATTTCTGGTCATAATCATACCAAGTCCATCTATGCACGTAAGCCACAGATGACTTTAACCACATCTATGAATTAATATTTCATTGCTGAGACTCAGCTCAATAATTAATCCACATCATCGAATCATTCCTGCACTACAGGCCAAGGATATTCTTTAGTATCACGACCACGAATTATCCATGCACTACGTGCCAAAGATAATCGTGTTATACCGAACAATCCCTGGTCATAATCATACCAAGTCCATCTATGCACGTAAGCCACATATGACTTTTACCACATCTATGAATTAATATTTCACTGCTGAGACTCAGCTCAATAATTAATCCACATCATCGAATCACCCTTGCACTCCGGCAAAGGATATTCTTTAGTATCACGACCACGAATTATGCATGCACTACGGCTAAAGATAATCATTTTTTCATCAACGGTCCTGATCATGCCATAAAACAATTAGTCTTTGCACTACGGCCAAAGAGAATCCATAGCCATAGTCATACCAAAAACTGTCCATCAATGCATTACGGGCCAATGAGGACTTTTTCCACATCATTTATAACATTACGGTCATGATTATACCGAATAATCCCTGGTCATAATCATACCAAGTCCATCTGTGCACTAAAGGCCACAGATGACTTTCAACAAAATATAAACATGAGAATGAGGTATTGACGTATATAGGGTTTCAAACCTCTTAGAAACTTTCGCGTCATTCGCTCCTCATTATCGACCAAATGGGATGCAAATCGGGATAACTCCGTAAAATTAACCTCGTACTGCGATATGGTCATATTATTTTGCTCCAATGCTTATCTCAACATTGTTAGATGTCATTTTCAAACACTGCCACAAAACAAGGGTTAATTAACATATCACATATTATCCTTATACTCTGACCGACCAATTAAATACCAAATAAACTTAGGTAGGTCATACTAGCGAAGGAATTCCCCGTCTCGCCCCTCCTAGTTCTTATCTTACATCTCAGCCAAGGATCATATCCCTAAGCTTTGATACCAACTGTGACGCCCCCAAAATTAGGTATTTATCACCCATCTTGGGTCGTCAAATACATGGTACAAAATACAAATACAAACTTAATTATACAAATGTTGTGTAACATACGACAATACATAAACTGAGAGTTCTAATAGGAATATTGTCATCTAGACAATATCCATACTCAAGGAGTCCTCATTACATTTATTGTCATACTATTTAACAGAATGGTGAGGACTACTAATGCTATCTTCTGGACCATCACTCCTTTCCCTGACTCGTCCCAGCTATATTCTCATTTCCTGAAGAGAACATTGAAAGAAAGGGTGAGCTCAACTAGCCCAGTAAGAAATATTATAACTAAGATAATGAAGAATAAATTATCAATAGTCTTCAACAATGTTAAACTGATAAAATACAATAGACATCAAGTTTAACTGCAGCGGAATAAGCAATCCATTAGAAGAGTCAAGTAGAGAATAAAACCTACTATCTTCTATGATTTAAAAATATTTTCATCAACTTTTATCACTGAGACTCAGCTTAATAAATAAACCACATCTTCTAATCATCTTTGTATTACGGGCCAAGGATATTCATTAAATCATCAATGATCATGACTATACCGAAAAATCCCTGGTCATAATTATACCACAAACTGTTTATCAATGCATTACAAGCCACTGAGGACTTTTACCACACCACTTATAACATCACAGTTCATGATTATACCGAATGATCCATGGTCATAATCATACTAAGTCCATCTATGCACGTAAGCCAAAGATGACTTTTAACATAAAATAAACATGAGAATGATGACAATGTTATAGGAATTCAATTAAACAAGTTCAAGAATTAGTTTATCTAGGAACTAATAATATCCAAATTGTCAACATGATACTTCTTTGTAAAGTAACAGTCAAGAATGCTCAGAAGAATATTTTCATGAAAAGATACTAGATGAAGCGCAAATATCAAGGATATTCCACTAATTTCATGGAGTATAGAAATCAAAACTTTAACCAAATCAGTATAATAAAGAATATATGAAACTGCAAATGGATTTTCACCAGCCATGCGGTAATCCACGTATACAGATCATTTCCACAATTTAATAAGGAATGAATATAAAGGATCATTCACCATACATGTGGCAATCCACATAGACAGGTTATTCCAACAGAATAATAAAGAATGGAATAACAGAAGGATTCACCATGCATGCGATAGAGACCGCACAGACAAGTTATTCCCAACAGAATAATAAATGCGGAATAATAAATGATGGAACCAGGTCAGGTGAAATTCACACCGACAGGATATTCCGACAGAATAATAAATGCGGAATAATAAATAATGGAACCAGGTCAGGTGAAATTCACACCGACAGGATATTCCGACAGAATCGTAAAGAACGGAATAATAAAAGAATTTCACCAAGTATGCGGTACTTCGCATGAACACGTTAATCCAACATAATAATAAAGAATGGAATAACAGAAGAAGATCACCAAGTATTGGATAAACCGCATATACAGGTCATTCCACCAAGTATAGGGTAAACCACGCATACAGGTTATTCCAACAGAATAATAAATAATGAAATAACATAAGTTCTCTTCATGAATAAGAAAGAATAACACCCCTTACCATTTTAAAGAAAAACTGAAATAAAGAAGTAGTTAAGTGGCAGAATACTCTTCTTCTTTATCTCTATAGTTTCTCTCTCTAGAGTTCAGTGAATTCGTAAGAAAATAATGAAGGAATGAGCTTCTATTTACAGAAAAATGAAATGCATAGTAACTAATCCATGAACGGTCCAGATTGATTTACTTTAATCTGACGGTCCATATTTAAAGAAAAATCTTTTAAATAAAATATAATATATTCTATTTATAGAATAACTTTAATAAAGTATTCTGTTTTATATAAAAAGATTTTACTATGCAAAACACTATGCACAATAGAATATAATATATTCTATTTATAGAATAACTTTAATAAAGTATTCTGTTTTATATAAAAAGATGTTTCTGTTTTATTACGTTAATAATACGAATAAAACAAAACTTCATTATCGCTAAATAATTCATATTATTAATTGACAATAATTGAATCAAACTGAGTGACTTCTCACATAAGCATCAATACCGTGTGCTACTATGCAACCACACGTATTACTGTACTTTTACTACCGAGTAGTTCAACAGTATCAACTGTAAAACTTTCACCGTTATTTTTAATAAAATATTTTTGTCGTTTTCTCAATCTGACAATAATTTCGTTGTGGGGTCCACCAATGATTGTATCGTCGTACGAATATTTCCCGTAAATAGTAACTCGTGAATAGTACTTCGACACAAAAAGTGTCCCAAATACTCGAGTGAACAATACTAGAGTGAATAGTAATTTGGGTGAATAGTAACCCGTGAATAGTAACTCCTGAATAGTAACTCCGACTCAAAAAGTGTCTCAAATACTCGAGTGAATAATACTAGAGTGAATAGTAATTTAGATGAATAGTAACTCGTGAATAGTAACTCATGAATAGTAACTCCGACACAAAAAGTGTCCTAAATACTCGAGTGAATAATACTAGAGTGAATAGTAATTTGGGTGAATAGTAACCTATGAATAGTAATTCGTGAATAGTAACTCATGAATAGTATTCCGACACAAAAAGTGTCCCAAATACTCTAGTGAATGATACTAGAGTGAATAGTAATTTGGGTGAATAGTAACCCGTGAATAGTAACTCGTGAAAAGTGACCATGTATTTTATGACAACTTGTTTACTTTAAAAAAAATTCACATATCACCCTTAACTTTAACCTTTTATCAATTTAACCATTTACCAAAATAAAAAATTGAATACTTTTATTTCATAAAATTCGGGGTCTCACAATATATAAAAAGAATAATATTCAACAAATATTTCTCCTCATTTGGTTGTACCTTAATTATATATATATATATATATATATATATATATATATATATATATATATATATATATATATATATTGATTAATTGAATTGAAGTTACTTCCTTAATCAAAAACTGAGAATTATATATATAAAGCAAATAACTTCATAATAAGGTAGGATTTTGAAAATTATAATCTAAATCCTTTGAAATAAGCAGAGTAAAACTTGTAAACCTCCTATATACAAGAATAAAATAAATTTATTTAGCTTATAACAAAGAGTTCACTTTTATTATATTATTATTATTCTTACAGTCCTACTACTCTTACAGTCCTACTACTCTTCTCACTCTTACTCCACATCAATGGCGGATAAGAATACTCTAAAAGGAACCATCATCTTCTCCACTGTTGGCAGACCCCAGTACGGTTTCAACGTCTTCTCCGTCAATCTCCCCAAAATTCTCGTCCAATTCACCAAACCCACTTTCTTCAAATTCAGCAGCGTAGGGCCGAAGTTCCGCCCCCTGGTTCTGCCCACCGCCTGACCGGCGTCCAGCGACTGCCTCCTTACCGCGTCCAGCATCCGACTACTGGGGGCAACTGCCCCCACCCGCCCCCTGGTTCCGCCTCTGCATACGGACCACCAGCATAGGAAGCGAACTATATATATATATATAACCAAAACCTCCATATATAAACCCCTTCAACCCTAAAATGTCTCTCTATTAGTAGTTATGAATCACTCCGACCAAGACAACGAAGTCCCAGGTATGATTTTAAGAAGAGGTTTAATTTATAGTTCGTCGCTAAAGGGGGGGTGAGCTCGGGTGAGTTGAATAAGAGGTGAGCTTAAGATCAGGATCATATATATATATATATATATATATATATAGAACTAGGATCCTATCAGGGATCCCAGATTTCTTAACTTACGGAATTTTTTTTATTTTTTTTATTTTTTGCTTTTTTTTTAAACAACTAAAAAAAAGTTTAATATTTTATGGAACTGAAATTTTTTTGTTGTGGGTGTGATTTGGATACGTATAACAAAACAGGTCTGTAAGTCTGTACAGACCTGTTTTGTTATATGTATTTAAATCACACCCAAAACACTGTATTATGAAAAAATTCCAGTTCCATAAAATATTAAAAAAAAATTTAGTTGTTTTAAAAAAAAAGCAAAAAAAAAAAAAGTCCGTCATTTAAGAAAATCCGGGATCCCTGATAGGAACCGAACTATATATATATATATATATATATATATATATATATATATATATATATATATAATCGATAAAAAGTTGACATGCACTTGATAACTTATTTAAGGTCACTTCAATTATGGCATGTTTTGATTGAACTTGTTTGTGTCTTAATTATGCAAGTTGCATATCCTTATCCCCTGCCGAAGGAAGGCTACCTTGCCCCTCAAGTGGTGGCACCACCATCGCTTAGATATCCCACAAAAGATGCTAAAAAACAATATTAACCTTCAAAATCCTAAAGTTGTTGAATCTCAAAGCTGACTTCTGGTAATTTCGTCTAAGAGTAACTTAATTCAAAAACAACTTATTTAACTCATAGTACAACATTCGGTATTTAAATGCAAGTATTTTTAATGAAATAAGATCGATAGGTAATGTGAGGGTACCGATTTGAACCAAACAAGACTTATAAACAGTGGATGTAATGAAAGTTTCTCCCAACGGAGTTTCCACAGATAAGTCAAAGTTTAATTTCTCCATAGTCAAATTTAATCGTTGAGCGCAAGTAGGAGAAATAAAAGAATGGGTAGAATCGGTATCAAATAAGGTATAGACTTCTCTATAATTTATGATAAGCTTACCTGTGATGACCTCGTTCGGGTTCCTCACTTTCTGGGAGGTCACTACAAACGCTCTCCCTTGCACTACCGGCTTTGACTTTTCTGGGACGGCCTTTGGTGCCTCCATCCTAGCAGAACTTGTCTTCGGTGAATGACAAAATCGGGCTAGGTGACTTTCTCTTCCACAATTATAACATGCTTTGGACGGCATCGCGTAGTTTGGACTGATGTGTCCCTCCCCTCCGCATTTGAAGCATATGATAGGTGGTCGTTCTTCTTCCTTAACAACGGGGGCTGGTGCTGACGTCTTTCCATCATTGTTGAATCTCCTCTTCTTGAAATGTCCATTCTTATTGTTTTGGCCCTGATTACCACCGAAGTGGTTACCATTTCTGGCCTGTTGACTCCCTCCACGCTTGTTGTCACCGCTTCGATGACTGCTCTCACTGGTATTATCATTTTGTCGGCTGCTCTCTTTTAGTTGAGCTGACTCGTTATCGCGCTCCACTAACTGAGCCCTATTTATAACATCTGAATACAAACACAGTTTATGAGAAATAAGATGTTGACGTATCTCGGGTTTCAAACCTCTTAGAAACATCCGCGTCATTCTTTCCTCATTGTCAACCAAGTGAGACGAAAATCGGGACAACTCGGCAAACTTAGCTTCATACTGCGACATGGTCATATTGTTCTGCTCTAACTTAATGAATTCTCAACCTCTTTCATGTGACGAATACTTTCAAAAAAGTACTTGTCGTTGAATAGTTCTTGGAACTTCTCCCAAGACATCTTCAGTGTGGCAGGTTGAGTATGCTTTACCGATTTTCACCAGTAATTTACCTCTCCTCGCAACATAAAGGTGGCAAAGGGAACCTTTTGCTCCTCGGAGCATCCCAAGATATCAAATATCTTGGTGATCTGCTTTATCCACGTCTCCGCCTTAAGTGGTTTTGGTTCTCCAATAAACTCCGGTGGTCCCAGCTCCTTGAACTGTTTAGCGGTGATCGTCCGAGAGTTGCCAGTGTTTCCACTTGCATTTTGGACAAGAGTCTCTCTTGCCTGATGTTGTACAAATTGCAGAAAGCTTCTAAACATTCCGTCGTTCTCCATTTGGTCGGTGTTGTTGTTCACCTGAGGATTATTGCCTTCCTGATGCACATTATCCTGGGTGTTGATTTGTGGTGACTCAACGGTCTTCTGTGCTCCATTGATATTCTCAACATTCTCAGATGTCATATTCAAATACTGCCACAAAATAAAGGTTAATTGACATGTAACATATTATCACTATACTCTGACCGACCAATTAAATACCAAATAAACTTAGGTAGGTCATACTAGCGAAGGAATTCCCCGTCTCTCCCTTCCTAGTTCTAGTCTCACATCTTAGCCAGGGATCATATCCCTAAGCTCTGATACCAACTGTGACGCCCTAAAAATAGGTATACATCACCTAGTCTGAGTCGTCAAATATATGGCACAAAATACAAATAAAAACTTAATTATACAACAGTCGTGTAAAATACGACTAAACATATGCTGTGAGTTTTAATACAAATATTGTCATCTAGACAATATCCACACTTAATTGAGTCCTCATTACATTTATTATCACACTATTTAACAGAATAGTGAGGACTACTAATACTATCATCTGGACCGTCACTCCGTTCCTCGACTAGTCCCGGCTACGTTCTCATTTCCTGAAGAGAACAATGAAAGAAAGGGTGAACTCAACTAGCCCAGTAAGAAATATTATGACTAAGATAATGCAGAATTAAATTATCATTAGCCTTCAACAGTGTTAAACTGATATAATATAACACACATCAAGTTTAACTGCAGCGGAATAAGCAATCCATTAAAAGAGTCAAGTAGAGAATAGAATCTACTATCTTTTATGATTTAAAAGTTTTTTTATCACTTTTATCGCTGGAACTCAGCTTAATAAATAATTCACATCATCCCTGCACTACGACCAAGGATATTCATTAGTATCACAACCACAAATAATCCATGCACTACGAGCCAAGGATATTCGTGTATTCATCAATAGCCATTATCATGCCAACAACTGTCCATCAATGCACTACGGTCTAATGAGGACTTTTACCACATCATTTGTAACATTACGGTCGTGATTACACCGAATAATCCCTGGTTATAATCATACCAAGTCTATCTATGCACTACATGCCACAAATGACTTTCAACAAAATATAAACATGAGGATGATGACAATGATATAAGAATTCAATAAAATAAGTTCAAGAATTAATTAATCATGGAACCAATAACGTCCAAATTATCAACATGATACTGCTTTGTGCAGTAAAATTCAAGAATACTCAAAAGAATATTTTCATGAAAAGATACTGGATGAAGCACAAATATCAAGGATATTCCACTAATTTCATGGAGTATAAAAGCCAAAACTTTAACCAACTAAGTATAATAAAGAATGTAATACAAAAGAAATCACCAGGCATACGATAGACCGCACAGACAGGTTATTCCAACAGAATAATAAATAACGGAACCAGATCATGCGTAAACGCACAGACAGGATATTCCAACAGAATAATAATTAACGGAATCAGGTCATGCGTAAAGCACAGACAGGATATTCCAACAGAATGATAAATAATGGAACTATGTCATGCGTAAAGCACAGACAGGATGTTCGAACAGAATGATAAATAATGAAATAATAGAAGAATTTCACCAAGTATAGGGTAGTCCGCGTATACCGGTTATTTCAACAGAATAATAATGAATGGAATAACAGAAGTTCTCTTCATAAATACAAAAGAAATAATACCCCTTACCGTAAAAGAAACTGGATATAAGAGTAGAAAAGTAGCTGAATACTTTTCTTCTTTCTCTCTATAATTTTCTCTCTCTAGAGTTTCAGTGAATTCGTAAGAAATAATGAAGGAATGAGCTTCTATTTATAGAAGAATGGACTGCATAGTAACTAATTCATGAACGGTCCAGATTGATTTACTTTTAATCAGACGGTCCAAATTTAAAGCAAAATCTTTTAAATAAAATATAATATATTCTATTTATAAAATATATAAATATAACAATAATACATAACTTCCTCCGTGACTGCCTCAAATTCTTCTCCCTCCCCACTTGCACTCAATCATACATATATATATATATATATATATATATATATATATATATATATATATATATATATATATATATATTATATTCCACTCACCACACACATAATATTATATATATAAACACCCCCAATATTTTTAACAACATTTATCATCAATATTATAATTCACAATATTAATCGACCATGTCGTTCCCAGGAAAGAGGAGGCTTTCTAATAAGGATTTCTCCCCATTGGTGCTCAATTAGGTGACCAAACATCTCCTTGACAGAACTTCTAGACATCGTTAATATTGTAAATTATAATATTAATAACTTTGTCATCTCAATTATTGATTTAATAATATATAAAATATTGACAATAATTGAATCAAATAACGTGAGATACTATGCAGCAATTACTGTAACAGTAATTGAACAAAACTGAGTGACTTCTCACGTAAGCATCAATAATCCATACCGTGTGCTACTATGCAACCACGCGTATTACTGTACATTTAACACAGGGTGTTTCAACAGTTAACGGTAAAACTTCCGCCGTTATTTTTAAAAATATTTTTGTCGTTTTCTGAATCCGACAATAATTTTCGTTGTGGGATCCACCAATGATTGTGCCGTTGTACGAATATTCCCTGTTAAAACGAATATTCCCCGACCAATCGAATATTATATAACAACTTGCGTACTTTGCAAAATTTATAAATATTGCCCACAACTATAACATTATATCAAATTTATTCCATAAAATTCAAAAATGATATTTATAGAAAATTCATCTTTATTTATAAAAGTTAGGGTCTTACAGATCAATAGTTTGATACTTCTTATTTTTATTTAGAGTTGCAAAAAGATGCAATGTGTATTCAGATATAAGATATGTAGATCTAGATAAATTGGATTAGGTAGATGTAATGTGGATTAAGTGTTGGTAATTGTGTAGGTAAAGGTAGTGAGGGAGACCATGAATCAGATGGTGGAAGCTTGGAGAGAAATTCCAGATGTATCCGATGAGGTCTCACTGCCTGGTGAATCTCAATCTTCTTCTAAAGGTATGATATTGTTTTCCTCATAATTTATCTGTCTTGATGAAAAAGCTAAATACCTAAGAGAGAAATATTTCATAGTGTTTGAAAAAGAAAGATTTCATATTGTTTGATCTATTTTCAAGTTCAAATATTTTTGTTATCCGTTACCCTCAAAAAAGGAATTGCACATTTGGCAACTTAATTAATCATTATGCAGTATTATTTGAGATGACCGACAAAATTGATTATATCCAGATGTTAGATTTTGACTGTCATTTCAGATTGATAATGTGAAGGACGGTACATCCCCAATTGGCTTTTCTGAAATTATTTTGTTTCTCATGTACAATGGACAGAAGTTGCTACTGATGGATGCTATCTACCTGGCTCAAAAACTTCGCGTACCATTAGCTCTGGAGCTCCTCAAGTGAAGAAGAATTATAGCTTGGCTAATGGTTCCCCTGCACGTGATGGTTCTTCCCCTGCCACTGCCCTCAAAAAAAGTCCTCTAGTTTGTAGCATTAAGAAAACAGATCCAGTAATGTTCAGAAAGCTAGATCATAAGAAATGACCTGCTAATTGGAAAGTTGACATTGCTGCTCCATCTGTGACTGTAGTTTCTGGGGATAACAAAGATTGTGGAGTGCAAATTTATATATTACATGATACAATGCAGCTCTTCTTAATTTTTCTATATTTTTTTATCATTAATAATTTGTTTCTGTGTGAGGTTAATGGACTTTATTTATTTATTTTGGCATGCAGGGGTTTAAACATTTGAGATAATGGGAATAGCAGCAGTTGGGAACAATTTGATTACATATGTGATAAATGAGATGCACTTTTCATATAAATATATATTGATAGGGTTGATGATATTACCTATTCGAATAACGATAATGTAGATTTTAAAGAAATTTCTATTCTTCGAACTACCCCGTGCAATCAACTAGTATTTCTAAAGTGGGAAACATTTAACTTCTAATCAAGCTTCTTCGGTCTTGTCTTTGCATGTTAATTTCATTACAACAAGGCCAAATTTTATAACATTGTTTACGGAGATTTTAACTGAATTTTAGCCAACCTTTTTGCTTGTTAATTTCATTACAACAAACCACAAGTATCTACCAAATTTTATAACATTGCTTATTGAGATGTTAACCTTGAACAACCCCACCGGTATAAAAATCTGATATGTCAATATAGTTGGTTAACTATTACGTCAACCTATATTAATTGGAACTAAATATGTTGATTAACTATTTTATTTATTTAAGTTGGATAAAGTTTGGAATCATATTTTTTTAAAAAAAATATAAGTCCAAACCGGTTAACCATTTTTCTACCCATATTTCATTCCAAATCTAAATCAAAAGTTCTTTCCACCCCAGATTCATAAATTTTTTATTCAAAAAATTAATATTTAATGATTATGTATACACTCCCACCCTCCAAAAAAAACATTCAATGATTATGTATAAAACACCCCCTATGTAACGACCCCAAAATAGGTTCATTCCATCCAACCTATTCTGAGTCACCCTTAACTTTAACTTTTTATCAGTTTAACCATTTACTAAATAGAAAAATTGAATACTTTTATTTCATAAAATTTGGGGTCTTACAATCTCACCTCCTTATGAAATTTCGTCCTCGAAATTTACGTACCCGGTATTTCGAAGAGTTGAGAATACCTTGCTTTCATTCCATCTTCCCTGTCATCATAATTTCTCCATTGCTCATCTCCTGTATTTCAAATATCATTCTAGAATACAGCTTCAAAACAAGGGTTAATTGAACAAATTAACATATCACATAATATCCCGATATTATGACTGACCAACAAATAAGCTTAGGTAGGACACACTAGCGAAGGATTTACTTATCTCTCCCCTCCTAGTTCTATTTCCCGATCTCCGCCAGAGACAATATCCCTAAGCTCTGATACCAAAATGTAACTCTGGACACCAACCTATGTCAGCACCTTACATTGATACCTATCAGTTTGCCACCGCAGAACGGCGTCCCCTACAGAGAGTCTGACTTCGGTGCATCCCCCATCAATAGGAAGTCACCAGCGAGAGGCTCGGGGCTCTTTACTTATGGCTCTGATACCAAAATGTAACGACCCCAAAATAGGTCCATTCCATCCAACCTATTCTGAGTCGCCAAATACATGGTACAGAAAATAACTACAACTTTATTACAACAATTATCGTGCAAAATACAATAACACATATGCTGTGAGTTTGGATACAAATATTTACCAAATGTGACTCATATCCCAACCGTGGACAGCACCTCACAATGACACCTTACATAAATGTATAGTCAAAAACTGTTTTAGAAATTAGAATCTTTGGAAAGTGCTCAAGAAAACCTTTGTACATGGGAGGCCATGCTTCTGAATTATGATAGATATCATATGGCCACAGAATTATCCTTGGTTGACCCAATAGACCCCAAAGAAAAATGAGAAGATTACTATCATATTCTTCCCAATGGGGAGTCTTCTCTTGACATATCATTATCTCCACTGTCTCTAATTGAGAATTATACTTCAAACAAACACCAAGATTATATAAGTAGTGCTCGTAAATATACTCAGCAAGTGGATGAGCACAATCCTATCTTATGATGACACGAGGTTGTATGTCATTAAACATCTTGTATGATAGTGGCAAAACACCCTTCCAACGTTGGGTTCGCTTCACCCTAGATGATTCACCAAATATAACTACTAAATGATGACCACCGTTCTATTCCCCTGTTACCCCCGCTCAACCCAGCTACACTCTTATTACCTGAAAGAAATTGTAAAACAGAAGGGTGAGCACAACTAGCCCAGTAAAGAATATCATGACTAAAGATAAATAAATTATCAATAGCCTTCAACAGTAATAAATCAGAGATTTAGAACATATGGTAGATGGTAAAAAATTTCAACCATAGTTACAGCGGAACGAGCAATCCATTAGAAGAGTCAAATAGACCATAAAATCTATTATCTTCTCCATGTTAAAAATTCATCAACAATGTTTTATCCCTGTAACATCAATCAACAGTTCTGGTCCACAATCATATAAATAACTCATAATCATAATTGTGATTCTAAATTCCTCTTCGCATCCAGGACGAAGATAATTTTCATCACATGTCTTTACCTGAAACATCAAAGATCATGGTTATACCAAATCACAGTTCATGTTCATAATCATACTAATAAATTCATCTTTACACTACGGGCCAACGATATTCGTCAACAGTTCATCTTTACACTACAGGCCAAAGATATTCATCAACAGACCATCTTTGCACTACAGGTCAAAGATATTCAACAACAGTTTATCTTTGCACTACGGCCAAAGATATTCATCAACAATTCATCTTTGCACTACAGGCCAAAGATATTCCTCAACAGTTCATATTTGCACTACAGGCCAAATATATTCATCAACAGTTCATATTTGCACTACAGGCCAAATATATTAATATCTCAAAGAAATATATAATCATTTCAGAATTTATATAAACAATAATTATAACTATGTTGATCATTTCACCTTTGCACTTAAGCTAAAGATATTCAATTATAAATTCAATGGTCATGATCATACCAGTCAACAATTCAACTTTGCACTACTGGCCAAAGAGAACCCATAGTCATGATCATACCAATAATTTATTCATCTTTACACTCAAGTGAAAGAGAATTTCAACATCAATATTATAAAAATGTTATATATGATAATAAAAATAATATGATCAAAACATGGATTTAATTTCAAGAACAATATTCATAAATCAACTATAATTTGGTTAGAAAAAGAAACCAATTTTATCGTGAATCGTAACTCATAAATAGTAACTCGTGAATAGTAACTCATGAATAGTAACTCCGACATAAAAAAGGTAGAAATTCCACAATAATATACATACCAATATTTCAGTATAATGATATTGAAAGAATAATATTTTTTAAGCTTATAAACAATTTATTTAAATTGTTTACACTTTACTAATTAATGCATTTAATCATCATAAAATATCAACTCTTAAGATTTCATCATCAATAACCAAAACCCTCATCAAAATCTGCATATACCTCATATAGGATTCTCAAGCCATAAAATCCTATTTTTTAATTTTCTTACTTCACATAACATATTTAATTCATTTTCTCATAACTAATCTATTTTCATGAAAAATACCAAATCAGTTCCAAAAATATTTCTTTTCAGGGATTTAGCAGAATATAGTCCCATATTAAACATATATTTTTCTCAGAATTTTTAAAACTCATTTACTATTTTTCATATGGCCAAAATCGCCGAATATTTAGACATTTATCATAAATTGTACTTTTATCCAAAAATTTTGAAATTCACAGAGTACACTGATATTATATAGATATACTTTTAAAAAAAATTTCATCAAATTTGGAGTTAACCACAAGGAGTTATAAGCGGTTACTTTTAAAATAGTCTTTTCTCATAAAATTTACAACTCTTAATCTATACATCCAAAAATCATCATTTTTGGACACAATCAATAAAACTCATCAAAATATCATTTCAAATTTTTTCAGAATTTTCTGAAGGTCAGAAGAATTACGAACTAAAAAACATAATCACCCTTAAAATCCTTTACTATCTCTTACCTCAAAAGTACAGTATTTCTTACTGGAATGCAAAGTCGAAGGAAACTTGAACTGAATAGTAACTCTCAAAGTATTTAAATACTCATAAAATAAGCTTCATAATATAGAGAGAGAAAGAGAAAGCTTATGTTTCTGGTGTGATTTTTAATTTTAACTTAGCCCTCTATTTATAGAAAAATGTTAGCAAGCCGAAGCAGACTTAACTTGCAACCTGATGGCTTTACCTACTACTATTCCCACCCGCCACATTTGAATAAAAATTTCAGCACATTTCTTCACCAACCAAGAGTGGGGCCCAGCAATTCTAAAATTTTCTACCAAAATGATAAATTCTGAAACTTCAACAATTTCTGAACCAGTTATCTCGTAAAATTCATAACCAGTCTTCCTATTTACGAGATGACTGGTTCAGAAATTGTTGAATTTTCGGAGTTAATCATTTTGGTAGAAAATTCTAGAATTGGTGGGCCCCACTCTTGGTTGGTGAAAAAATGTACTGAGATTTTTATTCAAATATGGTGGGTGGGAAAAGTAGCAGGTAAAGCCATCAGGTTGCAGGTTAAGTCTGCTTCGGCGTGCTAACATTTTTCTATAAATAGAGGGTTAAGTTAGAATTGAAAATCACACCAGAATTCATAAGTTTTCTCCCTTTATCTCTCTTTCTCTCTCTAGATTAATGAGTGTATTTTGTGAGTATTTAGATACTTTGAGAGTTGCTATTCAGCACAAGTTTCATTCAGCCTCATATCCGATATTCAGTCAGAAGTACGGTTATTTTGAGGTAAGGGATATTATTTCCTTCTTAAATGATATTATTTTCTTCAATATCATTATGCTGAAATATTGATATAAACTTTTTATCAAATTTGAAACTTTTTGTGTCGGGGTTACTATTCACGTATACGACACTATTCACGTATACGGCACTATTCACGAATACGGCACTATTCACCTAAAAATAAAAAATTTTCTTTTTGTCCAAGATGTCTATTATGGTTACAATCTTTGATTGTATCCATGTTTTGATCTTTATTTTTGAATTCTCCTTCACAATTAGTTATTATGGAGTATTATTACACTTGGATAAACTATAATACGAATCCATAATATTTTTCCTTCTGTCTCATTGGATTCATTTTCTTTAAGATAATTTTTCATCATCCTCAGTCCTAAATGATGATATTACTGAATATCTTTGGTCTGTAGTGCAAAGATGAATGATTAACTGATGAATATCTTTGGCCCGTAGTGCAAAGATGAACAGGTGTTGAGATGAACATGACCGACTGGTGTTACAAATGAATATATTTGGCCTGTAATGCAAAGATGAATATTTGATTCAAGATGTATATTGATTGATGTTACAGGGATAAAATATTGATGATGGACTT
This sequence comes from Panax notoginseng, assembly GCA_016801055.1. Lineage (NCBI taxonomy): Eukaryota > Viridiplantae > Streptophyta > Magnoliopsida > Apiales > Araliaceae > Panax > Panax notoginseng. The sequence continues at coordinate 19,024,187 of CM029018.1, forward strand.
TTAAATCTTAGAAGATAGTAGAATTCATTCTCTACTTGACTCTTCTAATGGTTTGCTGTTTCCGCTGCAGTTGTTGATCTAAAACTTGTTGTCGATTATATTCTATCAGATTTTTTCCTGTTGAATACTAATGATAATTTGTTGTATATTATCTTAGTCATAATATTCTTTACTGGACTAGTTGAGATCACCCTTTTCCTTTTTGTTCTATTTTTTTTCTCAGGAGGTGAGAACATAGCAGGATCTGGTTGGGGTATGGAGTGATGGTTCTAAAAAGATGTTTTAGTAGTCCTCACTTTTTCTGTAAAATAGTGTTTGAATAATTATAATGAGGACTTATTTGAGTGTGAATATTGTCTAGCAGACAATATTTGTATTTAAACTCACAGTATGTGTTGTCGTATTTTTCACGACAATTGTATTATTGAAGTTGTAGTTTGTTTATTTGTACCATGTATTTGGCGACTCAGAATGGGTGTTGTATACCTATTTTGGGGGCGTCACAGTTGGTATCAGAGCTTAGGGATATGATCCCTGACTGAGATGTGAGACAAGAATTAGGAGGGAAGAGACGGAGAATTCCTTCGCTAGTATCACCTGACTAAGTTTATTTGGTATTTATTTGGTCGGTCAGAGTATGGGGATAATATATGACATGACTATTAACCCTTGTTTTATCACAATATTTAAGAATAGCAGCTGAGAACGTTAATAATGGAGTAAATCAGACCGTGGAGACACCTTTGATCACCACCCAGGGGAACGTGCAACAGGAAGGCAATATTCCTCTTGTAAACAACGTTACCGAGGAAACGATGAATGATGGAATGTTTAGGGGCTTTTTTCAGTTCATGCAAAATCAGACGAGGGAGACTCGTGTGCAGAATACGGGTGGAAATGATAACAACGCGCGGTTTGTCACAGCCAAGCAGTTCAAAGAATTGGGACCACTAGAATTTAAAGGAAAGCCGGATCCGATCATGGCGAAAATATGGGTCAAGCAAATTATCAAGATATTCGATGTCTTGAGATGCACGGAGGAACAGAAGGTTCCATTCGCCACTTTTATGTTTCGCGGTGAGGCAAACTACTGGTGGTAGTCTGTGAAGCGTACCTAGCCTGACGCCCTCATCATGTCCTGGGAAATATTTCAAAAACTGTTCAATGACAAGTACTTTCCTGAAAGTATTCGTCATATGAAGGAGGTGTAGTTTATCAGACTAGAACAAAACAACATGACGGTGTCCCAGTACTAGGCGAAGTTTGCAGAGTTATCTAGGTTTGCACCTCATTTGGTCGAAAATGAGGAACGAATGACAAGGATGTTTCTGAGAGGTCTAAAGCCCGAGATTCGGCAATATCTTATCTCTCATAAATTTTTTTTATATTCAGATGTTGTAAACAGGACTCAATTATTAGAGCGAGATAATGAGTATGTTCAACCGAGGGACCACAACCAGGGTCATACCGGTGGCAGCAGTCATCGGAGCAATGATAACCAGAGGGAAGGAAAGCATTCGGACAAAAGCGGTAACCACTCTGGTGGTAATCGTGGCCGTGATAATAGAAGGAGTGAGTCAGGAGGAGATTTCAAGAAAAGAAGGTACAACAATGATAACGTGAAGACGTCAGCACAAACATCAACTGTTTCTAGGGGAGGAAAACGACCACCGGTCGTATGTTACAAATGTGGGAAAGAGGGACATATCAGCCTAAACTGCCCACAACAATCCAAGGTATGTTATAACTTTGGAAAGGAGGGTCAGATAGCTCGAGATTGTTCTGTAGCAAAACCAAGTTCAGCGGGGATGGTGACTCCAAAAGTTGTCCCAGATAAGTCGAAATCAGCGGTTCCTGGAAGGGCGTTTGTCGTGATTGACCAAAACGCAAGAAACCCGAATGAGGTGATCACGGGTAAGCTAATCTTGAATTCTTACGAAGTTTATACCTTATTAGATACCGGTTCTACCCATTCTTTTATCTCTCCCATTTGTGCTCAACGTTTGAACTTGACTACGGAGAAATTAGACTTTGACTTATCTGTTGAAACTCCGTTAGGAGAAACTTTCGTTACATCTACTGTTTATAAATCCTGCTTAATTCAAGTTGGTACCGTCACATTACCTGCCGACCTTATTTCGTTGAAAATTCTTGCATTTGATGTGATTTTAGGGATTGATTGGTTAACCGCGCATCATGCTAAAATTGATTATTTTCGTAAGGTTGTTAGATTTCATATTCCTAACCAACCTATTATGCGAATTCAAACAACCAAACCATTAAAGTCAATCACCACATTTCAAGCCATAAAGCTATTCGTTTATTGAAAACCGGATGTCAAGCTTTCTTAGCCCATGTCATGGACTTGAACAAAAACGCATCAGATTTGAATAAAATTTCTGTTGTTAATGAATTTCCTGACGTATTTCCTGAAGAACTTCCTGGTCTACCCCCAGAACATGAAGTTGAATTCTTCATTGACGTTGAACCCGGTATAAAGCTCATTTCTAAAACCCCATATCGAATGGCTCCTATTGAACTTCAGGAGTTAAAGGTTCAACTACAGGAGTTGTTGGACATCGATTTTATTCGTCCTAGTACATCTCCTTGGGGTGTTCCTGTGTTATTCGTAAAGAAGAAAGACGGGAGTATGCGACTTTGTATCGACTACCGAGAATTGAATCATGTCACTATCAAGAATAGGTATCCGCCACCTCGCATTGATGACCTATTTGACCAGTTGCAAGGAGCACAATTCTTTTCAAAGATCGATCTTCGTTCTGGATATCATCAGCTGAAGATTAACTGAGGATATTCCAAAGACTGCCTTTAGAACTCGGTACGGGCATTATGAATTCTTAGTCATGTCTTTTGGATTGACTAATGCTCCTGCTGCCTTCATAGATATGATGAACCGTGTATTCAAAGAATATTTAGATCAGTTCGTTGTTGTCTTTATTGATGACATCCTCATCTATTCCAAAAGCCGTGAAGATCATGAGCGCCATTTGAAGCTGGTACTGCAAAGGCTTCGTGAAAACAAGTTATATGCCAAATTGAAGAAATGCGAGTTCTGGCATGAGGAAGTAGCATTTCTTGGGCACGTGGTGTCAAAACATGGAGTATCTGTCGACCCGGCGAAGATTGAAGCCATACAAAGTTGGGAGCAACCGAAGTCGGTGACCGAAATATATAGCTTTCTGGGCTTAGCTGGGTATTATCGGAGATTCGTGGAAGGATTTTCTAGAATCGCTACTCCGTTAACTCAGCTGACTCGAAAGGATACAAAATTCGGTTGGAGCTAGGATTGTGAGAAGAGTTTTCAAGAACTTAAGAGGAGACTCATTTCGGCACCTATTTTGACAATACCATCTGGTTCGGATGGATTTGTTATCTATAGCGATGCTTCAGGCAAAGGGTTAGGATGTGTTCTCATGCAACATGGGAAAGTCATAGCCTATGCCTCGCGACAACTCAAAGAATATGAGAGGAATTATCCTACTCATGATTTGGAGTTGGCAGCAGTCGTTTTCGCGTTGAAGATATGGAGACACTACCTGTATGGGGAGAAAGTGGAGATCTATATGGATCATAAAAGCCTCAAATATTTCTTCACCCGAAAGGAACTCAACATGCGGCAACGACGTTGGCTTGAGCTGTTGAAAGATTACGATCATACCATCCAATATCATCCTAGAAAAGCAAACGTAATAGCTGACGCATTGAGTAGAAGATCATATGCGAGTACGAGTGCGATATTGTCAATGCAAAGGTCCATTCTGTATGACTTGCAAAGGATGGAGGTAGAATTAAAGACTTCAAGTACCCACATGATGATATCAAATATACGAGTAGAACCGACTTTAATCGATAAAGTTAAAGCTGCTCAAGCTACGGACATGGAACTGATGCGTATGAAGAAGAAAGTACAAGAAGGTGCTATTCCAGAAGCAAGAATCGATGAAGAAGGAATACTTCGAGTCAACTCCAGACTTTATGTTCCTAACGATTTTGACTTGAAGCATAGAATAATGATGGAGGCACACAACACACCGTTTATAATCCATCTTGGGAGTACCAAAATGTATCACAATCTTCGACATACATTTTGGTGGAGCAATATGAAAAGAGAGATCGCGGAGTTTATCTCGAGGTGTTTAACTTGTCAACGTGTAAAAGCGGAGCATCAAGTACCAAAGGGTCTATTGCAACCACTTGAGATTTCGAAATGGAAGTGGGAACACATTACTATGGATTTCGTTATGGGTCTTCCCAAGGTGTCTCAAGGCATAGATGCGATTTGGGTCATTGTTGATAGATTAACCAAGTCTGCCCATTTTTTGCCTATACGTGAGACTTATTCCCTTGAACGTCGTGCTAGTATGTACATGAATGAGATTGTGAGATTGCATGGCATGCCAGTATCCATTGTTTCGGATCGTGACCCAAGATTCACTTCACGATTTTGGGTTAGCTTGGAGAAAGCTATGGGCACGGATTTACGATTCAGTTCAGCATACCATCCTTAAACGGACGGGCAATCAGAGAGGACTATTCAAACTCTTGAAGATCTATTAAGACTCTATGTTCTAGATTTCAAAGAAAGTTGGGATAAGTACTTGCCACTGGTGGAATTTTCCTACAACAACAGTTATCAGGCAAGTATAGGTATGGCTCCATTTGAAGCCTTATATTAGACCTGGCAAAATAGGCTCAGGCCCCCGGGCTGGGCCAGCCCGCCCGTTAAAAAGTGGGCTATGGGCTTCACTTTTTCAGCCCATTAAAATCTGGGCCTTTTTGGCCCGGCCCAAATTTGGCCCGGCCCAATGACAGCCCGCCCGTGGGCGCCCGGCCCACCCGGTCATTTTAAAAAACCCTTTTTCTGATTTCTGGCTTCTGGGCTAAGTGGCTACTGAGTAGTGAGTACTGGCTAAGTGGCTAACCCATAAGGCCTTAGCCTTTTTCAATTTTCAGATCTAGACTTCTATACACTTCTTCTGAATACAAGCGAGAAGTGAGAGACAGACCGAGAGGGCGAGAGGGCGAGAGGCGAGATCGGAGACGACTCAGACGAGAGTCCTCAAGTTCAAGTGTTCAACAGAGAGAGTGAGAGACAACGATCGATCGACACGGCTACAGGTAGCTTCAACAAAGAGAGTGAGAGGTGAGATCGGAGACGACTCAGACGAGAGTCCTCAAGTTTGGTTCTTCCCTACAGGTAGCTTCTTCTTCTCTACACTTTGATCGATCGACACTGCTATGTTTTGTTTTTGTTTTTACTTTTCAGTTTGTTTCTGGCTTTCTGCTACACTTCTGTTTTTGTTTTCGGTATGTTTTCAGTTTGGGGTTACTAAATTTCTTCAATTTTGGTAAAACCCTGCAATTTCGGCAAAGAAGAGAAGCAATTTCTGCAATTTATTTTGTTGGGGTTACTAAATTTCTTCAATTTTGGTAAAACCCTGCAATTTCGGCAAATAAGAGAAGCAATTTCTGCTGTTGATAAAACCCTGAAATCTTTTGTTGGGGTTACTAAATTTTTGCAATTTCTTAATTTTTGATATGTGAAGCAAATTGAGAACCAGATTCTGCTTTAGTGCTACTGTGTTTCAGTGTTTGGTCAAAATTTCAAAACTTGTGGACTTGTGGTGGGTATTTGATATATATGAATTGGAGTATGATTAGGCCTACTGCCATTGCTGGGACAGTGACTTCATGGGGGGTTATCTGGTTATGCCATACTGCCATTGCTGGGATAGTGATTGGATCTGTATTGGGATTTCTTTTGCTTATTTTACTTGTCCTTGTTTTGTGTACAAAGAAAAGGAGCAAGAAGACTATTTCAGTTGATGTTACTGCAATTAAGCATAATCAACAAATGAATGATGTTATGTTTGGGACTACTAAGATTTGTAGTCACATGCTAATGCTTAATTTTTAGCTTTATTTTGTTGATTGTAGCTAAATGGATGAATTAAGATGGTCCATATTATTGTGAAATTTGTGATGTACAGGATTTAAAAAAAATGAAAAAGCCCGCGGGCCGGGCTAGGCCGGCCCAACCCGGGCCACGGGCTTCTTAATTTCAGCCCACCAAAACCCGGGCCATTTTGGCCCGGCCCGTTGATGGCCCGGCCCGCTGATAGCCCGGCCCGTTTGGGCCAGCCTGGCCCGTTTTCCAGGTCTACCTTATATGGACGAAAGTATCGTTCTCTAGTATGCTGGGACGAGGTGGGTGAAGCAACGTTGTTGGGACCAGAATTGGTACGTATAACTGCAGAGAAGATCCAAACGATTCGACAACGTATACAAATGGCACAGGATCGACAAAAGAGTTATGCGGATCTTCATCGAAAGGATGTAGAATTTAGTATTGGGGATCATGTATTGTTACGTGTTGCACCATGGAAAGGAGTTACAAGATTTGAAAAGAGAGGAAAGCTCAATCCACGATTTGTTGGTCCATTTAAAATTCTTGACCGAATAGGAAATGTGGCATATCGACTCGCATTACCTTCAAGCATGTCTCGTGTTCATAATATTTTCCACGTATCTGTGCTTCGTAAATATGTAAAAGACCCGAACCACATAATTGAGTTAGAACCAGACGAGATAGCCAAAGATTTAACGTACGAGGAGGTACCTGTTAAGATCTTGGATAGGAAATAGCATGTTCTACGCACGAAGGTTATACCACAAGTTAAGGTTTTGTGGAGAAACCATGTTATTGAAGAAATGACCTGGGAGTTGGAATCAGAAATGAAAGCGAGGTATCCTCACCTTTTCGAAACACCAGGTACGTACGTCAATTTCGAGGACGAAATTTTATAAGGAGGGGAGGTTGTAAGACCCCAACTTATTAATGAATAAAATTAAATTTTCTCTAAATATTATTGTGAATAATAAGGTGTTAATTTGATATAATACTTTGGTTATGGGTGAAATGTGCAAATTTTGCAAAATAAGCAAGTGGTTATAAAATATTCATTTTGTCGGGGAATATTCGTTTGGTCGTGAAATATTCTTGCTGTCAGGGAATATTCGTACGACGGCGCAGCCTTGTGTGGGCCCCATAATGGAAAGCGATTGAATGAAGATAACGACAAAAATTGAATTTTTATAAATAACGGCGTAGTTGTTACCGTTAATACTGTTGAAATACCCGATGGTTAAAATACAGTAGCACACGGTATTGCACCAATTATTGATTCTTACGAAGGAAGGAACTACTCAATAATTGTTACAGTAGTTACTGTTTAATATTTTATTTTATTGATTCAATAATTGTTGCGTTGATATTTTATATTATTGTTGTTCAATAATTGTTACTGCACAGTATTTTCTATTATCAGATCAATAATTCATATTATTTGAATAATATTGTTAGATAACATTATTGGCAATGTCTAGAAAGTTCTGTCTAAGGAGAGATTTGGTCATCTAATTACGCGCCAGTAAGGAGAAATCCTTATTGGAAAGCACCCTCTTTCCTGGGAACGGCCTGGTTGTCATAAATGTGATTCTGTAATATTAATTGTGAATAATTAATTATTGATTCTTATGATAAGGAAATATTTATTTTATATGAATATAAATGTTGGATATATTTTGTGGTTAAAAATGAAGGAGTTAATGTTGAGGTGTTTTATCAGTATTTTTGTCGGAATAGACGTATTAAAAATCAATCAGGGTTTTTAAGATATATTGCGGGGTTATAATTTTTAATCCGACCGTTGGATCGTGGTAATATTTGAATATGTTATACATATATAAGTTGAGTATATGTCCACAAATTTTGAACCGTTAAAAATAAACGTATGATTTGTTATGAATTTTACGAGATGACTGGTTCAGAAATTGTTGAATTTTCGGAGTTAATCATTTTGGTGGAAAATTCTAGAATTGGTGGGCCCCACTCTTGGTTAGTGAAAAAATGTGCTGAGATTTTTATTCAAATATGGTGGGTGGGAATAGTAGCAGGTAAAGCCATCAGGTTGCAGGTTAAGTCTGCTTCGGCGTGCTAACATTTTCCTATAAATAGAGAGCTAAGTTAGAATTGAAAATCACACCAGAATTCATAAGTTTTCTCCCTTTATCTCTCTTTCTCTCTAGATTAATGAGTGTATTTTGTGAGTATTTAGATACTTTGAGAGTTGCTATTCAGCACAAGTTTCATTCAGCCTCATGTCCGATATTCAGTCAGAAGTACGGTTATTTTGAGGTAAGGGATATTATTTTCTTCTTAAATGATATTATTTTCTTCAATATCATTATGCTAAAATATTGATATAAACTTTTTATCAAATTTAAAACTATTTGTGTCGGGGTTACTATTTACGTATACGATACTATTCACGAATACGGCACTATTCATCGAAAAATAAAAAAAAATTTGTCCAAGATGTCTATTATGGTTACTATCTTTGATTGTATCCATGTTTTGATCTTTATTTTTGAATTTTCCTTCACAATTAGTTATTATGAAGTATTATTGCACTTGGATAAACTATAATACGAATCCCTAATATTTGTCCTTCTGTCTCATTGGATTCGTTTTCTTTAAGATAATTTTTCATCATCCTCAGTCCTAAATGATGATATTACTGAATATCTTTGGCCTGTAGTGCAAAGATGAATGATTAACTGATGAATATCTTTGGCTCGTAGTGCAAAGATGAACAGGTGTTGAGATGAACATGACCGACTAGTGTTACAAATGAATATCTTTGGCCTGTAGTGCAAAGATGAATATTTGATTTAAGATGTATATTGATTGAGGTTACAGGGATAAAATATTGATGATGGACTTTTAAATCTTAGAAGATAGTAGAATTCATTCTCTACTTGACTCTTCTAATGATTTGCTGTTTTCGCTCCAGTTGTTGATCTAAAACTTGTTGTCGATTATATTCTATCAGATTTTTTCCTGTTGAATACTAATGATAATTTGTTGTATATTATCTTAGTCATAATATTCTTTACTGGGCTAGTTGAGCTCACCCTTTTCTTTTTTGTTCTATTTTTCTTCTTAGGAGGTGAGAACATAGTAGGATCTAGTCGGGATATGGAGTGATGGTTCTAGAAAGATGTTTTAGCAGTCCTCACTATTTCTGTAAAATAATGTTTGAATAATTATAATGAGGACTTATTTGAGTGTGAATATTGTCTAGCAGACAATATTTGTATTTAAACTCACAGTATGTGTTGTCGTATTTTACACGACAATTGTATTATTGAAGTTGTAGTTTATTTTTTTGTACCATGTATTTGGCGACTTAGAATGGGTGTTGTATACCTATTTTGGGGGTGTCACATATTATCTTCTCCATGTTAAAAATCCGCCAACAATGTTTTATCCCTGTAACATCACTCAAGAGTTTCTTTCCACAATCATATGAATAACTCATAATCATAATTGTGATTCTAAATTTTTCTTCGCACCCAGGACGAAGAATATTTTCATCACCTGTTTTTACCTGAAACATCAAAGATCATGGTTATACCAAATCACAGTTCCTGTTCATAATCATGCTAATAAATCCATCTTTGCACTATGGCCAAAGATATTCATCAATAAATCATCTTTGCACTACAGGCCAAAGATATTCAACAACAGTTCATCTTCGCACTACAGGCCAAATATATTCATCAATAATTCATCTTTGCACTACAGGCCAAAGATATTCATCAACAGTTCATCTTTGCACTACAGGCCAAAGATATTCATCAATAATTCATCTTTGCGCTACAGGCCAAAGATATTCATCAACAGTTCATCTTTGCACTACAGGCCAAAGATATTCATCAATAATTCATCTTTGCACTACAGGCCAAAGATATTAATATCTCAAAGAAATATATAATCATTTCAGAATTTATATAAACAATAATTATAACCATGTTGATCATTTCACTTTTGCACGTAAGCTAAAGATATTCAATTATAAATTCAATGGTCATGATCATACCAGTCAATAATTTAACTTTACACTACTGGCCAAAGGGAACCCATAGTCATGATCATACCAAAAATCTACTCATCTTTACACTTAAGTCAAAGAAAAATTTCTTCGTCAAGATTATAAAAATGTCATATATAATAGTAAAATCAATATAATCAAAACATCTAGATTTAATCTTAAGAGTAATATTCATAAATCAACTATAATTTGGTTAGAAAAAGAAACCAATTTTATCGTGAATAGTAACTCGTGAATAGTAACTCATAAATAGTAACTCGTGAATAGTAACTCGTGAATAGTAAATCCGACACAAAAAGGTAGAAATTTTACAAGAAAATACATACCAATATTTCGGTATAATGATATTGAAAGAATAATATTTCTTAAGCTTATAAACAATTTATTTTAATTGTTTACACTTTACTAAAAAATGCATTTAATCATCCTAAAATGCCAAACTCATAAGATTTTATTATCAATAACCAAAACCATTATAAAAAATCTGCATATACCTCATATAGGATTCTCAAGCCATAAAATTCTATTTTCCAATTTTCTTACTTCACATAACATATTTAATTCATTTACTCATAACTAGTCTATTTTCATGAAAAATACCAAATCAGTTCTAAAAATATTTCTTTTCTGGAATTTAGCAGAATATAGTCTCATATTGAACATATATTTTTTCAGAATTTTTAAAACTCATTTACTATTTTTCATATGGCCAAAACCGCAGAAAATTTAGACATTTATCATAAATTGTACTTTTATCCAAAAATTCCGAAATTCACAGAGTACACTAATATTATATAAATATACTTTCAATAAAATTTTTATCAATTTTGGAGTTAACTACAAGGAGTTATAAGCGGTTACTTTTAAAATAGTCTTTCCCCGAAAAATTCATAACTTTTAATCTATACATCCAAAAATCACTATTTTTGGACACAATCAATAAAACTCATCAAAATATCATTTTTAATTTTTCCAGAATTTTCTGAAGGTCAGAAGAATTACGAACTGAAAAACATAATAACCCTTAAAATCCCTTACCTCAAAAGAGCAGTATTTCTGACTTGAATATTGGATATAACGCTGAGCAACACTCAAGATATCAAAATACTCACAAAAATATGCTTGATAATATAGAGAGAAATAAAATTTGTTTCTGGTGTAATTTTCAATTCTAATTTAAGCACCTATTTATATGAAAATACTATAACGCCAAAGGAGACTAAAATAATAAATTAATATTATTTATTCTCTATTTTCTACGCACCAACCATCAGCAATCAAAGGATGCCAAGGCTGGAAAAAAATCCCAGCAGCCCACGTGTGTTCAACAACCAAAGTGGATCCCACCCATAAATTAATAAGTCATTTTATTTTTTGAAACTTCAATAATTCATAGAAAATAGCCCTTTTATCAGAAAATTCGATTCTCGCGAATTTTTATAGGAAATTCAATTCTCTACAACTTTGCAGAAGAAAGTTTTTTCAAATTCCAAACAGAAATTGATCGAAATCCATAAACGGACGATTTTACAAGCTATAATCAAATTTCAGTCAAGAAATGAGGTCCACCGACACACAAAACATGTGTTAATCATTTAATACAACAAAAATACTCTTCCTCCTCATATACTCATATATCTCATATTCATTGTAAAACTATCACCATTATTATATTATTAAATATAATAATAAATTATTTTATCAGAAAAGATAAAATATCATTTTTCAACAATTGTCACTTTAAAAATTTTCTCCATCTATATCCACATAAAATTAATATTTTCCTCATCATATAAATTAATAATTAATTATTCATAAATAATATTACAGAATCACAGTACTGACAACCAGGCCGTTCCCAGGAAAGAGGGGGCTTTCCAATAAGGATTTCTCCTTATTGGCGCGCAATTAGATGATCAAACCTCTCCTTAGACAGAACTTTCTAGACATTGCCAATAATGCTATCTAATAATATTATTCAAATAATATGAATTATTGATCTGATAATGGAGATGATGTGCAGCAACAATTATTGAAACAACAATAATATAAAATATCAACGCAGCAATTATTGAATCAATAAAATAAAATATTGAACAGTAATTACTATGACAATTATTCAGTAGTGTCTTCTTACGTAAGAATCAATAATTTTAAAAATACTGTGCAATACCGTTTGCTACTGTACAATAACGCGTATTATTGTATTTTAACCACCGGGTATTCCAACAGTGTTAACGGTAACAGCTACGCCGTTAATTATAAAAACTCAATTTTTGTCGTTATCTTCATCCGACCGTTTTCCGTTATGGGGCCCACAAATAGCTGCGCCGTCGTACGAATATTCCCCGATAGAAAGAATATTCCACGACCAACGAATATTTCCCGACAACAATGATTATTTTATAACCACTTGTTTATTTTGAAAAATTTTCACATTTCACCCATAACTTTAACTTTTTATCAATTTAACCATTTACTGAATTATAATTATAAGAAAAATTAAATACTTTTATTTTTTAAAATTCGGGGTCTTACAATGTATATACCTTCACCCCGCCTACCCCCACCCCCACCCCCACCCCCACCCCGCACTCCCACCACCCAAGAAAAAAAAATTGATTATGTATATACCCCCACCCCAAAAAATAATATTTATTGATTATGTATATACCCCCATTCAGCCCTGCCCAGCCCACCTCCACCACTTACCCCAAAAAAAATAATATTTAATAATTATGTATGTCCCCACCCAAAAAAAAATTAATATTCAATGATCATGTATACACCCCCCAAAAAAAATAATATTCATTGATTATAAATACATCTCCCAATACCCAAAAAAATATTCAAAAATTGATTATGTATACACCCCCGCACCCCCACCCCCAACCCCACCCCAACCCCAACTCCAACTCCAACTCCAACCCCAACCCCAACCCCAAAAATAAAATAAAATATTCAGTGTTTATGTATACATGATATTATCTAATAATAATTTATTTAATTAGATCATAATAAAGGTAAGTTTGAAATTTAAAATATAGGTCGACCTATATTTGAATCCAACCCACACAACCCATATTAAAAATAATTAATATAATTGTAATTCTTAAATATAATCATAACCATATTTTGTAAACTAAAATCAATACATAACTATATTTTGTCAGTTCTGATAAAAATAGGTACAAATTCATCGATTACAGACGGTACGATTCAATTTCTTAATGAACAGTACCTCATTTTTCTTAGAACTAGTCCCTTAAGTTGCAAACTTTTCATTTAAACCCTTATTTTTCTTTCATAATCACCCCTAAATTACTTATTCATTAGTTTTTCTTAGATCTAGTCCCCATATTTTTAGGATTACTTATTCATTAGTTTAGTTTCCAATGAGTGTAAATGAGATATAAATGTGAAATATTAATATGTTTTTATTTTTAATGGAATTTAATAGTATTGCTTGTGAAGTAGTAATATACGTATAAAATTTATATTTTTAACGATTTGTCAACTTGCGAATGACTAGTCAGACGCTTATCTAAACGCTTAAGCTCCCAACTATTGACTTGTCTCGACTTATCGCCTTGATAACTATTCTTAAAATTTTCCCATATGGAAACCCTATTTTTATCCAGCCATGAAATTAAAAACCAGGAGGTGATCTCATATACTAGTGTGAGTAATGATTTTTTCTAAACCACAAATATAACAGTACAGAAAACAGAAAAGACAACAATGCAGAAAAGATATCTGCACCACCTTTATCCACAATTTGTAGACAATAATTCTTTTCCAGTATTGACTTGTGACAGCACAAGTAGCACAAAAGTGCTCATTTAAAACTAAATTTTCTAATCTTCTAATACTAGTTATTATACCCGGCAATTGAGCATGAAGCATTTCTTTACCAAAAAAATAAAAAATAGAGCATGAAGCTTCTGATTTTTACATAATGATGCAGGGAACACAGTTATTAGATGAATTTACAGAACTGTATGACCTGATGATACCAGTTACCACATGCATTACATACACAACAAATTAGAAAATCGGTTAACCCTAGAGATTTCAAAGCAGATCTATATTGTCGCATTCTAATCTTTTGGGCATTTTAATTACAAATTTTGAATAATTCTGAGGTTCAATACTATTTTGATAGATAAATATGAAGGTTGTTGGATCACCAAGTCTACACCATAATATTTGCATCTAAAATAATCCTTTAATATTTCAACAACGCGAGAGATTTCAGTCAGCAAGGCATCATATAGTTTGGAGTTCAAGCCAAAAAATACTAAAATAGTTGCTTAAAATTTGAAAAGCAATACAAGAGAATCACTTCCAGAGGTCAAAACTCAAAACCATTTGGAATGCATTACATAATAACCATTTCCAGTTCCTTTAACTAAGATCTACCATTCAAAGATGAATTTCCATTAGAATCATCAAGAGTCTCATCAGACTATTAAAATGGAAAACCAAACATATACAATGTTTCAGAAGTCAAAGACTTTTGAAGGCCTTTCCAGTCATGGAACTTAGAAGCCCCTATAACTACACCAAGGATTTAATGGACACAAGCTTCATCAATATAATATAAAACATCAAGACCAAACATAAATTACTGATGAAAATGATCATGACTTCAGGCATGAATTCAGCATCTATACTAGGCAAAGTTCTTTTAACATGACAACCTTATATTTGACTCGCCAAACTGAAAGTAAACTTTTCTCCAATTCTGAAGATGCTGAGATCAAATCCTTTTAATTATGCACTTCCTTAAAGTCTAGCAACCAACCATCACATTTACCTACTAGGTAAAATGCATTTGGTATCATACTATGTACCACCAAAAAGTTGTGGTCCTCAGATTGCAACAATCTTAGCATTTCCTAATCACAAAATTAGCATCCAATCTTTTGTTATACTACCGATGTCGATTACTTTTCATCAACTCCAAAAGAAAAACTCTATATTGATAAATCTACAATTCCCATCTCACCTAGTTTGATAAATATTTCATTTTGGGCTCTTACATAGCTAAAACATTGCCCAAATAAAAAAACGTTAAAATTCTAAACCACAACCATTAACATTTCTTGAAATTTGATAACTTTTGTACAAAAATCTTAAAGATAAGAAGTAAAAGCAGTAAGAACCATGTAAAAGCCCTCATGAGAATTTCCCATTGGCGCACAGTGCCTTTAAACTTCGCAAGCACATCATACACCTACAAGCTTATATGCTAAAGCTTCACCTCATCATCAAACCCAAGTTTCATACCTAATGAGCATCCATTTTCTATTTACTTTGTACCATATTCTTACCTAATCTTACTAGGCAGATGTATATAGACAAAAACATTTAACTAGCAAAATGAACCCATTAAATCAATACTAAATCTCAGAGCTTCAGTATCTAGCAATATAAAAAAGTACCCTTTAATACCCATTTCCGAATTAAAATTAACCAAAACATCACAGCAAAACCTCTTCAATCCAAACAAACTAAGTGCGACACAACAATAATAAACAGAAACAAGTAAAAATATTTCTTCTTATCTAGAATCGGAGCTTAGAAAAGAACCATCTGTTCTTGCCACTCTTGAAACGCTCCTCGAGCCTAGCCTTGGTCTCCTTCGCTGCCGTTACCTTCTTGTCACGCGACTGAAGTGCGTCGACAGTGACCACATCTTTCAGCTCAACGTCTAGGGTGTAGCGCGTGGGCATGATGTGGTTGTAGTTGACGAGCTTGATGAAAGCCTTCACGCGCGACTTCTTGGCGGTCTTTTTGGCTGAGTCCTTTCGAATCACCTTCTTTGGGTATTTGGCGATGCCGGCGACGAGGCAGTGGCCGTAGGGGCGGTCACGAGTTCCCTCGTCGAACGACTTGATGATGACGCCCTTTCGGCCGGCGAAACGGCCGTTGAGCATCACGACGGCCTTGTTCGGTTTCAAGACCTTCACCATTTTCGCTCTTCCTTACCTTGGCCGCTTTCTCTGTATATGAATTACGCCCAAAACCCTAGGGTTTCAGGAAATTGATGTGGTTTATAAGGTGGGTAAATTGGCCAAGTAATCCCTGTTTGTGAACATAACTACGTAAATGCCATTTTGTTTTATTAGTATTAATGAAGAGGATGGTATCAAAGCCTAAAATTTTAAAAGGTTAAATATAATTTAATATTCTAAACTATAGGTCATATTTTATTTCGATAATTTATCTTTCAATTTTGTCAATTCTAACAAATTGAGCATGTCACGCACGTCAGAAATTATTAACGTGACTATTTCGGGGGATGTAAGGACAAAGAATTTTATATAATTATATATGTATATTTTTACGAAAAAATTTTTAGTTATTTACTTATTTTGAGAATATGAGTGAGTATGTGATATGAATTAAGTAAGTGAGCTAATTTATTTAATTTAAGTTAACTAAGAAATGAAAAGAAAGCCAAGATAAATCATTTATCAAGTTGATTAAAGAAAGTAAAATAAGTTTATGTCGAAAATTAACATAGTTTGAATATTAACCTTGAATGGTAAATTGAAAAGATTTATATCTTTAAGTGATTAATTGATATGACGTATGTAAAGTGATTATATAAATGTGTAATAACTTATCAAGTCAATTAGGGCTAATTAATTTAATGAATTAATGGAACAAAAAGAAAAGTCAAGAAATAAGAATATTAAATTATTTATCGATGTATTGAGCATTTTGTGACATATATTGAATGAATGTATGATAAAATGAATATAATAAATATTTATCAATAATGATAAATATGTTACGACTTATGTGGGATATGTATAAATATATATATTATAAATATGTATATATACTTATTTATGATATAAAGAGAATTAAAAAGTAAGACTTATAACCTAATTTATATATTAGGAATGTGAATTAAATAATCCAAGGGTTATAGTATGGAAGAATACTAGTATTTAAAATATATACTAACCTAAGAGATTAATTTTATTATCTCTATTTATTATTTATTTTAAACCTAATTAAAGAAAGCTTAATTAGGATATATAATTAAAATCTATGTAAATAATTATTTAAAATCCAAAATGAGTGGATTAGAAATCCTAATTAAATAATTAGGATAAGATAAAATTAAGATATTGGATCATGCTAATTCACATGGCCTAATCATTTTAATTAGAGAGCCCAAACAATTAAATTGGGAGCCCAATCTTTAGCCCACGTGGTAAGAGACTTTTAGGTCATTTTATTAAGCAAATTAAAGCAATTAAAATAAGGATTCTTTATAGAAATATATAACAATTAGAAAATAATTACACCATTAGTGCATGCACAAAATAATTATAAAAAGAGTGTAATTAGGACCCACATTACAAAAATAGTACAATTCACATTAATAAGAAAACCTAAAATCGAGGAGAAATAATTGCCATAATTAATAATTCAAATTCAAATATTTGGGATCTAACAACAAAAATAAATTTAAATTCAAAATAAAAGGAGGGAAAAATAAAAAATATATATATTCTTCATCCTAATCTTCATCTCCCTCACTGCTCATTATCTTCATCACCGCCTCCTCTCTCTTCCCCTTCATCGTCATCCTCCGCCGCGAATCTCCAGAAATCCTTGGTTGCGCCGTCGTTACATCGCCCTCTCTTCCCCTTCATCATCCTCTTCTTCCGCTGCAAATCTCCGGAAGCACCTGAGTTACTGTTATGATTTTTTTAACGATTTGGTTACCAACAAAAACTAAAATGGTTACCTTTGTATGAAGGTTTGGCTACCAACTGCATCACATTTAAAATAATTTTGTAACCTAATAAAACTGAATTGATTACCTTTGTCTGAAGGTTTGGCAACCAATTGCATGAAGGTTTGACTACCAACTGCATCACATTTAAAATAAAATTGGTAACCTAAAAAAACAGAATAGGTTACCTTGGTATGAAAGTTTGGCTACCAACTGCATTAAATTCAAAATAAATTGGCAACATAATAAAACTGAATAGGTTACCTCGGTATGGAGGTTTGGCTACCAACTGCACTATGGGAAAAAAAATTCAGGAGGCGGAGGAGGAGGCGGTCATAATGGAAGCGGCAGAGGAGGAGGTGGAGGCGGCGGCGGCGGCGGAAGGCAGCAATAATAGTGCCGGCGATCAATCTCTTCAGCAGACACCGGTGAGGTGTCTGGATAGGCCATCGGAAGGGAAAGCGCGTCATCGTCGTCGGTCAGGTAGCTCTCTCGGTCACATGACCACCTCTCTTTTGGTCCAACCAGAGGGTCGGCGGCACGGCAGCGGACGACGGATGAGGGAGGAGAGAGTGTGAGAAGAGTTTGTGTAACAATGGAGACTGAGTTTGTATTTCTGAGAGAGAAAAAAGAAGAGGAAGATGAGTTTACTTATTAATTACTTAATTTAATAAGTAAATCAATACTAATTACGTAAATTAAGGAATACTAATTGCATACTAATTCCCTAAATTAAGGAATCATAATTGCATACTAATTCCCTAAATTAAGGAATCCTAATTGCACTAATATTGTAAATAAATATGAAATTGTATTAATTATATAAATATTTTATGAGTGCACTATTGTTGTAATTTTTTTCAAAAATATAATAGAATATGTAATGCATCCTTAAAATAAATCAAAATTGGGGCAATTTAGAGGGGATTCATACGCCCACTTAAGGGGAGAAAGAGAGAGAGATTGGGCCCATGTTTTTTTATTTTGTCAAAGTTGGTGAACAACTCCCACTTATGTGTCATCATCTTACTTAGCCATTTTATTTTAACTAGATTTACAAGCAAGTAAAGGAGAGAAGGTGGGAGAAATGTATGCATATATGATATGTAAGTATACATGTTACTAGCCTTTAAAACCATCATTCCATTTGTGAAATAAAAATTTTGCTTCTTATTTCATTTTCCTTTCTCCCAAAGAACTTCCTTAGACATTGCTAATAATGCTATCTAATAATATTATTCAAATAATATGAATTATTGATCTGATAATGGGAAATACTGTGCAGTGACAATTATTAAAATAACAATAATATAAAATATCAACGTAGCAATTATTGAATCAATAAAATAAAATATTGAACAGTAATCACTGTAACAATTATTGAGTAGTGTCTTCTTACGTAAGAATCAATAATTCAAACTAACTGTGTAATACCGTGTGCTACTGTGCAACCACGTGTATTACTGTATTTTAATCACCAGGTATTCCAACAGTGTTAACAGTAACAATTACGTCGTTATTTATAAAAACATCAACTTGTCATTTTCTTCATCCGACCATTTTCCGTTATGAGGCCAACAAATGGTTGCGCCGTCGTATGAATATTCCCCGACAACAATAATATTCCACGACCAAACGAATATTCCCCGACAACAATGAATATTTTATAATCACTTGTTTATTTTGTAAAATTTGCACATTTCACCCATAACTAAAGTATTATAACAAATTAACACCTTATTATTCAAAATAATAATGAGAGAAAATTCAATTTTATTTGTAAAAAGTTGGGGTCTTACAAGTCGGGCAGATGACGGACTTAAATGGTCTCCAGACCCTTGGATATTTCCAGACAGGATTATACGTGGTGAGATCCAAAAAGTTAGTAAAAGATGTGATGTTCAATATTTCGAAGGACTTAGCGGAAGCCTATGATAGAGCCGAAGGCTTCATTGCAATTGAGGAGGCTCTGGGAAGTCTGAAGCCGAATGTGGCGGAAAGGCCAAAGGATTAGGATAGGAATAACCATCCCAGGTTGGATAACAATCAAAACAGGTTGGACAATCAGGCAAAGAAAAGTTTCAATAGTGGAGGATCATGAGGAGGCTACGGCATCTCTGAGTTAGAGTCAAAGGATTGTGCATAGGTTCAGTGAGGCATTGGTAGGGTGGTTACTTAAGTAGCGGTGTTGAATCGATTTATATTGGGTCGTCGGCTGCGAACGGTAGTTGAAGGACAGATGTTGGTGTACTTTGTCGTAAAATGAATATTTTCCAAAAAGGGTCCAAAACTAAAATTTAAAATTAAAATACAAAAAACATTAAAAGATAAATAAAAAAACTAATCCAATTTTTTAAAAATAAATAAATAAATAAGTTTTAAAAATAATTATTTTTTTTGGGGAAAAAATTAGAAAATTTTCATTTTTTTAAAAAATGATTAAAGTTTTATAATATATATATATTTAAAAAAATAAAACAAAAAAAATATAAATTTATATTCATAAAACAAAAATAATTTTGTTTAAATAATGTGTAAATTTTCGTAAAAATAATTAAGATTTAAAAAGTTTTAACTTTCATTTTTTTGAATCTATTTTTTATGAAACTTTACTAATTTTTGAAAAAAAATAAAAGTTTCCAATATTTTTTCCTTACAATAATAATTAATTTTAAAACTTTTTAAAAAAAATATTTTATTTTAAATATAAAAAATAATTATTATTTTAAAAATGAATATGTTATTTTAAAATATTAAAAATAATTATTATTTTCAAATTATTTTACAAAAATTAGTTTATTTTAAAATATTAAATTTAATTTTTTTGAATTTTTAAATAATATTTTTTAATATTAAAAATAATAATTATTTAAAAGTATTATATTTTAAAATATTAAATATAATTATTATTTTAAAAATACTATTTTATTTTATAATATTAAAAATTAGGGGCCGGGTTGGGTAAAAATGAATCGGATTGGGTCAAATAGAGTAGAAATGAAAACACCAAAAAATACCACTTTAAATACCTAAATTGAAGAAAAATGAATTTTAAAGACAACTTAAAATGTGGGTGAACTTTGAAGGACAAAAGTGCATTTCAGCCGATAAATTGTAATTTCATATCAATACAAAAAAAAACTTAATTTTACCTTATATATATATAGAGAGAACACTGATCTGGTCCGGACTCCTGGATTTTTTTAAAATTCGGACATTCTTTTTTTTTACTTTTTTTTTAAAACAACTAAAAAAAGTTTAATATTTTATGGAACTGGAATTTTTTCATAATACAATGTTTTGGGCATAATTTGGATACATATAACAAAACAGGTCTGTACAGACTGTTTTGTTATATGTATCCAAATCACGCCCAAAACACTGTATTGTACAGGCTGGTTTTGTTATATGTATCCAAATCACGCCAAAAACACTGTATTATGGAAAAATTCCAGTTCTATAAAATATTAAACTTTTTTTTTAGTTGTTTTAAGAAAGAAAGCAAAAAAAAAGCCCAAATTTTAGTAGCGTGCGGGAGTCCGGACTGGATCCGGACTCTATATACATATATATAGGTAATCATCCGTGACAAACGTTTGCTATGGACACTGTTCAGCAAACAAGTTGTTTACCGTTGATCTGGACAATGGAAGGCTGAGATTTATAGAGGTAAATATCCTGCCGCTATAGCTTGTAGCGGCAGTCTACTTAATCCAAAACTATGGTGAAGTTACCAAGCTGCCCCTGCATTTGTGTACGCGCCTTACCGATAGAGACTGTAGCGACAGGCTTACTGACAGCACAGATGCCAAAGAAACAAAACGCATGGGAAAACAAAACGCATAAGAAACAAAACGCTTGGGAAAACAGAACGCATGGTGCACAGAATACAAAATGTCGGTGCATTAAATGCCTTGTCGCTACAGCTTGTAGCGGCGGGCTTCCCTCCTTAAATCCTCCTGTCGCTCCTCTCTCTCCCTCTCAAAGCTCCCCTCATTCTCTTCTTCCTCTGCCGCTACACATTCCTTCCCCGGCCGGCAGTTAATTTTCCATTCAAACAGCAAAACAAAGGAGATTGGCATGAGAGAAAGCTGAATTGGAACTGGTTCAGCAACAAATTTTCATTAGCAAATATTTCTTTGGTAAGATTTATTTTTTAAATATTCAATTTAAAATAAATAAATATTTTAATTATTTTTTAAAAATGTATTTATAATAAAATTGAAGTTTAAACTTTAAGAAAAATATTCAATTATTACTATGTCTATATATATGCATGTAAAGTAGTTATTTTGTGATTAAGAAAAATATAAATATGCATGTGAAGTTGTTATTAAGAAAAATAAATAAAAATATACATGTGAAAAATATATGCATGTGAAGTAGTTATTATTTTGTAATTATTACTATGTCTATATATATGCATGTGAAAAATAAATAAAAATATGTTTACAATATGCATGTGAAGTAGTTATTAAGAAAAAAAAATTGTGATTTATGTGTTTGGGTAATTATATAACTATGTGATGAAGTAGTTAGTATAATTTTTGACTTATTATTAAACTATTTGCTTAATAATTATAATGGAGTGTTATTTAATTATGAATGTTTATTTTGATAAAATATAGTTAGTTATGTGGGATATAATATGCATGTGAGTATTGTGACTAATAATGATTAATTATTATGAAAATGTGCAAAAAAAGAATTATTGTAATTAATTTAAAATGAAGTTTTTTACTGATTAATAGGAAATATATATATATATATATAATATATATATATATATATATAATTTTGTTACATAGTTATTAAACAATATGAAAAATCTTTACTGTTATTTTTTTAGGTACTAGATGAACAGTTGGATTTATGGACCAATTGACCCAAGTGTCCTTAACGACCAACAAAATTATGTGTCAGATGATATATATGACGTAAAAGACAGGGGAAGACTACTCTCATGTCAATTAACTGAAAAAAATACGATCAATGGATATTAACAAAAGCTTAAAAAACACTTTTACAAAAATGTGGGTTTGGGATTTTTTGTTATCCCGCAGTTGTACCACAAACTAACATTGGGCTCGTGTCCGCCTTGGTGAAGAGATGGCGGCCGGAGACCAATAGTTTTCACCTAAATTGTGGGAAAATTACAATCACTTTAGAAGATGTACACTTCATTCTTGGGTTGCCGGTAGTTGGTAAGCCCTTAACTTGTCCATTATTTGACACTCTATTGGCTCATTTTAAAGAATGTTTTGGTAGTGAAGTAGTTGCTGAATATCAGGAATCAAAAAAACGCGGCTCTATTTCATTACTATGGTTGCAGCAGCATTTTAATAATTGTCCCCCTAAAGCAAGTAAGGAAATTGTTGGTCGATGCACAAAGGCCTATATTCTTTGGTTGTGTGGGGCAATATTGTTCCCCACTAGGAATAAAAACACTGTTCATCCCAAGTATATGTATTTTATTACTTACGCTGAAAATTGTGTAACGTATTCTTGGGGTGCAGCTGTGTTGGGCTATTTGTATAGGTCTTTATACACTGCCACTAGGAAAGGAGCGAAATATATTAATGGTTGTGTCACTCTTTTACAAATTTGGGCATACGAGCGTATAATAATTGGAAGACCTAACCCCTGGCCTCAATCACAATTATGGGTTACCTAAGGCCCTAGCGTGGGCATACTCAGAAAATCACAGCTACCCTGATAGACGACAAAATCCCCATCATCATTTAAAATTTTACAAAGGGGAGTTAGATGTCCAGCCTGAATGGCAAGTAGTTTGGCGCCCTTACGTGAGGTGGGATGACAATATGAATGGATTTAATCTTGAAGGAAGATTGTTGGGATCTAGTAGAATCCCCTTGATCCATTTTGATATTGTAGAATACCATATGCTAGATAGGGTGATGAGACAGTACGGGTTTTTACAAGGTATACCATCTCCGGCAGAAAATCACAAAGAACTTAGAAAGGAAAAATAACATAGATTTGTCGTCGTTGATTGCATGGCCTTAAGGCGAGTGTACATCGCACATTGGGAGGCTTACATGGAGCATTTGAAGGGACAAAAGTATAAAATTTCCAACTACGTGAAAATTGATTCATACATGGCTTGGTATAGGAAAATTACACATAGGAAACTGCATCGCCCTCGACAGGAAGGGGACCCAGACCCTACATACGAGCCCCGGACTGTTTACAGCCAGTAGCATCATCTTATATAAATGGTACACTAACATTTGCATATTTTAATATAGCGTATTATATTTATACATACTATCTTGTTTATTAATAATACTAATATTGTTTGTATTATCTTACATGACAGGTTGAGAGTGCAAAGTCCTTACTTGATAAGTGCTTTGCTTTTATTGAGATGCCAAAGGACTATGTAGTTGAGAAACAGGTATGGGACCATCTTTACGGTGTATACAACTCTGAAGTCAGAGGGAACCATGGTGAAGAGTGAGATGAGCCAAGTAATGATGCGGTACAAGAGAGTTACATCCCCACGACCCAAACTTATGTTCCCTCCTATTCATTCGAGTCTGACTTCACAGAGAAGGCAAAAGTTCAAGTATGAATGTTAATATTAATTTTATTACTTAATAATAATAATATTAGTAATAGTGAGTATCATGTTTAATATTATTCAGGCCCAATATATAGCGGAAGAGTACATCCCCACCACCCAGGCTTATGTGCCCTCCTATTCATTCGAGTCCGGCTTCAGTGAGCAGACAGAATTACAGGTATTATTCCCTCTTAATTTTATGTTGTAAAAAGGCAATTAATATTAGTATGTTTATTAATATTATTAATATTTTCAGGTACAAGACATAACTGGCTTATGTTCCACCCCATGCAAAAGTTTCAGTCCCACCACCCAGGCATTCGAGACTCAGTTCATAGAGCAGGCGAGTAAACAGGTACAATTTTTCTCATGTTATTATTATGAAATCCCCCTTAATTTTATTACTTAAAAATATTTCTATTATTAATTATTATTAGTACTAATTTTATGTTTATCAATATATTTACCCAGGCATTCGAGACTATCTTGGATATAAACATCTCTTATGGTGCGAACAAGTCTCCGACCAAAAAGCTGAGGGAATACAAGATAGAGTTTATGTGACACCCCCAAAATAGGTTCATTCCACCCAACCTATTCTGAGTCGCCAAATACATGGTACAGAAAATAACTACAACTTCATTATCACAATTGTCGTGCAAAATACAACAACACATATGTTGTGAGCTTTGATATAAATATATACCAACTGTGACTCATGGCACCTTACATAAAAGTACAGTCAATAACTGTTTTAGAAATTAAAATCTTCAGAAAGTGCTCAAGAAAATCTTCGTACTTGGGAGGCCATGCGTCTAGGTTATGATAGATATCATATGTCAACAGAATTATCCTTGGTTGACCCAATAGACCCCAAAAAAAATGAGAAAATTACTATCATATTCTTTCCAATGGTGAGTCTTCTCTTGACATATCATTATCTCCACTGTCTCTAATTGAGAATTATACTTCAACCAAACACCAAGATTATATAGGTAGTGCTCGTAGATATACTCAGCAAGTGGATGTGCACAAACCCTATCTTATGATGACACGAGGTTGTATGTCATTAGACATCTTATATGATAGTGGCAAATCACCCTTCCAAAGTTGGGTTCGCCTCACCCTATATGATTTACCAAATATAACTACTAAATGATGTATAAAATACAACACACTATTCCAAAGTTCTCAATAAAATTATTTTCATAGTGTTTAGGGAGAACCTTCACAGCTAGAGACCACCGTTCTATTCCCCTGTTACCCCCGCTCGACCCAGCTACACTCTTATTACCTGAAAGGAATTGTGAAGTAAAAGGGTGAGCACAAATAGCCCAGAAAACAATATCATGACTAAAGATAATTAAATTATCAATAGCCTTCATCATTAATAAATCAGAGATTTAGAATATATGATAGATGATAAAACTTTTCAACCATAGTTGCAGCGGAACGAGCAATCTATTAGAAGAGTAAAATAGACCATAAAGTCTATTATCTTCTCCATGTTAAAAGTCCACCGACAATGTTTTATCCCTGTAACATCAATCAACAGTTCTAGTCCACAATCATATGAATAACTCTTAATCATAATTGTGGTTCTAAATTCCTCTTCTCATACAGGACGAAGATAATTTTCATCACCTGTCTTTACCTGAAATATCAAAGATCATGGTTATACCAAATCACAGTTCATGTTCATAATCATACTAATAAATTCATCTTTGCACTACGGGCTAAAGATATTCGTCAACAGTTCATCTTTGCACTACTGGCCAAAGATATTCAACAACATGTCATCTTTGCACTACAAGACAAAGATATTCAACAACAGATCATCTTTGCACTACAGGCCAAAGATATTCAACAACAGATCATCTTTGCACTACAGGCCAAAGATATTTGTGACGCCCCCAGAATAGGTATACAACACCCATTCTGAGTCGCCAAATACATGGTACAGAAAAGCAAACTACAACTTCAATAATACAATTGTCGTGCAAAATGCGACAACACATACTGTGAGTTTAAATACAAATATTGTCTTCTAGACAATATCCACACTCAAATAAATCCTCATTACAATTATTCAAACACTATTTTACAGAAATAGTGAGGACTGCTAATACATCTTTCCAGAACCATCACTCCATACCCTGACTAGATCCTGCTATGTTCTCACCTCCTGAGAAGAAAAATGGAACAAAAAGGAAAAGGGTGAGCTCAACTAGCCCAGTAAAGAATATTATGACTAAGATAATATACAACAAATTATCGTTAGTCTTCAACAGGGAAAAATCTGATAAAATATAATCGACAACAAGTTTTAGATCAACAACTGCAGCGGAAACAGCAAACCATTAGAAGAGTCAAGTAGAGAAAGAATTCTACTATCTTCTAAGATTTAAAAGTCCATCATCAATATTTTATCCCTGTAACATCAATTAATAATCATCTTTAACCAAATATTCATCTTTGCACTACAGGCCAAAGATATTCATTTGTATCATCAGTCGGTCATGTTCATCTCAACACCTGTTCATCTTTGCACTACAGGCCAAAGATATTCATCAAGTAATTATACATCTTTGCACTACAGGCCAAAGATATTCGGTAATATCATCATTTAGGACTAAGGATGATGAAAAATATCTTAAAGAGAACGAATCCAATGAGACAGAAGGACAAATAGTAGGGATTCGTATAACAGTTTATCCAAGATCAATAATACTTCATAATAATCAATTGTGAAGCAGAATTCAAAAATAAAGATCAAAACATGGATAAAATCAAAGATAGTAACCATAATAGACATCTTGGACAAAAAGGGAAATTTTTATTTTTCGGAGAATAGTGCCGTATTCGTGAATAGTGTCGTATACGTGAATAGTGCCGTATACGTGAATAGTAACCCCCGACACAAAAAGTTCTAAATTTGATAAAAATTCATATCAATATTTCAGCATAATGATATTGAAGAAAATAATATCATTAAGAAGAAAATAATACCCCTTACCTCAAAATATCAGTACTTCTGGTCGGAATACCGGTATAAGGCTGAAAGAAACTTGCTCTGATGAATAGAAACTCTCAAAGTATCTAAATACTCACAAAATACACTCAATAATCTAGAGAGAGAAAGAGAGAAAACTTGTTTCTGGTGTGATTTTCAATTCTAACTTAGCCCTCTATTTATAGGAAAATTTTGGTAGGTTTGACCTGCAACCTGATGGCTTTACCTGCTACTATTCCCACCCACCACATTTGAAATATAATTCAGCACATTTCTTCACCAACCACAAGTGGGGCCCACCAATTCTAGAATTTTCCACCAAAATGATAAACTCCGAAAATTCAACAATTTCTGAACCAGTCATCTTGTAAAATTCGTAATAAATCATACGTTCATTTTTAACGGTTCAAAATTTGTGGACATATACTCAACTTATATATGTATAACATATCCAAAAATTACCACGATCCAACGGTCGGATTAAAAATTATAACCCCCGCAAAATATCTCAAAAATCCTGATTTTTAATACCTCCATTCCGACAAAAATACGGATAAAAACCTCAACATTAACTCCTTCATTTTTAACCACAAAAATATATCCCTCATTTATATCCACATAAAATAAATATTTCCTTATCATATGAATCAATAATTAATTATTCACAAATAATATTACAGAATCACATTTATGACAACCAGGCCATTCCCAGGAAAGAGGGGGCTTTCCAATAAGGATTTCTCCTTACTGGCGCGCAATTAGATGACCAAACCTCTCCTTAGACAGAACTTTCTAGACATTGCCAATAATGTTATCTAATAATATTATTCAAATAATATGAATTATTGATCTGATAAATGAAAATACTGTGCAGCAACAATTATTGAAACAACAATAATATAAAATATCAACGCAGCAATTATTGAATCAATAAAATAAAATATTGAATAATAACTACTGTAACAATTATTGAGTAGTGCCTTCTTACGTAAGAATCAATAATTGGTGCAATACCGTGTGCTACTGTATTTTAACCACCGGGTATTCCAACAGTATTAACGGTAACAACTACGCCGTTATTTATAAACAACTTATACTTGTCGTTTTCTTCATCCAATCGCTTTCCGTTATGGGGCCCACACAAGGCTGCGTCGTCGTACGAATATTCCCCGACAGCAAGAATATTCCACGACCAACCGAATATTCACCGACCAAAAATAAATATTTTATAGCCACTTGCTTATTTTGTAAAATTTGCACATTTCATCCATAACTAAAGTATTATATCAAATTAGCCCCTTATTATTCACAATAATATTTAGAGAAAATTTGATTTTATTCATTAATAAGTTGGGGTCTTACAATATTAATATCTCAAAGAAATACATAATCATTTCCGAATTTATATAAACAATAATTATAACCATGCTAATCAATTCACCTTTACACTTAAGCTAAAGATATTCAATTATAAATTCAATGGTAATGATCATACCAGTCAACAATTTATCTTTACACTACTGGCGAAAGAGAACCCATAGTCACGATCATACCAATAATCTACCCATCTTTACACTCAAGTGAAAGAGAATTTCAACACCAAGGTTATAAAAATGTTATATATGATAATAAAAATAATATGATCAAAATATGGATTTAATTTCAAGAGTAAGATTTATAAATCAATGATAATTTGGTCAGAAAAAGAAATCAATTTTATCGTGAATAGTACCCGTGAATAGTAACTCGTAAATAGTAACTCGTGAATTGTAACTCATGAATAGTAACTTGTATTCATACATAGTACCGTATACGTAAATAATGTCATATACGTAAATAGTGTCATATACATGAATAGTGTCGTATACGTGAATAGTGTCGTATACGTGAATAGTGCCGTATACGTGAATAGTAACTCCGACACAAAAAGGTAGAAATTCCACAATAAAACTTATATCAATAATTCGACATAATGATATTGAAGAAAATAATATCATTTACGAAGAAAATAACATCCCTTACAATCCCTTACCTCAAAAGAACATTACTTCCGGCTGAAATATCAGGTATAAGGCAGAAGAAAACTTACATTGTTGAATAGCAACTCACAAAGTATCTAAATACTCACAAAATACGCTCAATAATATAGAGAGAGAAAGAGAGAAAACTTGTTTCTGGTGTGATTTTCAATTCTAACTCAGCACTCTATTTATAGAAAAATGTTAGAACGCCAAAGCAGACTTGAGCTGCAACCTAATGGCTTTACCTGCTACTATTCCCACCCACCACTTTTGAAATAAAATTTTAGCACATTTCTCACTAACCAAAAGTGGGGCCCACCAATTCTAGAAATTTCCAAAATATTTTAAATAATTAGTAACTTCAATAATTCATATAAAATAGCCCTTTTATCAGAAAAATTTGAATCTCATGTCCATTCCACACGAAATAGAATTTCCTACAACTTTGTAGCTTTAAATTTTTCCAAATTCCATACCGAAAATATCCGAAATTCACAAACGGATGATTTTCAATACCTCATAAAATTCATAACAAATCATACGTTAATTGTAAGACCCCAAATTTTATGAAATAAAAGTATTCAATTTTTCTTATAATTACTATTCAGTAAATGGTTAAATTGATAAAAGTTTAAAGTTATGGGTGAAATATGAATTTTTTTCAAAATAAGCAAGTGGTTATAAAATAATCATTGTTATCGGGGAATATTCGTTTGGTCGTGGAATATTCTTTCTGTCGGAGAATATTCGTACGACGGCGCAGCTATTTGTGGGCCCCATAACGAATAACTGTCGGGTGAAGAAAACGACAAATTTGAGTTTTTACAAATAACGGCGTAGTTGTTACCGTTAACACTGTTGGAATACCCGGTGGTTAAAATACAGTAATACGCGTTATTGCACAGTAGCACACGGTATTGCATAGTATTTTTGAAATTATTGATTCTTACGTAAGAAGGCACTACTCAATAATTGTTACAGTAATTACTGTTCAATATTTTATTTTATTGATTCAATAATTGCTGCGTTGAAATTTTATATTATTGTTGTTCAATAATTGTCACTGCACAGTATTTCCCATTATCAGATCAATAATTCATATTAGATAACATTATTGGCAATGTCTAGAAAGTTCTGTCTAAGGAGAGGTTTGGTCATCTAATTGCGCGCTAGTAAGGAGAAATCCTTAATAGAAAGTCCCCTCTTTCCTGGGAACGGCCTGATTGTCATTAATGTGATTCTGTAATATTATTTGTGAATAATTAATTATTGATTCATATGATAAGGAAATATTTATTTTATGTGGATATAAATGAGGGATATATTTTTGTGGTTAAAAATGAAGGAGTTAATGTTGAAGTTTTTATCAGTATTTTTGTCGGAATTGAGGTATTAAAAATTAGGGTTTTTGAGAGATTTTGCGAGGGTTATAATTTTTAATCCGACCGTTGGATCGTGGTAATTTTTGGATATGTTATACATATATAAGTTGAGTATATGCCCACAAATTTTGAACCGTTAAAAATGAACGTATGATTTGTTATGAATTTTACGAGATGTCTGGTTCAGAAATTGTTGAATTTTCGGAGTTAATCATTTTGGTGGAAAATTCTAGAATTGGTGGGCCCCACTTGTAGTTGGTGAAGAAATGTGCTGAATTATATTTTAAATGTGGTGGGTGGGAATAGTAGCAGGTAAAGCCATCAGGTTGTAGGTCAAGCCTACTAAAATTTTCCTATAAATAGAGGGCTAAGTTAGAATTGAAAATCACACCAGAAACAAGTTTTCTCTCTTTCTCTCTCTATATTATGAAGCATATTTTGTGAGTATTTAGATACTTTGAGAGTTGCTATTCAGTGCAAGTTTCCTTCGGCTTTGCATACCGATCAGAAGTACTGCTCTTTTGAGGTAGGGGATACTAAGGGATTTTAAGGGTTGTTATATTTTCCAGTTTCGTAATTTTTCTGACCTTCAAAAATTCTGAAAAAATTTGAAATGATATTTTGATGAGTTTTCTTGATTGTGTCCAAAAATGGTGATTTTTGGATGTACAGATTAAGAGTTATGAATTTTATGAGAAAAAACTATTTTAAAAGTAACCGCTTATAATTCCTTGTGGTTAACTCCAAAATTGATGAAATTTTTATTGGGAGTACATGTATATGATAGGAGTGTACTCTGTGAATTTAAAATTTTTGGATAAAAGTACAATTTATGATAAATGTCTAAATATTCGGCGGTTTTGGCCATATGAAAAATAGTAAATGAGTTTTAAAAATTCTGAGAAAAATATATGTTCAATATGGGACTATATTCTGCTAAATCCCAAAAAAGAAATATTTTTGGAACTGATTTGGTATTTTTCATGAAAATAGACTAGTTATGAGAAAATGAATTAAATATGTTATGTGAAGTAAGAAAATTGGAAAATAGGATTTTATGGCTTAAGAATCCTATATGAGGAATATGCAGATTTTTGATGAGGGTTTTGGTTATTGGTAATGAAATCTTATGAGTTTGGCATTTTAGGATGATTAAATGCATTATTTAGTAAAGTGTAAACAATTAAAATAAATTGTTTATAAGCTTAAGAAATATTATTATTTCAATATCATTATACCGAAATATTGGTGTAGATTTTATTGTGAAATTTCTACCTTTTTGTATCGGGATTACTATTCATAAGTTACTATTCATGAGTTACTATTCATGAGTTACTATTCACGAGTTACTATTCACGATAAAATTGGTTTCTTTTTCTAACCAAATTATAGTTGAGTTATGAATATTACTCTTGATATTAAAACTATATGTTGATCATATTATTTTTATCATCATATATAATATTTTTATAACCCTGATGTTGAAATTCTCTTTCACTGGAGTATAAAGATGGGTAGATTATTGGTATGATCATGACTAGGGTTCTCTTTGGCCTGTAGTGCAAAGTTGAATTGTGACTGGTATGATCATGACTATTGAATTTATAATTGAATATCTTAAGCTTAAGTGCAAAGGTGAATTGATCAATATGGTTATAATTATTGTTTATATAAATTCTGAAATGATTATATATTTCTTTGAGATATGAATATATTTGGCATGTAGTGCAAATATGAATTGTTGATGAATATCTTTGGCCCGTAGTGCAAAGATGAACTGTTGTTGAATATCTTTGGCATGTAGTTCAAAGATGGTCTGTTGATGAATATCTTTGGCCTGTAGTGCAAAGATGAACTGTTGTTGAATATCTTTGGCCGTAGTGCAAAGATGGATTTATTAGTATGATTATGAACAGGAACTGTGATTTGGTATAACCATGATCTTTGATGTTTCAGGTAAAGACAGGTAATGAAAATTATCTTCGTCTTGGATGAGAAGAAAAATTTAGAATCGTAATTATGATTATGAGTTATTTATATGATTGTGGACCAGAACTGTTGATTGATGTTACAGGGATAAAATATTGTTGGTGGATTTTTAACATGGAGAAGATAATAGACTTTATAGTCTATTTGACTCTTCTAATGGATTGCTCGTTCCGTTGCAACTATGGTTGAAATTTTTATCATTTACCATATGTTCTAAATCTCTGATTTATTATTGATGAAGACTATTGATAATTTAATTATCTTTAGTTATGATATTCTTTACTGGGCTAGTTGTGCTCACCCTTCTGTTTCACAATTCCTTTCAGGTAATAAGAGTGTAGCTTGGTCGAGCGGGGGTAACAAGGGAATAGAACGGTGGTCATCATTTAGTAGTTATATTTGGTGAAGAAAATAGGGTGAGGCGAACCCAACGTTGGAAGGGTGTTTTGTCACTATCATACAAGATGTCTAATGACATACAACCTCGTATCATCATAAGACAGGGTTGTGCTCATCCACTTGCTGAGTATATTTACGAGCACTACCTATATAATCTTGGTGTTTGTTTGAAGTATAATTCTCAATTAGAGACAGTGGAGATAATGATACGTCAAGAGAAGACTCACCATCGGGAAGAATATGATAGTAAACTTCTCATTTTTCTTTGTGGTCTATTAGGTTAACCAAGGATAATTATGTGGTCATATGATATCTATCATAACCTAGACGCATGGCCTCCCATGTACGAAGGTTTCCTTGAGCACTTCCCAAAGATTCTAATTTCTAAAACAGTTTTTGACTATACCTTTATGTAAGGTGTTACTGTAACGTGCTGTCCACGGTTGGGACATATGTCACATTTGGTATATATTTGTATCCAAACTTACAACATATGTGTTGTTGTATTTTGCACGACAATTGTTGTAATAAAGTTGTAGTTATTTTCTGTACCATGTATTTGGCGACTCAGAATAGGTTGGATGGAATGGACCTATTTTGGGGACGTTACATTAATTTTTAACGATTCAAAATTTGTGGACATATACTCAACTTATATATGTATAATATATCCAAAAATCACAACGATCCAACGGTCGGATTAAAATTATAATTCACGCAATAGAGCTTTAAGAACACTGTTTTGATTTTTAAAACCTCCATTCCGATAAAATACTGATAAAATACCTCAAAATTAAATCCTTCATTTATATCCACATAAAAATAAATATTTTATTATCATATAAATTAATAATTAATTATTCACAAATAATATTACAGAATCACAATTATGACAACCAGGTCGTTCCTAGGAAAGAGGAGGCTTTTCGATAAGGATTTCTCCTTACTGGCGCGCAATTAGGTGACCAAACCTCTCCTTAGACAGAACTTTCTTAGACATTGTCAATAATGCTATCTAATAATATTATTCAAATAATATAAATTATTTATCTGATAATGGAGATACTATGCAGTGACAATTATTGAAACAACAATAATATAAAATATCAACGCAATAATTATTGAACCAATAAAATAAAATATTGAACAGTAATTACTGTAACAATTATTGAGCTTCTTACGTAAGGATCAATAATTTAAAAATATTGTGCAATACCGTGTTCTACTGTGTAACAACGCGTATTACTTTACTTTACCCACCGGGTATTCCAACAGTGTTAAAGATAACGATTACGCGTTATTTATAAAAACTCAAATTTGTCGTTTTCTTCGTCCGACAGTTATTCTGTTATGGAGCCCACAAATGGCTGTGTCGTCGTACAAATATTCTCTCGACAACAAAAATATTCCACGACCAAATGAATATTCTCCGACAACAATAAGTATTTTATAGGCACTTGCTTATTTTGAAAAAAAATTCACATATCACCTTTAACTTTTTATCAATTTAACTATTTACTAAATAGAAAAAATTGAATACTTTTATTTCATAAAATTCGGGGTCTTACAGTTTATAAATAATCACTTGTTTGGGAATACAGTTTCTAATCCACCAATATTTCATGTCATACATCCGTAAAACTTATATACACTGCATCACGACACATTCAAGGCCTTAAGCCCTGCAACTTGGATTTTCGAGCATTCGCTGGACGCGTATATGCTATTATTACGCATAGAGAGGAGTACTACAGGACGCAGGGAATTAGAAAGTGGTCAAAATTTGGCTTCATGGAATCATTCTTCATGCATCTTGGCAAGAGCGTTGTGTCCCCAAGCCAGACGAATGGGACAAAGAGTTTTTGTCACCCCTATATCCACCCAGATGTGGGCCCGACATTACATGAATGCACGTATATATTCATGCCAGTGTGTACTCAAGACACCAAGCATTTTATCTTGTTTGTATTCTCGGTGCCTGAATGGGCAGTCACCATCTTTGACCCTCTATACGATGATACCCCGTTTATGACCATCCAGCAAATGTATAAAGAATTTGTTAAAGTTGCGGTATGTATATTCAATGTTAGTGTTGTACTTTTATATATGTATATCCTTTATTAATATTATTTTGTGCACGCAGGTCAAATTGATACCAATTTGTTTGAGAATTGGTGATCCACAACGTGAGTGGCCAACACAGGATCCGCGCGTGTTAATACCAAAGACCAGACTTGTGCAGCCATACAATTATGATTGTGGTAT
Source organism: Panax notoginseng (assembly GCA_016801055.1). Taxonomy (NCBI): domain Eukaryota; kingdom Viridiplantae; phylum Streptophyta; class Magnoliopsida; order Apiales; family Araliaceae; genus Panax; species Panax notoginseng. Next base: position 19,059,581 of record CM029018.1, read on the forward strand.
TTTCGTTTGCAAATATGTAGATTACTTTGTCAGGAGCAGTGTAAATATTCGTCGAGAAAAATGGTCCTCAGAAGATTTAATGGTATTTCGAAACCGAATTGTGTGGGAACTCTTTAGATGTCAAGCTAGACTTCTTCCTGTGGATGATATTTAGACTAGTTATTGGTGCACTAATTATGAAATCTATGAGAATTCCTATTTATGTTTAACGTTTCATGTTTGCCGCTGTTTAGTTGATATTATTATTATTAATTCCAAAGCTATTAGTAGTAGTAGTAGTAATAATAATAATAATAATAATAATAATAATATAATAATAATAATAATAATAATAATAATAATAATAATACATAGCTTAAATAATATAACCGAGCATAATACAACTGAGCCTAAATAAAAACATAGTTTACATAATGCAATACTCGCATAATAAAAACATAGCTTACATAATACAACTGAGCTTCAATACAAACACAACTTACATAATACAACTGAGCATAAATAAAAACATAGGTTATATAATACAACTAAGAACTATTTTTTAGGCTCAGGAATCCCTAACACTCGATAGTGATTGCGCTTATCATGGTCAGTTTCAAAGCTAAAAATTACACATTTTCGATGAGGTTTAGAACCCACTATTTTCTCGAATGCACTCTTTAACCTTGATTGTTTTTCGCGGCCCTTTGTTTCAGAAATAACTGGTGGAAAAAACTCATGTTCTTCTGCTTCTTCCTCCGCGTCTTCATCGTCATTGTCATAGCCCATTGTCTGAGGAGTATCACCGACAATGCAATCAATGTCATCGTCTGCCAATTCAGTAAGATTCTCATCCGGATCACACTGGTCAATTAATGCTTTTCCTCGTGCATTCAACTTAAGGTGAGTTTTGTAACCTCGAATTGAGCAAACAGCTTTACTGGCTAACCTCCGTGCAATCAGTCATCAAATGATTAAAACGCATTGCTTGATCTTGTTCCAAGTCAGCAGTTGTTGGGCTAAAGAGTAATTCTTCAACATCGTTTTGTTCGCGTTTCTTGTCCAACGAGAAAGAATCATATCGCTCGGAATTTGGGAAATACTCTTAGCCAAGAAATATCTCAAGATGTGCTTGCATAATTCACCATAATGAGAAAATAGTTGACAATTATATGTTACCGACCCCAGCTGACGATTGTTGACGATTTTTTTATATCTTCCACTGTTTTCAGCTGCATCTGTCTTATACACTGCATAAACCTTTGTTTCAGGGCCACACAACTGACTAACTTTACTAACATTATACTTCATGGAATCGACAATTTGAGGCTGAAAACAATCTAAACATCTCTTTTGTGTACACCTGCGCAGTATGCACTTCCAAAGTTGACCCGAGTACCAAATTCCTTTTCCGATGTTGTGTTATGTAGTCGGCCTTCCTCTATCTGATAAATTGTTTTTCTATAGCCTTCTGACTCTGCACTACAAATTCTTTCATGCCAGTTGAAGCATTGACAAACTCATCAAAAAAATGGATCATGCTCTCGCTTCTTCCAGTGGTTGTCATTCCCGCTGCAAAATATCTCTTTGTATACGCTGTAATTCATTTCTCTCGTACATCATACAAACTTCTAATCCATTCATTGTTATACAATTCATAATTCCTCAACAGAATCTGCCAACGCTATTCAAACTCCCCGATGGATAATGAATTATACACACAATTGTTAACATGGTCTTTGAAGGAAGGGTGATCAGAATAAACATGATGCAATTTCTCAAGAAATTTGTTGCTAATATGCCAAGAACAGAATAAGTGATAAGTAGAAGGGAGTACCTTACCAATAGCATTACTCATGGCTTTGTCTTGGTCAGTGATGATGGTTATAGGAGTCTTGTAGTGTAAGGCCCCAACTTTTATAAATAAAGATGAATTTTCTATAAATATCATTTTTGAATATTATGGAGTTAATTTGATATAATGTTATAGTTGTGGGTAATATTTATAAATTTTGCAAAGTACGCAAGTTGTTATATAATATTCGATTGGTCGGGGAATATTCGTTTTAACAGGGAATATTCGTACAACGGCACAATTATTGGTGGACCCCACAACGGAATTATTATCGGATTGAGAAAACGACAAAAATATTTTATTAAAAATAACGGCGGAAGTTTTACCATTGATACTGTTGAACTACTCGGTAGTAAAAGTACAGTAATATGTGTGGTTGCATAGTAGCACACGGTATTGATTATTAATACTTATGTGAGAAGTCACTCAGTTTGATTCAATTATTGTCAGTTAATAATATGAATTATTTAGTGATAATGACGTTTTGTTTTATTCGTATTATTAACGTAATAAAACAGAAACATCTTCTTATATAAAACAGAATACTTTATTAAAGTTATTCTATAAATAGAATATATTATATTTTATTTAAAAGATTTTTCTTTAAATATAGACCGTCAGATTAAAGTAATCAATCTGGATCGTTCATGGATTAGTTACTATGCATTCTATTTTTCTATAAATAGCAGCTCATTCCTTCATTATTTCTTACGAATTCACTGAACTCTAGAGAGAGAAACTATAGAGAGAGAGAAGAAGAGTATTCTGCTACTTAACTACTTCCTTATTTCAGCTCTTCTTTAAAACGGTAAGGGGTGTTATTCTTTCTTATTCATGAAGTGAACTGTTGTTATTCCATTTCTTATTATTCTGTTGGAATAACCTGTATACGCGGTCTACCCTATACTTGGTGACATTCTTCTATTATTCTGTTGGAGCATCCTGTCTGTGTGTTTTACACCGGACTTGGTTCCGTTTTTATTATTATTATGTTGGAACATCCTGTCTGTGTGTTTTACATCGACCTGGTTCCGTCTTTATTATTATTCTGTTGGAACATCCTGTCTGTGTGTTTTACACCGGACCTGGTTCCGTCTTTATTATTATTCTGTTGGAACATCCTGTCTGTTGTGTTTTACACCAGACCTGGTTCCGTTTTATTATTATTCTGTTGGAATATCCTGTCTGTGCGTTTTACGCCGGACCTGGTTCCATTATTTATTTTTCTGTGAGAATAACCTATCTGTGCGGTCTATCGCATGCATGGTGATTTTTTTTGTTATTTCATTCTTTATTATACTCAGTTGGTTAAGTTTTGACTTCTATACTCCATGAAATTTGTGGAATATCCTTGATAATTGCGTTTCATCCAGTATCTTTTCATGAAAATATTCTTCTAAGCATTCTTGAATTTTACTCCACAAAGCAGTATCATGTTGACAATTTGGACGTTGTTAATTCTTGGATAAATTAATTCTTGAACTTGTTTTATTGAATTCTTATATCATTGTCATCATCCTCATGTTTATAAAATGTTAAAAGTCATCTGTGGCCTGTAGTGCATAGATGGACTTGGTATGATTATGACCAGGGATTATTCGGTATAATCATGACCGTAATGTTACAAATGATGTGGTAAAAGTCCTCATTGGCCCGTAGTGCATTGATGGACAGTTGTTGGCATGATCATGACCATTAATGAATACACGAATATCCTTGGCCGTAGTGCAGGGGTGATTCGATGATGTGGATTATTTTATTAAGCTGAGTCCCAGCGATCACAGTGTTGAAAAACCTTTTAAATCATAAAAGATAGTAGAGTTTATTTTCTACTTGACTCTTTTAATGGATTGCTTGTTCCGCTGCAGTTAAACTTGATGTCTATTATATTTTATCAGTTTAACATTGTTGAAGGCTAATGATAATTTATTCTGCATTATCTTAGTCATAATATTTCTTACTGGGCTAGTTGAGCTCACCCTTTCTTTCACTGTTCTCTTCAGGAAATGAGAACGTAGCTGGGGCAAGTCGGGGAACGGAGTGATGGTCCGAATGATAGTATTAGTTAGTAGTCCTCACTATTCTATGTAATGGTGTGTTAATAAATGTAATGAGGACTCCTTTTGAGTATGAATACTCTCTAGAAGATAATATTTGTATTCAAACTCACAGTTTATGTTTTGTCGTATTGTACACGACAGTTGTATTAGTAAGTTGTATTTGTATTCTGTACTATGTATCTGACGACCCAAGATGGGTGATGTATACCTAATTTTGGGGGCGTCACAGTTGGTATCAGAGCTTAGGGATATGATCCCTGGCTAAGATGTGAGAATAGAACTAGGAGGGGAGAGACGGGGAATTCCTTCGCTAGTATGACCTACCTAAGTTTATTTGCATGGTATTTAATTGGTCGGTCATAATATAAGGATAATATATGACATATCAATTAACTTTTATTTTGTGGCAGTATCTGAAAATGGCATCTGAGAATGTTGAGAATAGCAATGGAGCACAGGCGACTGTTGATTCACCACATATCAATAATCAGGATAATGTGCATCAGGAAGGTGACAATCCTCATGCAAACAACAACACTGACCAGATGATGAATGATGGAATGTTCAGAAACTTTATGCAGTTCATGCAACAGCAGGCGAGAGCGGCTCCTGTCCAAAATATAGGTGGAAACACTGAAAACTCTCGGACGGTCACCGCTAAACAGTTCAAGGAGCTGGGACCACCAGAGTTTAAGGGAGAGCCAAAACCACTTATAGCGAAAACATGGATAAAGCAGATTACCAAGATATTTGATGTCTTGGGATGCTCCGAGGAGCAAAAGGTTCCCTTTGCCGCCTTTATGTTGCGAGGAGAGGCAGATTACTGGTGGGAATCGATTAAGCGTACTCAACCTGCCGCACTGAAGATGTCTTGGGAGAAGTTCCAAGAGCTGTTCAATGACAAATACTTTCCCGAAAGTGTTCGTCACATGAAGGAGGTGGAGTTCATCAAATTGGAGCAGAATAATATGACCGTGTCGCAGTATGAGGCTAAATTTGCTGAGTTGTCCCGGTTTGCGTCCCACTTGGTGGATAATGAAGAGCGAATGACGCGAATGTTTTTGCGAGGTTTGAAACCTGAGATACGTCAACATCTTATTTCTCATAAACTGTGTTTGTATTCAGATGTTGTGAATAGGGCTCAGTTAGTGGAGCGCGATAACGAGTCAACGCAACCAAAAGAGAGCAGTCGGCAAAATGATAATACCAGTGAGAGCAGTCATCGAAGCGGTGACAACAAGCGTGGAGGGAATCAACAGGCCAGAAATGGTAACCACTTCGGTGGTAATCAGGGCCAAAACAATAAGAATGGTCATTTCAAGAAGAGGAGATTCAACAATGATGGAAAGACGTCAGCACCAGCACCCGTTGTTAAGGAAGGAGAACGACCACCTATCATATGTTTCAAATGCGGAGGTCTAAAGCATGTTATAATTGTGGAAGAGAAGGTCATTTAGCTCGATTTTTGTCGTTTACCAAAAACAAGTTCAGCCAAGATGGAGACACCAAAGGCCGTCCCAGAAAAGTCAAAACCGGTAGTGCAAGGGAGAGCGTTTGTTGTGACCTCCCAGAAAGCAAGGAACCCGAATGAGGTCATCACGGGTAAGCTTATCATAAACTCTAACGAAGTCTATACTTTATTTGATACCGGTTCTACCCATTCTTTTATTTCTCCTACTTGCGCTCATCGATTAAATTTGACTCCGGAGAAATTAGACTTTGACTTATCTGTTGAAACTCCATTGGGAGAAACCTTCATTACATCCACGGTTTATAAGTCTTGTTTGGTTCAAGTTGGTACCCACACATTACCTGTCGATCTGATTTCATTAAAAATACTTGCATTTGACGTGATTCTAGGGATTGATTGGTTAACTACTCATCATGCAAAAATTGATTGTTTTCGTAAGGTTGTTAGCTTTCATATTCCTAATCGACCTATTATGCGAATTCAAGCAACCAAACCATTAAAATCAATCGCTGTCATCTCAAGCCATAAAGCTATTCGTTTATTGAAAAACGGATGTCAAGCTTTCTTAGCTCATGTCACGGATCTAAACAAAAATACGTCAGTTTTGAATGATATTTCTATTGTTAATAAATTCCCTGACGTATTCCCTGAAGAACTTCCTGGCCTACCCCCAGAGCGTGAAATTGAATTTTGTATCGACCTTGAACCCGGTACAAAACCCATTTCCAAAGCCCCATATCGAATGGCTCCTATTGAACTTCAGGAGTTAAAGATCCAACTGCAGGAATTGTTAGACATTGGCTTTATTCGTCCTAGTACTTCTCCTTGGGGTGCTCCTGTTCTATTCGTGAAGAAGAAAGATGGAAGTATGCGACTTTGTATTGATTATCGGGAGTTGAATCATGTCACCATCAAAAACAGGTACCCATTGCCACGTATTGATGACCTGTTTGACCAGTTGCAAGGAGCACAATTCTTTTCAAAGATCGATCTTCGTTCTGGATATCATCAGCTGAAGGTTAGAACTGAGGATATTCCAAAGACGGCTTTTAGAACTCGGTACGGGCATTATGAATTCCTAGTCATGTCCTTTGGATTGACTAATGCTCCTGCTGCCTTCATGGATATGATGAACCGGGTATTCAAGGAATATTTGGATCACTTTGTGGTCGTCTTTATTGATGACATCCTTATTTATTCCAAAAGCCGTGAAGATCATGAGCAACACTTGAGGCTGGTACTCCAAAAGCTTCGTGAATACAAGCTTTATGCCAAGTTGAAGAAATGCGAGTTCTGGCTGGAGGAGGTAGCATTCCTTGGGCACGTAGTATCAAGTCGTGGAATATCGGTTGACCCGGCAAAGATTGAAGCTATTCAAAGCTGGGAGCAACCTAAATCAGTGACCGAAGTACGTAGCTTTCTTGGTTTAGCTGGTTATTATCGGAGATTCGTGGAAGGATTTTCTCGAATCGCTACTCCATTAACTCAGCTGACTCGGAAAGATACAAAGTTCGGTTGGAGCGAAGAATGTGAGCAGAGTTTTCAAGAACTCAAGAGGAGACTCATTTCAGCACCTGTTTCTAACAATACCATCTGGCTCGGAGGGATTTGTCATCTACAGTGATGCTTCGAGCAAAGGGTTGGGATGCGTTCTCATGCAACATGGAAAAGTCATAGCCTATGCATCAAGACAACTCAAGGAATATGAGAGGAATTATCCTACTCATGATCTAGAGTTGGCAGCTGTTGTCTTTGCACTTAAAATTTGGAGGCATTACTTGTATGGGGAGAAGGTGGAGATCTTTACGGATCATAAAAGCCTCAAATATTTCTTCACTCAAAAGGAACTCAACATGCGACAACGACGTTGGCTTGAACTGTTGAAAGATTATGATCATACCATTCAATACCATCCTGGAAAAGCAAACGTGGTAGCTGACGCATTGAGTAGAAGATCATATGCAAGTACGAGTGCAATATTGTCAACACAAAGGCCCATTTTGTGTGACTTGCAAAGGATGGAGATAGAGTTAAAGACTCCTGGGACCCATGTGATGATGGCGAAATACGAGTAGAACCAACTTTAATCGATAAAGTTAAAGCTGCTCAAGCTACAGACCTGGAGCTGATGCATATGAGGAAGAAAGTGCAAGAAGGTGCTATGCCGGAAGCAAGAATCGATGAAGAAGGAATACTTCGAGTCAACTCCAGACTTTGTGTTCCTAACAACCCTGATTTAAAGTATGAAATCATGATGGAGGCACAACACACCGTTTGCAATCCATCCTGGAAGTACCAAAATGTATCATGATCTTCGTCATACATTTTGGTGGAGCAATATGAAGAGAGAGATAGCGTTGTTTATCTCAAGGTGTCTAACTTGTCAACGAGTCAAAGCGGAGCATCAAGTACCAAAAGGTCCATTGCAACCACTTGAAATTCCAGAATGGAAGTGGGAGCACATTACCATGGATTTCGTTACCGGTCTTCCTAAGGTTTCTCAAGGTATAGATGCGATTTGGGTCATTGTTGATAGATTGACCAAGTCTGCTCATTTCTTACCGATACGAGAAACTTATACACTTGAACGTCTTGCTCGTATGTACATAAACGAGATTGTAAGACTGCATGGTATGCCAGTATCCATAGTTTCTGATCGAGACCCAAGATTCACTTCACGATTTTGGGTTAGTTTACAAAAAGCTATGGGCACAGATTTACGATTTAGTTCGGCATATCATCCTCAGACGGACGGACAATCAGAGAGGACTATTCAAACTCTAGAAGATTTATTAAGACTCTGTGTCTTTGACTTCAAGGGAAGTTGGAACAAGTTCTTACCATTGGTGGAGTTTTCCTACAACAACAGTTATCAAGCAAGTATTGGCATGGCTCCATTCGAAGCATTGTATGGAAGAAAATGTCGTTCTCCAGTATGCTGGGATGAGGTGGGTGAAGCAACGTTATTGGGACCGGAGTTGGTACGTATGACTACAGAAAAGATTCAAACGATCCGACAACGTATAAAAACCTCACAAGATCGACAAAAGAGTTATGTTGATCTTCATCGAAAGGACGTGGAATTTGATATAGGAGATCATGTGTTCTTACGTGTTGCTCCATGGAAAGGAGTTACGAGATTTGGAAAAGAGGGAAAGCTCAATCCTCGATTCATCGGTCCATTTTTAATCCTCGATCGAGTAGGAACTGTGGCTTATAGACTCGCTTTACCGCCAAGTATGTCTCGTGTTCATAACGTTTTTCACATATCCATGTTACGCAAATATGTGGAAGACCCGAACCACATTATTGAGTTAGAACCGGACGAAATAGCGGAGGATTTGACGTATGAAGAAGTTCCTGTTCAAATCTTGGATAAGAAGGAACATATTCTACGCTCCAAGGTTATACCTCAAGTCAAAGTTTTGTGGAGAAACCACGATGTTGAGGAAATGACTTGGGAGTTAGAATCTGAAATGAAATCAAGGTATCCTTACCTCTTCGACATACCAGGTACGTACCCTAATTCGAGGGCGAAAATTTCATAAGAAGGGGAGGTTGTAAGACCCCAACTTTTATAAATAAAGATGAATTTTCTATAAATATCATTTTGAATATTATGGAGTTAATTTGATATAATGTTATAGTTGTGGGTAATATTTATAAATTTTGCAAAGTACGCAAGTTGTTATATAATATTCGATTGGTCGGAGAATATTCGTTTTAACAGGGAATATTCGTACAACGGCACAATCATTGGTGGACCCCACAACGGAATTATTGTCGGATTGAGAAAACGACAAAAATAATTATTAAAAATAACGGCGGAAGTTTTACCATTGATACTGTTGAACTACTCGGTAGTAAAAGTACAGTAATACGTGTGGTTGCATAGTAGCACACGGTATTGATTATTAATGCTTATGTGAGAAGTCACTCAGTTTGATTCAATTATTGTCAGTTAATAATATGAATTATTTAGCGATAATGACGTTTTGTTTTATTCGTATTATTAACGTAATAAAACAGAAACATCTTTTTATATAAAACAGAATACTTTATTAAAGTTATTCTATAAATAGAATATATTATATTTTATTTAAAAGATTTTTCTTTAAATATGGACCGTCAGATTAAAGTAATCAATCTGGACCGTTCATGGATTAGTTACTATGCATTCTATTTTTCTATAAATAGCAGCTCATTCCTTCATTATTTCTTACGAATTCACTGAACTCTAGAGAGAGAAACTATAGAGAGAAAAATATAGAGAGAGAAGAAGAGTATTCTGCTACTTAACTACTTCCTTATTTCAGCTCTTCTTTAAAACGGTAAGGGGTGTTATTCTTTCTTATTCATGAAGAGAACTGTTGTTATTCCATTTCTTATTATTCTGTTGGAATAACCTGTATACGCGGTCTACCCTATACTTGGTGACATTCTTCTATTATTCTGTTGGAACATCATGTCTGTGTGTTTTACACCGGACCTGGTTCCGTTTTTATTATTATTCTGTTGGAACATCCTGTCTGTGTGTTTTACACCGGACCTGGTTCGTCTTTATTATTATTCTGTTGGAACATCCTGTCTGTGTGTTTTACACCGGACCTGGTTCCGTCTTTATTATTATTCTGTTGGACATCCTGTCTGTGTGTTTTTACACCGGACCTGGTTCCGTTTTATTATTATTCTGTTGGAATATCCTGTCTGTGCGTTTACCGGACCTGGTTCCATTATTTATTATTCTGTGGAATAACCTGTCTGTGCGGTCTATCGCATGCATGGTGATTTCTTTTGTTATTCCATTCTTTATTATACTCAGTTGGTTAAGTTTTGACTTCTATACTCCATGAATTTAGTGGAATATCCTTGATAATTGCGTTTCATCCAGTATCTTTTCATGAAAATATTCTTCTAAGCATTCTTGAATTTTACTCCACAAAGCAGTATCATGTTGACAATTTGGACGTTGTTAATTCTTGGATAAATTAATTCTTGAACTTGTTTTATTGAATTCTTATATATCATTGTCATCATCCTCATGTTTATAAAATGTTAAAGTCATCTGTGGCCTGTAGTGCATAGATGGACTTGGTATGATTATGACCAGGGATTATTCGGTATAATCATGACCGTAATGTTACAAATGATGTGGTAAAAGTCCTCATTGGCCCGTAGTGCATTGATGGACAGTTGTTGGCATGATCATGACCATTAATGAATACACGAATATCCTTGGCCGTAGTGCAGGGGTGATCGATGATGATGGATTATTATTATATTAAGCTGAGTCCCAGCGATCACAGTGTTGAAAAACCTTTTAAATCATAAAAGATAGTAGAGTTTATTTTCTACTTGACTCTTTTTAATGGATTGCTTGTTCCGCTGCAGTTAAACTTGATGTCTATTATATTTTATCAGTTTAACATTGTTGAAGGCTAATGATAATTTATTCTGCATTATCTTAGTCATAATATTTCTTACTGGGCTAGTTGAGCTCACCCTTTCTTTCACTGTTCTCTTCAGGAAATGAGAACGTAGCTGGGGCAAGTCGGGGTAGGAGTGATGGTTCCGAATGATAGTATTAGTTAGTAGTCCTCACTATTCTATGTAATGGTGTGTATAATGAGGACTCCTTTTGAGTATGAATACTCTCTAGAAGATAATATTTGTATTCAAACTCACAGTTTATGTTTTGTCGTATTGTACACGACAGTTATATTTAAGTTGTATTTGTATTCTATACTATGTATCTGACGACCCAAGATGGGTGATGTATACCTAATTTTGGGGCGTCACATGTAGTCACATGGCTTCGAGCCATGTCTCTAATACCCAAACGAAAGTGTCCTCTGTCTCATCCCTTAAACAATGCAAATCAAAACAATATAGCTTGAAAATGGTGGTTAACCCCGGTAAAAAGGAACAAACGGCATGTCATACTTGTTTGTCCTGTACGTATGTCAAATGTCACAACATCTCTATAAACTATTGATACATAGACCTTGTCGGGCGTTCAACCCACAAAATGCATGATATGCAATCTGTTGGCATCTGGTTTAACACGATAAAAAAAGTTTACTCGAGGTTCTGGATGCAAGTTTTTGCAAATAATCTACAGAGCTGTACATCATTTTCATCTGCAGATCACGATCTTCTTAAATCTTTAACCACATTCTGAACATTAACATTAGAAAAAGGATCATTTTGCAACCCGCCACACATTGTGCTCAAAACGTTTCTTCATCCTACTAGGTCCAATACCAGAACTAATTTAAGATTCAGGATCAATTAATTTTCTTGCAACCGGAGTAATA